>JARBWK010000002.1:150216068-150648773 GCA_030556195.1 Anolis apletophallus
TTTTCACTGGGATGATGTGGGTGTTGCAAATGAAGGTAGACCCTAGAGGGGAAGAAACATAAATAATGGTTAGTGATTGAAATCCTTCTCCACCCCACCCATTATTCCTATAATAGTGTTTCAGTGAAGGTAGTAAGAATTCAACAGAAAAATAAAATTCTTCTCTCTTCTAGCAAATCATGATCTGTATATTAATTTCAAGAAGTGTTCTTACTCACACCACTGCCAGTCTAATCTTATGCACAAAGAAGTAAAGCTAAGTGCATTCAATATGAATTATTCCTAGGTAAGTGAGTGTAAAACAGTACCCTATTTTCCTTGGCTATTTTTTGTTCACTGGAAAGCCTTAAGACACATATAATAGCATCATACTGGGATAATATTCAGAGTGAAACACCACCTGCAATTCACCGTCATCAGTGAAACTTAATATGAAAAATGCCCCACAATTCTCTTAAATGTCTGCAGTATAAAAGTGAAATGTAAGACTAGGCTAAATAGAGAATGCCGCCTCAAAATATACAGCTATCTATTTAGCTTTCTGTGATGCTGTCTGTACATTCTTCCCTAGCTCTGCAATTTTAACAGACTACTTATGGCTGCTTGTCATGGTGAGGGTTACATATTATCTTCAGTATTACAGGGCAGTATGAATTGCTAGGGAACATAAGCATTCGTGACTGATTTGTTGATTTGCTTGAACATCCATTTAGATTGGCAGCAGATTCTTTTCAGCTGTGACACTGATTCTAATAGTTTAGAGATCACCACAGATGCCCGGTTGGGTGGCTGTTGACTTTTAAAAAAACTGGACCTTCAAAAACGTATCGCTTTAGGTAGTGTTTAGTTGGTTTTTAAAAAATGTTATCTGCTCTAACTTCTGTAGGCTGATCTAAGATATCAAGGACACATACCCAATAAGGTTCACCTTCCTGCAGTTATATCTAATGGTGTCTACCTTCCTAGTCTTAACTTTGCTCTGGTGGGTCAAGGAACACAAAAGAGATTGGGCAGGGGATGGATGAGTCGGTGGGAGGAGATCATACAGGGAGAAGAAAAGGGGGGGGAGGTCCATCATGCTAGCTGACATCCACTTGCATGACACTGAGTGGACCCCATTTAATTTAATGTTGTGTTTTAATCTTCATGTTAGAATGAATGTTGGTTTTACAGATGACTGGTTGGATTTAAAAAGGATTATATATTGCAAATGAGTCAAGCAGCCAACTCTATTTTTGAGCAGCATCACAAAAAAACAAAAACAAAAACAACAACTGGTAGGCACCATCTTAATGTCTCAAAAAGATACTGTCCATATATATGCCTCCATGATTAACTTCGTTGGTAGTTGCCAAAATTCTGTACTGCTCATACATTAACCAAAATTCTCCATCAAAGCACCTTTCTTGGCTACATCCATCCAGGACAGCCATTTCTTGGCTGGTGGAGAGTAGATAGAGTGGCAGAGCAGAATCTAGTCATGTTTCTACACTTTGATGAATAGTAATGACCTGGTCCTCAGGGGCCCAAGGAAGACTTCTCTGAAGTCCCTTCAGATGCCTGTTACAGTGTTCCTCTGCTACTCTTCAGAGGGTTTTTTTTAGAATGGAGGATAAGAGATGTTTTGCCATTACACAGATTTGATGCATCTCTTGATCCAGGATTTTTGCTAGCATTGCTGAACTGATTGGTTGGTTTTTTTTGTTATCAACCTTCTTTTCTTCCCCTACCTCAAGAATAATAATTGGATTGAAAGACAGGCTCCTTTTGATATACCCTGCAAAATGAGAAGGTCTTTCGAAACATCATGAGTTTTAGTCAGAGTATAGGCTTATTAAGGATTTCAGTTGCAGCCAGGCAAAATGTCCTGTTAATGATCCAATAACAGGCTTACAAATGTATGTGAGAGATTGAAAGAAAAAGCCAAAGAGTGGGCCGGAAAGCAGTTGGTTGCTCATCATCCAGATAAAAATTCTGGGAATTATTAGATACTGCATTTCTCTGTTGTCCATTTCATTTTATTAACTACAATGGTCACATATTACAATGATAAAGTAACTATGAAACTTCAGTGCATCTATAATGCAAAATCATAAATCATTAAATGCATAAAATATCGTCAAATGCTACATCATTAACCAATAAAGGTCATTTTTGACACTAACATCTTTGTATTTTTTATTTTAGTGCTATAATCGCCTTTTGTCTTCCTTTCCTGGTTTCTTCTGTATAAAAGCTCAACCATGAAAGCATCTCAACCATGTTCCCTTACTTTCAAATGTTTCCTTGTACACGTTGTATTTCAACATGGCCATTAGACTGCTTCTATAGCAGGAGAGATCCATTCCAATAGTAATGTGATTGTGGTAATAAGCACCAAGAGACAGTTTGGCTCCCAGTTGTACATAGATACATCTGTGAGAGAATTATCTGACCATAATCACAGGAGCCTGAAACTAATGCAGATGATCTGCAATTTATCCATTCCAACATAGTCATTAGTCATTAATGGAGTTCTTTAAACCTGGTTTCTCAGTGCCAATGGAAAGAAATTTAAACACACTGGAGAACATGTTTCAAATATACTCTTGTTTTGCTCCAAGCTGGCAACTTCCAAATGTGTTGCACAACAATTCCCATCACCTTGAGCCATTGTGCTGGGGATAATGGACATTTTATAGTTTAAAATATACAGAGACTGCTGGCTTGTGGAAGGATGCTCTGATCTAATATAGATCCAAATGATGTATCATCCCTCTTAAAAACAGCATCCCCCCCCTTTTTGTGTTGTATTTATGACCATACAAATTGTGCATAAAATCCAACAGGCCTTCCTTTTCAAATCTTGCAACTGTGCTTCAGTCCATTTAATAAACCAGTTTATCTGTGACACTTGCCACAGTTTCCATGGGAACAAACAGAACAACTTTAGTAAACAGAAAATAAGCAATTTAAGAGTCTTCAATTTGTGCTAAAAATAGAAATGCTGCAGGCCACATGCTGAAATTGAGACTGGTTAATCAGAGAACTGGAGAAGGGAGCTAGACAGTGCTGTTGTGTTTTCAGTTAATTAACCCAAATACATATTGACTGTAAAGACTTCAGAATGATATTCCCTGATTCATTGTGGAAAAACCATTGTCACCATGCAGAGAGAAGCCCTTGGCATGAATTCTGCAGCCCTTAGTGTGGCTTTTCTAGGCTGTCGTGCAAATGTGAAAGATGGAATGTGGAAGAGAAGCACATTTTGAGCACTATGCTGAACCTGTTACTATGGTCTTAGAAACAAGGGACTTTTTTCACCTTCTCTGGGCTTTATTTGAACATAAACTGGGATGT
Source organism: Anolis apletophallus (assembly GCA_030556195.1). Classification (NCBI taxonomy): domain Eukaryota; kingdom Metazoa; phylum Chordata; class Lepidosauria; order Squamata; family Anolidae; genus Anolis; species Anolis apletophallus. The sequence continues at coordinate 150,219,408 of JARBWK010000002.1, forward strand.
TGAAACAAAACCATTCACTTTTTAATCTACTGCTGAATCTGGAGATGGGGGGGGGGGGGGTTACGGGACACGGGACTACAACTTCTCCTGCATTTGAGTAGCCCTCTTCTAGGATCAACCCTCAGACATACCAAGAGCCTCCCTTAACTTACAACAGGCTAGATTAAACACTTACACTACACTACAAAAATAAAGGAAGTGCATACCCAGGACAAAAGAGAATATAGATTGGAGTGGAAAGGAGACATATACAATTTTGTATCTATAGATGGCACTTTAAGAAATAATTGCTATAGTTTAAATATAAATATGGAAACTGTGTCTCTGTGGCTAATACTCTGACCAAGTGTATCTGTCCTAGGTGCTAGGTCTTGATGGGTAATATGAAGGATCCTGAGTTAGTTTTTATTTGTTAACCCAGACTTCGACTGGAATAGACTTCTTCTTGGCAGGGGGTTAGATTGGATTGCCCACAAGGTCTCTTCCAGTTCTATAATTCTAGATGAAACTTTCAAATGGAGTGATGCCTTCTGTAAAATAAGCCACACAGCCATCGTGAGTCAATGAAACCACTCTGGATTTTACAGAGCTTTATGGCAGTTATTTAAGGGTCTGAAACTAGTTTTAAACATGTTCAGCACTTTAGATTGCTTCTTTAAATGTAGCCTAAACATGAGTTCATTTACTGCATTACTAAGAAAGAAACCACTAGTGGGCACTGGGCCTGTCAATAACAATAACAAGTAACGGGAGGATAAGGCTCTGCCATTTCAACAATGAAGATTTTCAAATCCAAACAGGTTTAAATTTGAAAACTTGAGAAGACTCGAGAAATTTGGTTGAATGCTTCATGATTTTCAGCTTATCTCACAGATAGACACCTGTGACATATAGATTTTCTTTGGATTGCAGTTCCAATAAAACCTCTTACTGTTGGCCATGCAAGATAAGGCATATTGAAGTTATAAGATGAAAATACCTGGAGTGTCCTAGTTGCCCATGCCTGGCTTAACACCTGCCCTGTAATCTGTTATAGAATCTCAGATATATTTTTTCTGAAACCTCTTAAGCCAGCTGTCATTCTGGCATACTTGAAAAATATCCACATTTACAGCTTAACACTTCCTACACTTCCATCTGATGGCTCAGTAATTTTTATTTAACCCAACAAATATGTCTAAATGTGACAGAAGAACAAATGGAGCAGTTCTTGGCAAAACAAAGTAAAAGTGAGATACTGAGGAGTGCCAAAATCAGTTCAATCTGCAAGATGAATTTGGATACCAGCATAAACTAGATCTTAGGCTGTTGTCAGACATCACAGGGACACAGTTATCTATGCAGAAGGACTGTTTCATGCCACCACAATTTCAACTATATCCATACACTGGCCAAGATTGAGCAGTATTTCTCTCACACACTGTCTTTGTTGCTATGTTTCTAAATGTTATGCCACACAAAAAAAATCTCAATTTTGATATGACCTGTGGGTAATTTGAAAGTCATTCTGGGGAGAGTAGAGAAATGTCAGCACCACCTGAGAGCACCAGCTGCCCCAGGGTGCTACTGCCATCATTTTCCCACCCAAGAATTCAAAATGCCCTATCTACTCAGAGAAGGGCAATAGTTCTTTATGATATAAAGTACAGTATAAAAAAGGACCACCCGCTTAGAGAGTAGAGTGGTGAGAACTTAGCCCATCCTGGAATAACCTAAAATAAGCATTGGACTCCTCTACTGTCTTGACAATAGAACATAGATATGAAGAGCGAGAAGAACACAAACACAATCACATGGTAGAGGATAAAGGAATACACACACACACACACACATATACACATACATACACAAAGAGTGACTCACCAACAAGAAGCAGTCAATATAAACTGAAGTCAGACATAGTTAGGTTAATGCATCAGTATATAGAATCTACATGTGTGAAACAACCACTTTAAACACTAATTGTCAGTGGAAGAATCAATACAGAGCAGTGTATAGCATAATATAATAACAATTACAGATGATGCATTTACTGGTATGAACACACTTATGTACATGAGTAATAAAATATACATCTCAAAACATCTCTGAACAAACAGTGTAATATAGCAGGGCTGTCCAACTTCTACCGGGCCGGGGGCCTGACTTCCGGTCACTGATCACCTGGGGGGGCCTTAAGGTCTGCCTCTGCCCCGGCTCCGCCCCTCCCTCCCCTGGCTCCACCCCTACCCGCCCCCTTCCCTCCCCAGCTCCGCCCCAAAAGGAGGAGGCAGAAGCCCCAAAAGGAGGAAGCAGCTGCGCAGGCTGCCTCCTCCTTTTGTAGTATTAACATAACTCAAAAACCACTGGACACATTGCTGCCAAATTTGGTCACAAAACATACTAATACTAACCCAAGGAGGGACCATCAGTCAAAAAATTGCTTTTCTCATTTGGGAGTTGTAGTTGCTGGGATTTATAGTTACCACACAAAGAGCATCCTGAACTCCACCAATTATGGAATGGAATCAAACTTCCCACGCAAAACTCCCATAACCAAGAGAAAATACTACAAGAGTTTGATGGGTATTGAGTTTTGGAGTTGTAGTTCACCCATATCCAGAGAGCACTGTGGACTCAAACAATGTTGGATCAGGACCAAACTTGGCATGAATACTCAATATGCCCAAATGTGAACACAGATGGAGTTTGGGGAAAATAGACCTTGACATTCTGGGATTTATAGTTAAAACACAATCGAAGAGCATCCTGAACTCTTGCAACAATGGAATTGAACCAAACTCTCTGGCATATTGAATTCTCATTACCAACAGAAAGTACTGAAAGGGTTTGCTTGGGAATTGACCTTGAGTTTGGAAGTTATAGTTCACCTACACCCAGAGAGCACTGTGGACTCAAACAATGATGAATCTGGACAGGAGAAGGAAGGTAGGAGTGGAAGAGAAGGATGGAAGGGAATGGATGGAGGAAAGGGAGGAGGGAAAGTGAGTAGGAAGAAAAGATAAAGGGTGGCAGGAAAGGAAGAAAGGAAGGTGCAAGAGGGGCAAGGAGGGAGGGAGAACAGTTGAAAGGAAGGACGAAAGGGTGGGTGGGTGGAAGGAAAGAAGGTGAAAGAGAGGGACGGAGGAAAGAAGAGTGGAAGGAAAGGGAGGGGGGAGTAGAAAGAGAGAGAGAGGGGGAAGCGGGGGAAGAAGGCCGGGCGATGGAGACGAGTGTGCTGTGGGCCTGAGCGCAGCGCACGGAGCAGCAGGAGGAGGAAGCGAGCGAGAGGAGAAAGAGAGAGAGGGAAGGGGCAGGGAAGGAAGAAGGATGAAAGGATGGAATGGAAGGAGGGAGGGAGAAGAAATGTGCTCACCATAACGCTGAATGCTTCCTTGCAATAACTCCTCCCTGGGAAGGGAGGGAGGGAGGATGAGAAGGAGGAAGGAGCTCTGCTGAGCCACATGGAGCGCCCATGTGGCCGGGTCGCTCTTTCTGTTTGCTGCCAAGGGGCGGGCCCGAGAGACGTCACTCTTCCCATTGGCCCCTCTCTCAGGAGAAGAGGAGGCGGCCAATAGAAAGCCAAGGGGGCGGGACCAATAATAATAATAATAAATAATAATATTTTTTAATCAAAAAAATATTTTAAAAATATTTTAAAAATATATTATTTATTGCAGGAGGGTAAGGGGCCATAGCCAAGGGGCTGGGGGGCCGTGTACGGCCCCAGGGCCGCCTGTTGGACAGCCCTGTAATATAGTAAGTGAGTCAAAATATAAATTGGCTGCACAAGATAGACAGGCGGTGAACCCACGCGAAAGAATGGAGCCCTCATAAGGACCAAGGGCTGGATGGGCACAAGTAGTACCCAGGTAACTTGGGGCAAACCCAGGAGGCTGTGTAGCGATGGTGTGAAAGTCTGAGTTCGCCTGAGTCCTGTTGGCGGGCAGCCACAAGGTGAAATCCAGTGGTCATTTCTGTTTTCCTGTTCTCCTCTCAGTAAGCAGCCTTCCCAATGTTTTTGTTAGCAGTTCCTCTACTGTCTTGGCTGTAGTGCCACATTTGGCCTTTTTGAACGTTGTGGTGGGAAAATGGTGGTGGTAGTGACAGCTCTTTAGTACTTCCCCTCAAAGCAGCCCTGAGAAAGTAAAGGGGGTTGAACTAAGCCACTGGCATTTTGCCACTCTGCTCAGAAAGGAGGATAATTCCTTTTTTAAAAGTTAAGATACAGTACTCACAATGACCCATGGAGAAGGTGACTTAGCTTTTTGATTTGATTTTTTACTACAAGTTTAGACTTATATGTGCGCATATGCAGTAGATCTCCAGCTATTCTCCTATAGCCGAATATACTTCAACTTCTAGAGTTGTGCTGCAGGTCATAAAGATTGAGTTGCTGTAAGATTTTCAGGCTGTATGGCCATGTTTCAGCAGCATTCCCTTTTAATGTTTCACCTGCATATGTGGCTGGCATTTTCAGAGGTTTTGTTGACAGTGAGGCAGGTGGGTTGTATATATATTTGTGGAATGTCCAGAGTGGGAGAAAAAACCCATGTCTGTTTAAAGCAAGTGTAAATGTTGCAATCAGTGCGGGCATCCTCTGTTTGGGAGGTATTAACTGGCCCATGACTGCTTCTAGTCTGGAGTTCTGTTTCTGAGTGTGTTCATTATTTACTGTCTTGATTCTGGTGTTTTTTTTAATACGAGTAACCAAATTTCATTCATTTTCATGGTTTCATCCTTTCTGTCGAAATTGTTCATGTGTTTGTGGATTTCAATGGCTTCTCTGTATAGTCTGACATAATAATTGTCAGAGTGGTCCAGAATTTATGTGTTCTTAAGTAATATTCTGTGTCCAGATTTGTTCATGGTGTGCTATAGCTGACTTCTCTGGTTAAATTAGTCTGCAGTGCTTTTCATGCTCTTTGATTTGTGTCTGGTGCTGCATTTGAGTCCCTATGTAGACTGGATGGCATACAGTAGACTCCTGCAGTGGTTAGAGGATCCCTCTTATCCTTTGCTGAACATAGCATTTGTTGAATTTCCTGAAGATGTCAGCCACAGATGCATTGAGCTCCCCTACTGTCCTCTATGTTAGGAGAGAATGCTGCTGGAACATGGTCATACCGCCCGAAAAAATCACAGCAACCCAGTGATTCCAGCCATGAAAGCCTTTGACAACTTAAAGGTATTCTGTCAGAGGAAAATAGCATTGTTTTTATTTATTCTACTCTTGTCCTGAACCTCTAACCCCAGATAATGTGAACGTTTGTTTGAAATTCACAAACCAGATGCTAGCCCCTGCTTTAGGTTGCAACCAAATGCATACTCACTTAGGAATATCTCCAAGTGAATTTTTAGACATGGGTAGGATTGCAATGTGAATGAGGACAGTATGTGATGAAGAACAATAACAAAAGGGCTGTTTAATTGAATGACTAATATGCTTGCTTGTCTGAATTCTTAATTATTCTGAGGTAAAATACACATTAAATGCTTAATTATTAACAATTGTAGTCATTAAAATGCCCTTTACTATTAATAAAAGGCAGAAACCAAAAGGCATGATGTACTAAGTGCTGATATAGTGGAAAAGAGAACACAAGCCTTGCCAGATGGTCTTACATAATATTTGCTAATAATTTGGGTTCATTAATGTTATATGCAGCTGGGTGTCCAACTTAACACCACAGAAGCATATTAAGTGGAATTCAATTTTGGTGCAGAAGTGGGAGAACAAGAATAACATTAAAACCCCAAGAGGAACAACTTAATGTGGAAACCATAACATTAAAACACTACAACTTAAAATAGGGTTTAGGGAAGTTTTTACATAGGACAAATCCAAACAGACGATATACTCTCAATAATAGTGACTGACTACTGTGGCTCCTTTGGGCAGGGGAGGGAAGTGAACTGTTTTGTGTTAAATCAACATAGCTATTTTTGCTACTCCTCATTACTTTTCAGAAAAGTTCCCTTTTCTGGCCTCTGTCTCACATGCTATGTATAGAACAGGGAACGTCTATGTCTTCAAATTGAATTTCTTTATTATTCTGTGTTTTATCAAAATAAATTCATTCAAAATCATCAAGGTGAAAGTGGAATCCAGTGGAATAAATTTACTTGATTATCTTGGGATGCTGTGATTGGAAGCTGGATTCATTTCCATTTGCAACATTGTTTACCTGGATTCCACTTTCACCTTGATGATTTTGAATGAATTTATTTTGATAAAACACAGAATAATAAAGAAATTCAATTTGAAGACATAGACGTTCCTTGTTCTATATTGGTTGCTTTTGAGGAGAACACCCTACTCTTTTCCTCACATGCTATGTATATCATTTTTCTAAAAAAGGGAGTGATTAGGGGTTTGGCGCAATGAGGTGGTATAATAGTTTTCCCGATGAGAAGGAGGAGGAAAGATACTTATTTTTTCAAAGATTCCTAGTTCTTTGAAGCTCTGTGCAGTATAATCCAATCCAACTCTAGCCAGATAGAAGACTACTTACTCACTCCTGCACCCAAAAAGGATGCGCCATTTTGGAAGGTACATTGGACCAGGGCCATGGAGACAGATTACCCTGGAAGCTCCCATCAGTATCCCCCCTTCCCCCAAGAATTTGCCAGCGAACACATTCCATTCTCCAAACTCACAGTGCAGTGACCTGCCATAATCCAGTTTCAGGATACACAGTGAACTAACAGAAGAGAGGTTGGAAACTTTCCTCTGCCTCCACGTGTGTGTTCCAGTAAGGTTGAGGGGCTGTATATATAAACATTGGGCAGAAATGTGGCCTCTTCTGCTGAAATACACTTCGCCCTCCAACAAGTTGGGGGGCGGAGCAATTTTGTCTCCTCCCCTCGGAGAAGAGATTGGTTAATTTTGCAGAATGTACTGGAAGGGAGGAGGGGCTGGCATAGTGGGCTGCCAGCCCCTTCTCCCTCATTCTGCAATAAGACATCGCCCACCACTCCCGCCCATGGATAGTATAATAATGATCGCTCAAATGGTTTCACATTTGGGAGTCGGATAGGAATTCACCCACAAGGGTTTTGCCTATCCTATACTGTCTATTAGGGGCTTAGATGGAATGGTCGGCTAGTAAACTCGCTAAGCGTAAATAGTTTAGTTATTAAAAGGTATGTATACACTTAAGGCACCCCTAAGGGTGTGGGGCATTATGAAAACACTCACCTAGACGGTTAATTTTAGGGGTGAGGTGATGGTGAATGTCCCAGGAGCGGGAGAGTCTAGTCTCAAAAGTTGAGAGAGATTTCTCCCGCTGCTTCCCTGACGGGTTGCCCGGGTTGAAATATACAGGGGGCCCAGGTAGTACGCCTTAATAGCTGAGGGGTAGACTTTAGGAGATGCTACCCCAGCTTACACACACCAAGTTGAACTGACACCAAAAGGTTAGTTGAGTTACAAGTTAAATAGGTAACTATTTAATAAAAGTTGCCCAAAATTTGAAACCATATATATTTGTGTCTGTCTCGTTATTTCGGGGGGTTGGCAGACAAATATCCCTTTCTTGGAACAGCTGCAGTTCAACAACAAAAGACCCATTATCACTGATATCATGATTCATGAAGCTTAGGTTGTATAAAAAGGCAAATTTAGAAGCAGAAATATGAGACATTGGTGAGTTGCCTTTAATTTTGTATGGAGTCTCTGATAAGGGTCAGCCTTGGTTTTCTGGATAAGGAAAACCAGGGCTGTCCGTTCCTATAGACAGGGCGAGTTTGGATGGGTGGACTACAGTTTGGATGGGTGGACTACATCAGGAACAGTTAGCTATTAGCCAGAACATAGCTGGGTGTACTGCAGTTCCTTGTCTCAAATGCAGATGTTATCCCTACTATGAGTGTTGCCATTCGACTAAAATATCAGCCCAGTTGGGTTTTGGTACATGAGGTGACAGAATGCTATCTTTTACTTCATCATCTCTTGCAGGAAAAATGTCTTACCCATGCAGGAAGCCCATCTACATTAGCTTTTTCCCTGGGGAAGAATTTATGAATGGAGTACTCATTTCTAGTATGATGTACCACTATACCATGAACCAACTTGATTGGTCAGGTATATATGGAAGCATCCATAAAAATTGTAAAGATATATCCTTTGAGAAAATCAATCCTGAACTTTCTTTAGAGGCCAAGATGATGAAACTGAAACTGTCATACTTTGACTATATTATGAGAAGGTATGACACTAGAAAAAAACCAACAATGCTTGGGAAGGGAGAAGGCAGTCAGAAAAGAGGAATAACACATCCCAAATTGATATATTCAATCAAGAAAGTCACAGCCCTGAGTCTGCAAGATCTGAGTAGAGCTGCAGAGGGTAGGATGACTTGGAGGTCTCTCACTCATAACGTTGCCATTGGTTGAAGACAACTTGACATCAGTTGACAACAAAGCACCACAATGTGCCACACAAGAGTGGTTAGAGTCTACTGTGGTTTCTGAACAGGCCTGGGCATCTCTCTTTCTCTTTTTTCCTGCTGCTAAGCCCACTGCAAAAAATTAGCTACTATTATTAACAATTAAATGCATAAACATGGCAAGCCCCTTTTCCACTATTAAATTCCATACAAACTGTCCAGATCATTCTGTTTAATTTTCCATTCTCCCTTCGCATAAAAGATAAGCTGCAGTTTGATATTATCAGCAGATTTCATTAACACTGTCCCATCTTTATCATCAAGGCTGTTGATTAATATTGATTAAAATGGCTCCCAGGATTTGAGTTTTGCACAAACTTCATGAACAGCTTTTCACAAACAGCTTTCTCTCTTTCTTTCAGTAAACTGCTGTGCTTTTTTTCTTAGAGCTCTTCCTCCCTCTTTATTAAACTTGTTTAATTAATCTACCCTTTCTTCTCTTTCCAACTTTGCAGTCTCCCAGATGGCACCCTATCTACTCTGCTATCAACGTGCCATGTTATCTGGGTTATCTTCTTAGTCAATTCAGCTTAAATTTCAATCGAGTAAAACTTTACTTCTGATGTCTTACATTGGGATGGGCCAAAATGTAGTTCAGAATTCATTGGTAGAGATACCTCTGGGTTACTTGAAGTAGTTTACCAGACATTTGCCAAGTTTGGAGCTTGGCAAAGTTACTTTTTAAATGATACCTCCTAGAATCCCTTAGTAACATGTTCAGTTTTGAAGATCCATAATCCTTGGCATTCTGGGAGCTGTAGTCTAAAAATATAACAGCCTCTTCCCCCTGCCTGATTTATGGTGCTGAATAGAAAAGAAAATAATTAAAAAACAAACAGTGGACTTTCGTGCAAACATGCCAGGAACATTCTTCTAGCAACAAAAAAAATCCTTGCCAAAAATGCACTTAAATGTAACAACAACAACAACAGGTTGCTTTGAGTTTTCCCGACTATCAACAACAATAATCGAAGTATTTCAAATATATGTCACTTCAGGGTTTTAAAAACTTATCTTCCCTGTGATAATTTGTACAATAGTTTTCAAAGACTCGTCAGACTTGACAAATCCAGGATCATTAATCTTTTCAGGCTCATTACAAGGTTAAGATAATGGTTGACTATTGCCCATTGCATCAGTCAGAGAAAAATGCCAACATTTATGGATGGGCTTCCAGATGTACAGACACAAGTACATCCTTTAAATGCATCCATCCAACTATGTTGCCTTTTAGCAGCAAGTAGCATCAAATCGTATATTGGTGCATGTTTGTTAACTAAAGCGCAATGTCTCCCCCTCAACCCTTTTGCAATGACACAATGACAACAAAACCTTTGAAATCCAAATTTTGCCATTTTAGTGCATCTAATGTTAATAAGTTAGGAACTTGAACATCAATGTACCCCATTCAGGAATACTGAAATGAAAGGAAGCAATTAGTGTACAACCTGATTAGTTCCACCAGCATCTGTTGTTTGTATTTCTGGTTTATACATACAGTTTACATTTCTAGGGCAACTATCTTTACAGCAGTAAAGCCAGAGCACCTGGACTTAAATAATAAGATGAAAATGGTCTGCAACAAAACAGCAGCTGAACAAAATTGTGGACCATCTCCTTCCTTTCCTTAAATAGTTCAACGTCTAAGTTTCATGTATGAAACAGATGTTTGGAATTCACCTCCGGTCAGTTATAATTAAACAGATGTTTTTTTGCTAATGCAGTTATTCTGTTAGGTCATTTTTCTGGTTTGTCTTGCTAGAATAAGACATGGAAGAATTCTGGACTAGTCCCAGGTCTTCCTTTATTATTGATTTCAAGAGAAGGTGCTGCTGGAGGGAGGACTCATCTCTCATCCTTGTTATAAGACGATAGGTGAGTTAGCAATCGGAAATTAATCTGGCCAAGAAAAACGTGCCACTGGTCAAAGGATCTCACAGCTTCCTCTGTGACTGAGAGAGTATGACTTATCCAAGATAATCCATGAGGTTTCTATGGCCAAGCAAGGATTTGTACTGGTGCCCCAATGTCCAAATTCAGCATCCCAACCACAACACCACAGTGGCTTTTTGCCACTAATCTATGACCTATGAACACTGAAACAGCACCTCAAATAACCAAACTCAATCTAAAGCTGACCAAAAACTGATTCGTAATCCTTTTGGTACTAATGTTGGAGAGTCTTCCATGGTCAAAGTGGTCCCTGGTCATAAAAAGATTGGGAACCACTGAACTGAAGGTAAGCTTTCCTTCATAGGTTGTAGATATTCCTGGACCAGTTCTACCATGTTATGCCCTTTGTGGTTGGGAGTGCCCTTTCCCTACAGAGCCATGCTTCATAGTCAGGCACATATAATATACATGACATCTGTACTAACACAGCAAATTAGTATATTAAGAAGTCATGGAGAGGCAAAAGTGAGTTTTTTCTTCTGTGATGCAACTCATTCATAGCCCCAAGAACTTCCAAGTTATTTGTTTATTTTTCATTTGCAGTTGAATGATTTTCTATTTCAGCAAGAGTTAGCATTTATTGTTGTTTAAATTGTAATAAACAGTATGGTATAATTTAGCCTTTTAGATCCCCCTGCCACAGGCTCTTCCCCATGGACTGTATGTTTATCTGTTTGATAAACAAACACACAGCTAACATAAAAGCACCAAAATAATCTAGAGAATCAGAGCAAAGTATACATGTTTGTGCCCTATATTTGTATGGTATTTAATACATTGCTAAATGCTTTCAGGGGACCTGGGCCTCAAAAAGTGGTACAGAAATCTAAATAAATAAATAAATAAAATGTTCAGCTACATAGATTAATGAGTGTGTGTGTTGAGGGTTGGTGGTTGGCATTCTGGTACCTTCAGTATGAACATGTAAAGTTTTACAAGCATATCTTTTTCATATATTGAAAGCAATGTGAAATGCATCTTGTATAGTCCTAGATGGCAAACAATAACAGTACAGTATTTGTATCAATTGCAGAAGTATTATATATCTTTGAACTAGTCCTGAAATACAATTGCAACATTTTTACCTAATTGTGTGATATGGTTGCAACCTAGACCTAGAGGATCCCTCAGTAAACCACCACGAAGCAGCCATGATTAAATGCTTTATTTAGTATAGGCAAATAGCCACCATAAGGCAGCCTTTTGAAACCTTGACTCAACACATAACTCCTGGGATGGGCTGCTTAATCACAGTACACCAGTAGCAGGGGAATGTGCTTCGATTTCACTGTTCAAGCTCTGTTGGATTGAAAATGCCTCATGGGGACAACAGCTATGCTTCTCACTTCTCTCTTAAACTAGAGGTAGATGAATCCTGAGACAATCTTTTTCTTTCCTCACAAAAGAAGCCTTAAAAATAGCTGGTGGATTGAAATGCATGACATTTATGCATTTCTATCTTGCTGCAACATTTAAGGGGGTGGGTAGGGAAGAAAGGTGCCAATGGGGTTGCATTGGAAAAATAGGAAGAGAGAATGTATACCTTGGACTGGGTTTTTATTAGAGAGTTTAACAAATGATTAAATAGCATCTCTCACCCTTGTCTCCTCCCCTCCTTTTAACCTCTGCATCAAATAGACATTCAGCCTGTCAGTACTGTTGTTGCTAATATTTATCCACTTGATCTACTGAACTGCTATAGGCTTTCCAAGGCATTTCGTTGTCACAACTGAAAAGGAAGAAAAGTTAGCCCATCACAGAAAGAAAGCGAGGGAATTACCTCTTCCCAGGTCTACGCCAACACAACGTGTGCAGTTAGCTTTGTTCCCACTTCACTTCTAAGGTTCTTTCAACATAAATATCATTCAACTTTGCCCACTGTGTGTCATATAATATCTGCAGAGACATAATAATGGCTAAGCTGGTGATTACGGTTCAGCAATCACACTTAATATTTCTATGCAATACTTAATCAGTCTGCTCTGTGTACTCAAGTATATCACCTTTTACAGCAACCTTTATGGCAGCCTTTAGTTGTAGGTCCACCTCGTGAGTCTCCAACTAGGAGGTCTACAATAATCCTCTATAGCAGTTTTTCTGCCCCTAATGCACTGTTTATAAGGAGGGTGTCTTACGGCCCTTCCAGACAGGCCCTATATCCCAGGATCTGATCCCAGGTTTTCTATTTATCGCCGATTATCTGGCAGTGCGGACTCACATAATCCAATTTAAAGCAGAAAACCTAGGATCAGATCCTGATATATAGGGCCTGTCTAGAAGGGTCCTTAATCTTGTTGAGGACAGATTGGGGTAGCAAAAATGAATGTTCAACAAGAATGTAATAATAACAAAGTTCTAAATCCTGACTCCTCCCAAGGCTAACTAATGAAAAGTCTTTATAGGAGAGAAGTCTTGCTGAACCAAGGCTTTGCTTACTTTGTTCTGTCTTGTGCTTCTTTCTTTCCTCATCTGTCTCTTGCAAAAAGCACCAATATAATGTGCCTAATGGTCCTTTCTCCAGCCTCTTCAACCTTCCTTGCACAAATGGCTGATTTCAAGGATGTAGCTGGGTCTAGCTGCAAGGCTCCACCTCTGGGCAGGCCTTAAAGGAAAGGAGCCAACTTTGGATCACTTCCACAACTATATAAAATGCAGGATACACCTTTCTAATTGGGGAAGGAAATAGGGAAAGGCTCTGTGGTGGTACGACGGCAGTGTTTCACAAACTCTTGCCTTTCAGGTATTTATGACTTCAGATCCCAGAAGCCTTGACCTTGCTTCTGGGGATTAAGGTCCAAAAAATCTGGAGGACTAGAATTTGGAATCCACCGCTCTATAGTGTCTGGGATGAGACCAAAGAAGCATCTCTCCAATGAGAGGCAGAAAGGAACTGGTGAGAGGGGGATGGACAAGGGAGGGAAGTGGGTTCAACATACCTGTTCAGCGCGGGTGTCCATTACCTGTCTAAATTAACTGTAATACACCTAGAAACACTTGGATACAGTACAACAAAAAATAAGATAATAAATCAAGGTATTCTTCAAAACAATTATAGGAAGGGAGAGTGAGATAGTGTAGCTTCCTTGTGCGTAACATTTAATCCTATAATTTAGTATAACTCTATTCCCTCCTTTCAATTTCTGTCATGTAGTAATATTGTTTTACAGAATGACTTAAGTCAGGAAGATCCATTCTCGTTTTACATGTTGGACTGAGATTTGGGATATTCATGTTCAAATCTGAAGTGACTGGGTGATAGTGGGACAATTATTCTCTCTCATATTTATTGTGAAGATAAAGGGGAAAGGAGGATAGTATTGTGTTCAGCCTTGAGATAATTGGTGAGAATGATAGAAATGTAACTACCATAATACATAAATAAGGTGTGCCATGATCACCAAACCCAGCAATCTTATATCTTCTGAAAAAGACACCAATAGGGTGAGAGACTATCATACTCAGGTTGTGTTCATCCAGGCTGGGGCTATGGCCATATTACCTTTCTCAGAATCAGAGATTGAGCTGTCAGCAATATCTTTAAACTCAGACATTGAAGATGATAGCAGTTGCAGAACGGGATCAGAAAAAGAGGTGGGGTATTGAAATGAAAAGTAAAGCCAATTCCTACAAAGAGTTGAGGTCAAGTGAAATTCATCTTTGTATTAGCCTCAATAGGAAGAGAGTTACAACCAACAGAAATTGTTTCCCATCTTGTGATTTTGTGACTCCCCCATTGAAGAGTCATGAGTAGCAGAGAGATTTCCCATATGACTTTGCCTACATAAGCCAATTGTCCCTTTCCTTGGAAGCCCCAAGATCAAGCAAACAGGATTAGGTCTTGCCATCCAAACAGTAATAGTCCAAGAGGAAATAAAAATACGGGGAGAAGAGACAAGACACAGCATGTGGACCATTCATTCACATATACCTGGCCTTAGTCACAGTTTGGTTTGAAAAACATGGCAATGAAGTAGATCTTGGGGAAGTTTCCTTTTATACCACAACACCCAGAATCCCACACCAGCTAAGCTGTCAGGGGTATTCTGATAATTTCAGTCCAAAAATGAACTCTTCCAAGCACTGGAGTAAAGCAACAGATTTCAAAGTTACTCTAGATTACAAATGATGTTTTAAAATATACTGTTTTGTTGGAGGTGTAGCAAATCTTGGGAAACATTTTTGTACATGTGGTGGGAGTATACACCTGTCCAAAAATGTTGGAAGGACATTTTGGACTATGTTAAGAATACTGTTGGGTGCGAAATACTGTTATCTCCTTTAATATATATCTCTTTATGTAACAGCTAAGAACATAACACTCTGGATGTAAATCATGGGTTAGAATATCACTGACAAAATTAGGAAAAGTTCAAAAAGAAAACTTCTAATAATAAAGGTACAGCTATGGACTTTAGAAGAAAGATATCATTCATCTGCTTGAGATGCTCCTCACTTCCCAGTGGAAGTGGTGTATGCGCATGATTTTCAGGGATGGCACAACTAAAGGTTTATTATTATTATATTTATATTTTCTATACCCTGCTTTATTTCTCTTTAAGGAGATTCAAAGTGGCTTAACGTAAAAGTATCAGCATATAATTTAAAATATACAAATATGTCAACATTAAAACAGAATTAAATATAAACAGTATTTTTAAAATCCCAGTTAACACCATTAGAATCATAGAATCACAGAGTTGAAAGGGACCTCATGGGCCATGCAGTCAAACTCCCTGCCAAGAAACAGCAAAATTGCATTCAAAGCACTCCCGACAGATGGCAATTAAAACTTGTTCTAATTTAAAAACCACAGCAAACCCCTGACTAGATCTTAAACACCTTCATCTTTAAAAGCCTGTCTGAATAAAAAGGTTTTAGCCTGCCGCTGGAAGGACAGCAAGGAGGGGGCATTCTGGCTTTCCTGGGAAGAGGGGAGTTCCAGAGTTGAGGGACAGCCACTAAGAAAGAAGGCCCGCTCTTTCATTCCCACCAACTGAGTTTGAGATGGAGCTGGGACTGAGAGAAGGGTCTCTCCTGAAGATCTCAAGACCAGGGAAGGTTAGTGCAAAGGGATGTGGTTGGCCGAATAGCCTGGATGTGAACCGTCTAGGGCAATGGTTCTCAATCTGTGGGTTTTGGCCCACAACTCCCAGAAACCCCAGCCAGTTTACCACCTGTTAGGATTTCTAAGAGTTGACAGCCAAAACATCTGGGGACCATAGGTTGAGAACCACTGGCCAAAACCAGCACTTTGAATTGTTCCCGGAAACAGACTGGCAGTCAGTGGAGAGGCTACAACAGTAGGTTTGTCCACTCCCTGTAGCCAGCCCCAGTTAGCAGCCTTTAAAATATATCAGTTATTATAAACCAAAACTGGACTTTGTTTTGTTTGTGTAATTTTGGCAGCTTGTGCCTTTCCTGGAGGACTAAAGGGGCATAAACCTGGCTCCTGGGTATGTCTTAGCTTCCATCTACACTAGCCATGTAATGCAGTTCAAAGCTAGGTTTGAACTACAACGGCCAGGCACCAAACACCCAGGAAAGCCCTTAATGCACACCAGTGCTTTGTGGTTTGTGTAATCACCATCAAGGCCTCAAACTGGTTCCAGGATTTCGTATGCAATCATCTGCACAGTGAAACCATTTTCTTCAATAGAGGTTTGAAGATGGTCAGAGCAGATGGGGTCAAAGTTGCTTGTTTCTGATTTTTGGCCTTTGAGGGTACATCCACACTGTAGATGTAATGTAATATGATATATCATAGTCTCTGTAAATGAAAATGACCTGAAGACATACAACATTAACTCCTTGTGTAATAACAAAGGTGGGAGAGCTGATGTGATCTAAAAAGTGAAGCATAAAACAATGGGGCAGGTGCTTTTGTTTCTGTTGGTAGGTTCTGAATAAGCATCTAATCCACTCACTATGAATTTCAGTGCAACTTTGTTCAGGCAATTTCATCAATGCATTAGAGCACAGGCTCAAATCAACCAAAATATTTGTTTTATTTTTCATTTAATCCTAAAATATATGATATTAGACCCTGGGAAAACTGAAGACACCTCTAAATGGCTACCACAGATCTGTCTACAATTTTTCCTTTTCTAGTTTTGGAAAGAATAAAGGCTATTAGGAACAGGCCTAAAAATGAAGACATGGAATGGCTCCACTCAGTGAGAGGGAGGAGGAGGAGAAGCAGCAGTCCGAAGGCTTGTCGTTGCGTCTTTCGTGGGTAGTCAGTCTCTCCCCTCCCGACATTCCAGTTGCCTTGGCACTAAAAGAGAGTTTCATGAGACAAGTTGTTCTAGCTGCAACATTGTACTAACAGTGATTCTGCGGACCATAATTTAGTTCTTGGGGACTACTGACAGTCGACGGAATACAGATTGGGAACCACTGGTCTAGACTAATGCCCCAGAAACTGTACATAAAATATTAATTCCTCTAACTAAAAAGGGCTTAAGTAGGGGTAAACAGTGAGGGTCTTCATGGGGCACGACACACACATTGTAGCAGACAGATGCTTCGGAAAATTACCACTCATTAAAACTGTAGGCCTTCTACAATGGGGCAATAGGTCAAACCACCTAGTATTTTTGTCTGTTGAATGTGAACTTGCAAGAGAAATTAACTTCATGGGAACAATTCATGACCCTAGAATGAAATGCATCGGGAAAATAAAGCTTTCTGGTTAATTGGTTTGCAGCCACAGTGGTCTATTAAAATAGAAAAATTAAGACATTCCCAGAATGATCCCTTTATTATTGACCTCAGAGGTCAGACAATAGTTAGCAAACCTGTAGACTGGGTGTCATTGTGAAACAAAAGTTGCAAAAGCTTCCCCCCCCCCAAAATGTAGAACATGCCCTAGTAGCTTCCAGAATTAAAAGAGATCCATGCCAAAGAATACTAGGTCCTATAAGTTACATATCAAAGAAACGCAACAGCAAACCAAGTATTCTTGGGCTAAAACAACTCTGAAATTCATGGTGTTGCCATAAACTGGCAGCTGGTTTGAGGACATATTTGTTCATCTTCTGCATACATCACTACCCAAATGGGCTCTTACTCAATTGCAGTTTTAGTTTAAAATGTAAAGTTTACTGTTTCCTTGCATTTTATTTGTGTGTGTATTTATGTCTGATTGTTAATGTTTATGTACATAGTTCTTTGTATTGTAAATAAGGAATCATTAGCTCTATAGGACTTTTGGTCTAGAACGTCTGTCAGTCCCACCAGTATAGCCAGTGCTAAGGAGTCTAATCCTAACTGACAGGAGGTGAAAGGTTTCCAGCCCCCCATCTGTACATGAGTAAATTCAGTTTTAATTTATACTCAAAAGTCTGATAACCCATATCATATTTTCAGTTGCTTTAAGCTCATAATTCAGGCCCATCCAGAACCACAGATGGCATGCTTGGAGGAAGAGAGCACAAGTCAAAGTTCAGTAGGATGTGGGTGGCATCTGATCATGCCATTCATACAAATCATATTACATTCTGACAATAATATCTGTGTGTACCTTCAAACTGCTTGTTGATTTATGATGATATTGTTAATATCATAGTTTTCGTAAGTAAGGAATTTTAGAGGTGATTTTGCCAATTCCTTTTTCTCAAATATAGTTTTATAGCACCTGGTAAGTGCTTTAGAGCCCCCAGTGGTGCAGTGGGTTAAACCCTTGTGCCGGCAAGACTGCTGTTCGACAGGTCAGTGGTTCAAATCCGGGGAGAGCAGGATGAGCTCCCTCTGTCAGTTCCAGCTCCCCATGCGAGAAAGAAGCCTCCCACAAAGATGGTAAACATCAAACATCTGGGTGTCCTCTGGGCAACGTCCTTGCAGATGGACAATTCTCTCAGAAGAGACTTGCAGTTTCTCAAGTCGCTCTTGACAGAAAGAAAACTTGGTAAGTACTGAGCCGGATTGACCCTGCTTAGATTCCAAGACCAGGTGGGATCTGGGTTTTTTAGGGTATTTAGGTTGGAGGCAAAAGCATGAGACTGAAAGTGTTGTAAAGTATCTCAGTAGTAACAGCAAGGAGAGAATAATTAGGATTTTCATCTAGTGAAGTCTGAGTCACATTTCACAAATATAATAGGGAGGAAATGTTGCTTAGAAATCTTTCTTTTGACCTAATATAAAAACAAATAATCAAAAATAGAAAGCAAATTTCTAATTAGCAAATAAGTGTTGCAAATGAGCCCACGAGGTCTACTACTAAGAGCAAACAAAAATGATATTTTTCTTGAAGGCTTGAAAATCTGTAAATGCATAAAATTAATACTGCATGCAGAGCAGCCAGGCAGAGGCCCAGCTAATTGAACAAGAATCTAGATTTGTTCATTTCAAAAGATCAATTCATTTCAAGAGACAAGTGAAAGGGAAACAGAGGAGTTCTTCTTTAGGCATAGCACCTAGAAATCTGAAACTCCTTACTTTGCTGACAGTGTGTCTTGGGACTAACAACTGCTGGAGAAGCAGGAATTCAACAGGTTTCAAATCTGTAGGGTTTCTGCCAGCATTGTTACCTTGATAGTTAATTATGGGGGAGGGACCTCAAAACTTTAGCCCATCTATTTATGTTACATTTCTATTTCTAAACGAAGCAGTGTATGGCTTCTCTTTCTAAATCCTGTATTTGCTTAAATGGCTTCAGGGCCCTTCCACACAGCCATGTAACCCAGAATATCAAGGCAGAAAATCCCACAGTATCTGCGTTGAACTGGGTTATCTGAGTCCACACTGCCATATATTCCAGTTCAAAGAATATAATGTGGGATTTTATTCAGCTGTGTGGAAGGGGCCTCAGTTAATATGGGGTTTTTTTGGGAATCTGAACAGCTACTTTTAGTCAGACTAAATAGACCTTAAGTATTGAATAAATGAACGATTAGCTTGATTTGGAAGATGGCAGCTCTTTATAAAGCTGAATACCTTGTCACCAACATTTGACAAAGACAAATAGAAGATGCTGGTTTTTATATTAAGTGAAAAAGGAAAGAATGAATGGACTCATACTGAACAATTAGACCAGGCTGCAGTACAGCTTCACTGGCTGCCATCACTCTCTTTCGGCTGCATTTCTAAATTTAGAGGAACTACTCATCCCTCACTCACAGGATGGAAAGCCAGCATTCTAGGGAAACTCTGCCTGCAGCGAATGAGCTGCATGCTAGTTCATACATCTCCATTGGTAGTTGGCATTGGGAGATGAGTGGGAGCAGCTGACCTTAAAGTGGAGTCCATGTTAACTAAATGTTAACAGGGGCTGGCAATATATACTCGAATGCTCCAACAGCTCTACTGTTTCTGGACAAAATTCAATATATTACCTAAAAAACTCTATACATCTTAGAGCGCATCTATACAAGCCATTAAATATTCTGGATTAGCCCTGATGTTGTCTGCACCACCTGTTTCATCCTGCTGTGGTGGGAGAATGGCAGACCAATTGTTTAGTCCCACTGATTGGCCACTCTTACTTTTGTCATTTTTGTCACTGTGGCAGTGGCCACAGAGCTCTGAAAGGTTCCTGGGTGTTGTTGGGCATCTTTGTTGATGTTAGCAAAGGGGTTCCGGTGACTTGGAGAAAGGATGGAAGAAAGGTGGAGGACAATCTCAGGTCATGTGATGCCTTTGCTGACATCATCAAAGGTGCCTGGCAATAGCCAGGAGCTATGGTGGCAACAAGGGACAAAAAAGGTACCAGTAAGTGCCATCCTCCCCTTTTCCCCAGACTGCAAAGCGCAGGAAAAACAGGACAGCATCACTGGCCCATATGAATAGTTGACATAAAGCTGTCAGCATAGTAGTACATTTGAGAGCAAACTGAGCCCAAACTCTCACTGGAAGCCAAGATGAGGCTATTGTACATTGAAACTCATAATAATACTAGGAAAGGTTGGAGAAAGTAGGAAAGGAGGAAAACTACATTATATGTGGACAGGTGATGCTACAACCTTCAGTCTAGATGATCTGACCAGGGCTGTTCATCGGTTGGGGGTCTTGGCGGTCTCTCATTTGACTTACAGCATAGGGTTACTGTAAGTCAAACCTGGCTCAATGGCAAACCATTTACTTGGTGCTGAACTATGTAGTTATGGAATGTACTTGTGCTGCACTTCAATATGGGATGAATTTCCTATTATACAGAGTGAGAGAGGAGTGGTTGAAGCTGGTTGATAGGTGTGATTGTAACCACAGGCTCATAAACTCTGCATTTCCATTGGCAAATATTACCAAAAAGAACAGAAAAATGGATGGTTGAAATTAATTCGTATCACATATTTCTCCTGCCTCTTTTCTATTGGGGCCCTTTCAAAAGGCTTTTTACTCCAGGATATGATCTCAGGTTTTCTGCTTTAAACTGGATTATAAGAGTCCACACTGCCAAATAATCTGGAATAAACAGAAAACCTGGGATATAGGGCTTGTTTGGAAGAGCCCTTGGTCTTTCTGAGAACTTATACTCTCTTCCATGTGCTGTTTCTTTCTGGAGGCTCATATGTATTTCTCCAATATATTTCCCTGACAATGCTCTGACCAGTGTTGTATGGCTGACTCTATCATTTAAATGTTCCATAAGGCCTTTGAATGATCCTATAAAATGAAAGACCCAGTTAGATGTGATTGGTTCAGCTCAAAATATTAATCATTAAAAAGGAGATCTAATGGCTTATCTACATTGGCAACTTAATCAAGGGTGAGTCCTGAGAGGTAATAGTCCAGAATAGCCCTGGAGGCAGCCACTGGATTACCACCTTGCCTTCCTTGTCACTAGTGCCATTCCTGGGCAGCCACACAGTCATCCTGTGCTGGTTGCTGATTCTGACTGTGGCCCCTTCTACACTGCCATATAAAATCCAGATTATCTGCTTTGGATTATAAAGCAGTAGAGACTCATATAATCCAGTTCAAAGCAAATAATGGGGATTATCTGCTTTGATAATCAGGATTATATAGAAATGTCAAAGAAGCCTGTATGGATGCCTTTGGTAATGTCAACACAGGTTGCCTACAATGACCAGGAGACTTCTGAACAGAGCTCTGAGACCACACAGGTGTGATCCACCCCCTTATGAATAGAAGGAAAAGGGGGGTGGCATCAGTAATGTGGACAATAGACCTGTCTGCTTTGGAGTCAGTCATGTTGTCTTCATTGTTCCCAAAGTGCAGGACTGTTGCAGAGTTTCTCCATAACTCTGGAGCATCCCCCAATTTAGGCCCCATCTACACTGCCAAATAAAACCCAGATTATATGCTTTGAACTGGATTATTTGTCAGTGTAGATGAATATACTCCAGTTCAAAGCAGATAATCTGGATTGTATCTGGCAGTGTAGATGGGGCCTTAGTACAGAGCTCAAGCAGTTTGACCTGGTTTACCCCACAATAAGGTCTGGAAGTCCTTGGATGTCGTTTAGATGTTCAGGAGCAACATCTTAGCCACTTTGGGTTTTTGGGCTCATGGAGACAAACCTTAATTCAGGCATCCATAGTAACCCTTGTCATATTTTTGATGCTTAACAGCTGCTGCCGAAGAATGCCTGTTACAGATTTAAGCCTCAGTCTTACCCTCTCAGTAACAACTATGTGCTATATAGATTATTAAAGGATTATATAGTCTTCCCAATAATGCACCTACTAGAAAATCCATGTTACCTGTTGAGAAACTGTCATTACATTGTTTGCTATCCAGAACACTGAAGCATTTTCTTTAAAATCTTTCCACTTAAGTCTATGATTCGGTGTAATAAGAAATTTTACAATTCAGAGGGGAAATTACATTTTTCTTTCAAGCCACTCTTTTTTATTGCCTAGTGTTTTGCCTAGATGTTACAACAACCTTCTATCAATTTCCAGCTAGAACATTTGCACCACATGGATCAAGCATTGTATCAGAATCTGTTTTTGTTATTTTTCATCATTAATCCTTTTCTGAACAGGATTAGGGTTTGTACGTCTCTCTAACCTTCACAGAAAGTCCCTGAAATTGGAATCTTTGCCAAACATGATGGCTCTGACTTCCTCATGCAAACCCGTCTGTTAGGTTGGCTTTGTGCCCTGCTCTCCATGCTCACTGCCAGTCTCTGGTGAGTAAAGGAAAAACCATGTGGAATGTATGCTTTTAATTCCAAAAGAATCAACCCTTGTATCTCCAGGTAAACATGGAAAAAGCCTTCTTGCCTGTAAATTTTGAGAGTAAGCTGCCAATTCAAAGTTTAGCATTACCATAGTACAAAATACTAAGCAGTAATCATGTTGGATGAAGAGATGAATGGCATGACTCAGAACCTGAAAAAAATGTGTTTGTGTGTGCGTGCGCTGGACTACAACTCCCAGAGTCCCCTCAGGCACCATGACCTCTGTCCAATGGTCATACTGCCTGGGGGACTCCGGGAGTCATATTCCAATAATAACTTTCCCATGCTCTAGTCTAACTCAGTCAGTGGCACTGCTCCTACTTAATTTGCGTGAAAAAGATCCAGGTAAAGAAGATAATCTTGCCTGAAATCCTGGAAAGCAGCTGACAACTTGTGTAAGCAGCACTGAGCTTGATGGGCAAATGGTCTGACCTAGGTATGGAGATGTGAGGAATATTGACAAAATTTCTACTTCTTGTCAAAAGAGTCTGCCTTTACACATTGAGACATGTTGTGAAATTGACAGCTCTCACCTCCTGCACAAGACCAAGACAAGGCTCACTTTACTTTTCATCAACTTTTTCATAGTTTTGGGGGATGGGCATCTCTTAGCAAAATTACTGTTCCCCCACTTTTGAGAAGCAAAGAAAGACTAGATGATTGACTCCCCTACTAAAAAGAAATCAGATCATCCAATGCTTAAAGCACGATTTGTCATAGTTTGTCTGTGCAATTTATACAATTTGTGGGATACATCTTTTGAGGGGAAAAAGAAAACTCTCTTGAGATTGGCTGAAGTTGTCCTGTCCATCCTAGAGAGAAGGGGAAAACATTGCAGATTCTTATTCTTGCTCATGAGAATGGGACAATTGAGAATGTATTTCTCTATTTTGACATAATGAAATTTCCACAGTCAAAGCCCAGATGTCTCCTTTCCTTTGCATCCATGGGCATATTTTAATTATTTCTTATTTTAAGATTTCCCAGTGCTTCTCTTTATTAGAAGATTTTGGTGGATAAGGACAAAATGTGTGGAGATGGACCCGGTGTTTCTGATCTTCAGACTCACTAGCAGACATCCCATGGAACATCACCATGAGATTCTGGACCTGATGGAAGACAAAGCCCAGCTTGTCTTTTCCAATGTCAGAGACCTTTGGCTTTGAAGCTGAGTTTAGCACGCTCTGAACCATGGATCCTTTTCAAATGTTCATATAAAAGTTCCCCTTCTCATCTACAGCTAACTTGATTTAGCCTCAACATGTGCTACCACATTAGCATGCCAACACAATAGCGTGCCAGAACTCTTTCAAATCCTGTGCTTTGCTGGATTTATTAGGGCAACATAATGGTACTTTAATGAAGCATTTTTGTGATTTACTTTCAATTTCAGCACAGTTTAGAAACAAACTTGAGCCATGGAAGTAGGAGTCAACAGACCGTGACAGCAAATTCATTATGAACTCTTATTGTAGCAGTAAAAATGGGGTTTAAATGGATGTTATTTATTTAATGGATAGTAATGTGGCTTCCTTGAACTTATTTGAAAGTAATGGGTAGTTTCTTTATTTAGTTATTAGGTATTATAAAGTTTCAGTCTCAGCACCGCTCCTACGCTTGGTGTAATTTCATGCTAAATATAGTTTTGATCAGGACTCCTATTTTATATTCTCTTTATGTAAAATATAAGTTCCCTACTCACAAGAATTTGCCTATGAAACTGACTATACACTATACATGTGTGTGTGTGTGCCTTTAAGTCACTGGTCAACTTGTGGTGACCTTATAAATTTCATAGTTTTCTTAGGTATCATATATACATGAGTATCAGTCAGCTTAAATATAAGCCGAGGCACCTAATTTTACCACATAAAACTGAGAAAACACATTGACTCGAGTAGAAGCCGAAGGTGGGAAATGCAGCAGCTACTGGTAAATTTCAAAATATAAACCAATACCAATGCATTAATTGAGGCTTCAGTAAGTTAAATGTTTTTGAATATTTACATAAAACTGTAATTTAAAATAAGACTGTCCAACTCTAATTAAACCATTATTCTAAACTTCTTCAATGTAAATGTGCTTACATATCCTTCCAATAATAATAATAAAGAGAGTTAAATAATAAATGTAATAATAATAGAGTAAAACAATAATATGGTAATAACAGAGTAAAATAAATGTAATTGAAAAAAACTAATAACAAAGTAAAATAATGTAAATGAAATAATAATAAATAGAATAAAATAATAAATGTAATAATAATAACAACAGAGTAAAATAATAAATAAGTTGGATTCAAGTATAAGCCAAGAGAGGCTTTTTCAGCCTAAAAAAGGGCTGAAAAACCTGGCTTATACTTGAGTATATACGGTAACTCATAGTGGTGATTTTGCCAGCATTTGTATACTACATAATAACAGTAGTTTAATATCAGTTTAAATGCCATTGCCCCATCTTATTGAGTATTGGAATTTATAATTTAAAACAAAAAATCATTTTTAAAATTAAAATATTGAAAAAGATGTGGGAGCTCCAGATTCCAGTCCTTACAGAGCCAGGGACTCAATTATGTGCTTTAACACATAGCCTCTCTCCTCCTCTTTCTCGCACTTTCTCTTTTTCAGCCTCAGTACTCTTTTTAGATACATGAGATTAATAAAAAATGACCTTGAACTGGGCGGAAAGGTATTTACTGTAGAAGAGATCGAGCCCAATTGCCTGAACTATGGCACTTCCTTTTTGTCTCTAGCAGAAAGGTGCTTCACCAAACTAAAAATCCTAGGTTCTCATAGAATGGAGCCATGGCATGTAAAGTGGCATAAAACCATAACCACACAGTATAGATACACTCCTCCACAACGGCAAATCATATTTTAGGTTATTGGCAGAGTAAAACTACATATGTTTTGCCCACCTATGCAGATATATTGGCACACGGGAGACCCAGAAAATAGCAAAACAACTAGATTGAGTTGATCTCTCATTTCTCCTGTTTTAATGAGAGACATGTTAGAAGAGGAGACTATCAATAGCAGCTCATTATGTGCCACAAAAATCTGTTCTGAACCAGATTTTGTCCTGAAAAAGAGAGTAAGAGAGAGAGAGAGAAAAAATCCCATGGAACTAAATTAGCTTCCACACATTGGTTTATGATATAAGGTAGTATCTTATTTAAAGAAGAAGGGACGTAAAATCAATCCAGATATACTTAGCCGCTGAATACATTTAAAGCAGTATAAACGGTGTGGCTGTTCCACATAAGGCTCCCATAACATCTTATTCCGAAAACCTTAGTGTATGCTGAAGTACAGCGGAAATTATTTTATTTTGTGGTATGTGTGCACTAAGAATATTAATTCTAGAATTTTCCACTCCTGCAGTGTATGAACAAAAATCAATATTTGTCAAAACACTTGGGAACTCCCCATCCCCCACACACAATGATGAAAAACTAACTTTCTAAAAAAAGAGTGGGGAAAGCACAGAATGGAATGTTGCACAACTTTAGCTATTGCACAATTTTAAATGCTGCTCAGCTTTAAAACAAAATGGAATAATGTTCAGTTTAGTAAGTTACTGAGCTCTTTTTTTTAAAAAAAAATTAAAAAACAGTGTAACAGCAAGACAAAGCTTGCACATTTTGCATAGAACAATAAAAAGGAAAATAAACTTCAAAATGGTAGAAGCACAAAGTTGGGTCAAGGAAGCACAAAGCAAGGAGGCAGAAGCCCTGTACTCTTGTGCTAGTGCTCTCTCTGGTGCTAGTTCTTAACTCAAAACACTGCTCGTATGTTAAAGTGAAACCTGGGTGATGTGCTGAGAACATAAAAAATGTCCCCACAAGGTTGAGGGAACTTTCTTGGTGCTATTTCTGTTCCAGCAAATGTTTCCAAGTGATTAGGAACTTCAGATTTTGAACCCAAAAGAAATTGTCAGCTCGAATGTGGAAATGATATTTTTTTTTCTTATACAGCCCTTGGACAAGGTTTGCCACTGTGGAAACACTTCCATGAAAGAAGCATTTATAAATATTTTAATGTTAATTAATTAGTGATGAATAGAAATGGCTATTTGCAAGAAATTATTATACATCTTGACTTGTTTCAGAGATTTGTATAAATTATTTAAAAGTACATTACATCTGCTGTTAAAAGATAAGGCATTTACAAATCTGAACCAAAATTATTTATAAATATCTCCTGTCTTCAATGGGTCATCACATCTATGACTTATTCAGAAATGGATACATGTTTTTAGTCAATGAAAAAGTATGAGTTCTTATTGTGGCTTTTACACCACCATCACATAGACATAATGCTGCATTGTGGAAAAAGCCTGGAAGTTGGGAAATATCTCAGATTAACTCTTGGGCTACTTCCACATTAAGTTAAAGTGGTCCATGTGGATAAAAGATGTATGTAAATTGACAGCTTCCCAGCAGACCCAAGGCAGAGGTCTTGGTATATCAAACATTTCTGACAGAGGAAAGCAACCTGGTCGCTTATGGACATTTTTATCTACAATTATCATCACACTGGCCACTGACTATGGCAAAAGGGCTTGCAATTGGTATAATGCAAAGTAAAAAGCTCAGTTTATGGAACAATAAGCTCCATTCCTGATAATATTGCAAAGTTCAGAGAAGTAAAGCATGGGAACGATCAGTGTCTTCCAATTTGCACATTAGTTTGGGAAACATTAATGTGACTCATTTCAAAATGTGGGCCAACTGGAATGCCCTATATGCAAATGGGTGCCGACAGCTAACATGGTGGTTATTCTCCAGTACACAATTCTGAAAGAGAGATCTTGTGAACAACAAAACCTGACCTTGACCAAACTCTGCATAAAATGCCCTCGTACACACTTTATCTCATCCTCTAGTGCAATTAAATGTTTCATCCCACCTGAACCTCCTTCCAGATACACTACACTGCTCACCTAAACTAGTTTTTAAACCTTTTAATCTTTGCAACTGGCCCTGCCCATTGTATTCAACTATTGTGATTTTATATTGCATTGTGTGCTTATATTGTTTTCTTTATATTATTATTTTCATTATATTTTATTGATGTATTTTATGTTGTATATTTGCTTTGTTGTAATTGTTGGGCCTGGCCTCATGTAAGTCACCCAAGTCCCCTTGGGGAGATGGTGGCAGGGTATAAATAGCTATTATTATTGTTGTTGTATCGAGTAAATACCCCCCCCCTGTTCTCCAATGACTAAGATGGGAAAGGGCAATCTAATTGAGCTATCTCCAAGAAAGGCTACTGAAAGAAATGTGGGAAAGAGGCAGAGGAGTACAGAGCGAATGTATAAAAAAACCCAGCAGACCAGGCCCACAGAGATTCTGGTGGTGGAATAAATAGTCTGCAGAGCTCATTGCCCAGCCCCAGAGAGACATACACATACAACCCTTTTCATTCAAATTGTGTAATTGAACAGCAGAAAATAATGAGTTAAACAGGATTGGTAGGCATTGGCATGTTTCCTTTGACCAATCCCTTAGTGTGCCTGTGCATATTTAAGTACGGATGCAAGCATTTTCTAGTGAAAATCCAGAGTATATACTTAGAAAAGAGTGGGGAAAGTGCAAGCCCAAGGCTGCACAGGAGAGCTTGGCTTCCAGTTTTATGGCCCTTAAAGCCCTCAGCCTACCCTTTAAAAATGTAAACTACACATCAAGCCACCAAACATGCAAAGAAAAAAAACACAGAAGCCCCTGAACCTCAACATTTCTTGTTTTTTATTATAAGGTAAAGGTTTCTCCTGACATGAAGTCTAGCCATGTCTGACTCTGTGGGGTGGTGCTCATATCCATTTCTAAACCACAGAGCCAGCGTTGTCCATAGACCCCTCCAAGGTCATGGGACTGGCCTACAGTGCCATTACCTTCCTGCAGAAGTGTGGTAACTATTGATCTACGCACATTTGCATGTTTTCAAACTGCTAAGTTGGCAGAAGCTGGGAACTAACAGTGGGAGCTCATCCTGCCCCCTGCATTCAAACTGCCAACCTTTTGGTCAACCGTTCAGCAGATCAGTGGTTTAACCTTGGAGGGGGTGGTGCTCCGATTATTCAACTCCCCAATCCTGAAACAGACCAGAGACCATTCTTTTTTTTAAAAGGGATGCCACTGGTCATATGGTCTGCCTCCTAGGCTTTTCATAATGGCCCAAGTCAATCACACAATGCATTTCAAACTACCCCAAGTCTAATTATGATTGTCAGGATGAATTAAAGTACCATTTCCCTGTAAAAACTATGTGAAATTGCTATATAACACACTACGTCATTTTCCGTGACTATTTTACAGGAGTTTAAATTTCTCAAAATACTTGACAGTTTAAATTTGTATATCTTTTGAACAGTTTTTTTTGGGGGGGGGGGCATTTTGCTATATTTGCAAAGAAACCAAATTTCCAGTAAAGTATGAAGTGTACATAGGGACTCTATTACCCCAGAATAGCAGTAAACGGACTCTCAAAATAAGTTGTCTGCAGAAGAGGTGAAATACAGCACATTCAGGACCCTGGACAGTACTGTCAAGGAACTGGTCCAGAGAATCTCAGTTGGATTCAGAACCATGGGCAGCAACTCTGCAGACAGGTGAAATGAACAGGATTTGGCAGCAAATTCCAAAAGTTAATTGTAGAATCTTTCTGGAAACTCCATTCAAGAACTAGCTTTCTTAAAAGCTTAGTACCTTTTTCTGCAGTTGGTGACTTATTTATGTGGTGGTGGGTAGATGATATTGAGGAATTGAGCTCTAGTTGAGACTTCTCTGCTTGTTGAAAGAGACAAGTTCACATTTTGGTGACAAAGAACCTTTAACAAAATACGTGTGGGATGTAATACAGAGGATCCTAGGAGATTGGAGGAGAGGGAGTTCTGCATCTTCCTTGGAGCTATTGCTACTGGAGAATTTAGTCTCTGAAGGTTCTCAATTGAGGGTCAGGTTTCATTTGTATCCAGGTGTCTGAAGGTTAACACTTGGTGTTAACAATCTATTTTGTGAAATTAAAATTCACTAAAGAGAAGATAAATGATTCTTCTTTGTTCAAGACTATGCTTTCCTTCCTACTTTGATTGCCACTCCATTCTTCAGAGTCATCAGTCATCACTGTAGTTATATGAAAGTTACAATCCAGCATGAAAAATGGGAGTAGAATATTGTCTTCAATGAACATAATTATTCCATCCAAGGGCATAATATTCTGAAGCTCTTACAGGAAATGGGAAGATTTTATATGGGAAGTTGCAAAATGTTCTTAGGTGAAATTGTGAGTGAAAGATGGATATGTGCTTTAAGCAAAAAAGAAAAAACAAGGAAAAGAGATAAGAAGGAAAGAAGACATTTTTGTCTCATTTTGAGGGATAAATGACAATTGCTTAGCAGAAAATGCAGTGTTATACATTTATTCCTCATCTGACAACTGAAATGATATTCTTGAAATGGTTTTCAGCACATAAAATGTTATTTGGAGATATAACCTATTGGTAGAACTTATAATAAATTCTATCTCATATCCAGATATACGAATATGCTTTCTATACTATAAAAAATGAAAGCTTTCTTCCTGTTTTTTTTTTTTAAAAAATGGTATCACCAAGGCTCAATTCCAGCAAGATGAAAATGCTGTTGCTCAGTAGGAGAGTTAACATGGGGTTGGGGCGGTGGCCTGTACTGGGTGGAGTTGCACCCTCAATCACAGCCTGGTTGTTGTTGTTTGGATCCAGAGCTGATCCTGCAATGGCCAGGAGTGCCTTGGCCCAACTTTGGCTGGTGCAACTACTGGTTCTTTTCCAATGGAGGGTAGAGCTAATCACAGGGGTTGCTGCTGCTTTGGTATTCCCTATTAGATTACTAGATTATCCTAAAAGTATCTGGAAGCTGAAGTTAGTGCAAGATTTGGTGGTCTGACTGTTATCCAGTGTGTATTTTAGAGACTATATAACAATGATGTAAAAGAATTACACTGGCTTTTTACTTGTTTCCAAGGCTAACTCAAGTTCCTAGCCATGACCTATAAAACTTTAAGAGGCTTGGCACCAGGATAGCTAAAATACAAATGACCCTTTCCCATATAAGTATGCCTTATATGAGATTACCAGAGGAAACCCCCTGGCAGTGGAACTCTCTCTAGGAGCAAGATCAAATTGGATCCATCTTTTTTGAGTTTCTGATGTGCAGTGACCCTGTGCTATTCCAATTGTTCTTTCAATTTTAAACTTAATAGGATGTTTTGAGAACATTACTTTTTGAAAATCAAATTTTAAAAACAATTTGCATTTTTATAAGAGAAAATTTAAGTATTTTATTGTTATTTATTTATTTAATCTTTTAAAAAGTGTTTTAAGTTCTAACATGTCAGAGGGACAGCAACCAAAATGGTATGTGGTCTGGAAACCATGCCTTATAGCATTTTTGAGGGAAGCCCAGAGATCAGATACCTTCCTTGGGAACTCCCACAGAGTCCTGAGAAATGGCGGATTGCATGGTTGCAGAAACTCTAAAATCTTCTGCCAAAGTGTCACCTGCGAGCAAAACACCAGAAGGGGATATAATGTGAGCTGAAATGCAGTTGAGGAGCTGAAAATCTCCAAAGAGGTGTTTATTAAGCTTATTATTATTCAAGTAATCTTCAAGCAATTAATTATTTTGATTTAAAGAGACTGCTACCTGGGGAGTTTCTGTTTATTTGATCTATCAAGGCACAGGCTGCTGTTGAACTTTTTTTCCATGACCTTATCTTCTTTTAAGATTTATTGGTCATTAAGAAATTCACTCCTTTATGGCTGTTTGACTAAAAGCAGAGTCTCGGAGAATGAGAGCAACTAACTTGAACTGCTAGCAAACTGAGTAGGACTGTTTGTGAAGATGGAAGCTGGAAACGCTGTATTGGCAGAAAAGTAAAACATAACTGCCATTAAAAAGTGAGTGTACAAAAGTTTTCTACAAAAGCAGGAAGGACTAAAAACCCAACAAATTGGTGGAGTGGGATTTTTGAAGACTTTTCTGGAACTTATTTCTCTAGTCTCTTTCTTATCTCACCATTTATCAGAAAGAGTTGGGACAAGGAACATTGAATATACTGGGTTATTTATCAGATTCTATGGTTTAAGAATAATATTGTAGAATCTGAATCAATGAACTAAGAGACTAATGGTTTATAAAGAGTTATTTTAGTGGACTAAACAATGGGGATGTTGTATTTGTCTGGGAAACATTGGGTATAAGCAATTGAAAGATACTTTCCTCTGAGAAGTAGGTAGTAGCAGTGCTTGGTTGAACTTGAGGATGCTTGATCAAGACTTTGTGTCTCTGTGGGGAATCTTTACAACTACTTATGTGAAGAAACCCTTACAACTAAATGGCTGCAGAAGAAGAAACCTGGGGACTTGTGGTTGATAGAAACTGACTGAATTGTATTAATTGGTTGATATTGATGATGATTGCATGATCACAATGAAATTATAAATACTAAGTAATTATAGATACTAATACCAGTTTGTATCAGAGACAGAATTTACCTTTTTCCCCTTACGCATAACTCATTTGCAAGATTGGATATGTTTTTTGTTACAAAATCATTAATAGGGTTGGTATCGAAGATAGAAATTAGTCCTCAAGTTTTGTCAGATCATAGCCCAATAGTAATGGCCCTTTATAATGGGAACAAATCTGCAACATGGAGATTAAATGACATATTGCTGCAAGATGAAAAAAATGCATAAAATAAACAAAGATAAAGGAATAGATCTACAAATCTTACGGGATGCTTTAAAAGCTTACATCAGAAGATACCTGATTCAAATAAATGCTATCAAGAACAAGAAAAATGAAAAACTTTTGAGAAATTGATGAAAAACTTGAAAGCTTAAGAAAAAATGATGTTGCAAAAACCAATGGATGTAAAACTTAAAGCAACAGTATCCACATTACAAAATCAAATTGCGATATTTATGACAGACAAAATTCCAAAGCAGATGAAATGGATGAAAGTTTAAAATTTTGAATCTGCCAATAAAGTGGGCAAATGGTTAACACATAAACTTAGAAAGGATGTTGCCAAGAGAACTATAACAACGATTAAGGAAAACTTGAGAGAAATCACATCAAATTGTCAACGAAAACAAGCATTTTCAATGTACTTTGCAAAATTGTACAAATGCAAGAAGATTGATAAAACGCAAATTGTGAAATACTTGAAACAGATTACAACAACGGAACTGACTGATAATCAACAGAAAATTTTGACTGCACAAATATCAGTAATGGAAATATGGAAAGACATTGAAAAGTTAAAAACAGGGGAATCCCCAAATGCTGACGGTTTGACTACAAGTTTTCATCAACAGTTTAAAGAAGAATTGACCCCTGAAGTATGGCAACTTTTCCAGAAAATACAGACACCTCAAAGTTTACACAATACGTGGCAGGAAGCTGTAACAACCTTTTTTATTTATTTCCAACATTTCTACCCTGCTCTTCTCTATCCCCGTAGGGGGACTCAGAACATTGATTCCTAAAGAAGGAAAAGATGAAAACAATATGGCAAATTACAGACCAATTTCACTTTTAAATACAGATTACAAAATATACACAACTATATTAGCAGAAAGATTTAAGAAAGTTTTAGTGGAAGTTATTTAAAAAGACCGGAATGATAAATTAAAGATAATATGAGAGTAGCAATTAATGCACTAGAATATTGTGAGAAACATAATGAGAAAAAAAACCCCTCACTAATGTTCGTGGATACAGAAAAAGTACTTGATAGCATCAGCTGGGAAATTTTAATGGCAGTGTTGGAAAAAATGCAAGTAGGCACAAACTTCATGGAATGGATAACTCCAATTTACAAATAAGTAGCAAGAATAAAAGTAAATGGAGAATTAACAGCACACTTTGAAATATCTAAAGGAGTTGGACAAGGCTGCCCTCTCTCACCACTTCTCTTCATAACAGCATTGGAAGTGCTATTAAATCAAATACATGAAGAATCTAATTTAAGAGGTTTAAAAGTGGAACAAAAATATGTGCATATGCCAGCAAACTAATGCTGCTGGTGGAAAACCCAGAAGAATCAATACACTAAACCAGTTGCACTAAACCAGTTGTCAGCAGATTATGATACAATATCAGTACTTAAGGTCAACAAAGAAAAAACCAAGATTATTGTTAAAAACATTGCAATAGAAAGACAGACAAAACTGATGAAGACCCAGGATTTCAAATAGACAGAAAAGTGAAATACTTGGTAATTTGGCTAACAGACAAGGTGTCAACAGTATTTGAAAACAATTATGCCCAAGTTTAGAAGGAAATAAGGAAGGATCTTTTGAATTAGAAAAAAATACAGTTATCTTTACTAGGAAGAATTGCAGCAATAAAATGAATGTGATACCCAAGATGATATTTTTTGTTTCAGATTGTGCCAGTTATCTTAAATGAATCCCCATTAACCCAATAAAGAAATGATATCACAAATGTTGTATGGAATGTGAAAAAGCCAAGAATCAAGTGATGATAAACAAAGAGGTGGACTCGATCTACCAGACTTGAAATTGTATTTTGAAGCATCTGCAATTTTGTGGCTTTGGGATTGGATGATGCTAGAAGTTGAGAGAATTTTAACCTTAGAAGGTCATGATTTACCATTTGGATGGCACACATATATTTGGTATGACAAATCCAATAAAGACAAGAGTTTCAGAAATAATATTCTGAGAAAAGCACTTTTGAGAATTTGGTTAAAGCATGAATTTAAATTTGGACACAAGATCCCAATCTGGATTTTATCACATAAAGCTTTTGGGTGATAAAGAAAGAAGACAAAGAGGAATGGATATGATACAAGAAGATAATCAAGTTCATAAATAACCAACCTATGCTAAAATCAAGGGAAGAATTGAAGCACCTTACTTAAGAAAGAAGAAAAACATCTGTCTAAAACCAATGAAGTTAGCAAGTTGTAGATTCAAAATGACAACAGCAAAAATTGCTATATAAGAGACCTCCAAAAGTGTGCCAGACAGCAGGAATCTGGGCACCCACCACTTTCTCCAAGGGACAGAGAAAGATGGTGTATTCTCATAATGGCAGATTTGCAGGGAACACAATCTGGCCTACATGTGGGTCTCTTCTCCAGGAGCAAGAAGGAGGGGTGGTAATGTATGCATGATGTATGAATGTTTGTGTGTGTGTGAATGCTGAGTAAAATGTAACATCCCCTTTGTTTGGGTACCCAGTGTAGTTATATATAGTCTATGTGTGTCTAACTTTTTTGTCTGTAAAGTAATACCCTGTCTCACTGAAAATGGAATAAAAGAACCTTTTTAATGTTGAAAAGTATTTATGACATATCTCTGAGTGTTATAAACACAGCAAAGATATTTTGAATGTGATAAGGTACCCTCATGTTAAGTCTTCCACCTGATGTGCTAGGTTTCCATAGGTATAATGTGTGCGAGAGATCAACTGCAACTTTCAGCATTCCTGACAATTGCTTATGCAGGCTAGGGTTAACTAAAAGTTCTAGTCCAACATTTCCCAGTTCCCACTCCTGATATAGACGGTGGTAGAGTTTACTTTTTAAATTTTCTTTTACTGAAACATTTAAATTATAACTCTACATTGCATTATAAAGTTGCACAGTCCTTCAAAGCTTTTGCATGTGTCCCAGGAAAGCAAAGGATCAGGAGGAAAATTCTCTAGAGATTTCCCAGCAACTCAATGGATTCTAATAAATGATTCCCTAATGGCAGAGACTGTCTGGTGTCTAGAACTGCTTGTGGCTAGAGGCAGAATGTTCAGTCAGCATCTAGGTGAACATTTCAAAGGCTACCAAGCTTTTTTGCAGTGGAGAAATGGGTTGCTTTTCTAATGTCTCATCAGATCTTTTCTCTTTGGATCATTTTCTGTGTCAGTTTCCCCTACTGACAGAGACAAAGAAGGTAACATCACACAGTATACAAAGGGTTTCCAGGTTCCAAGGGATTTGCCCAAGGCTGAATTGTCATTGTTTTTAATTCATAGATCTTGAATGAGAATGCACTGTTATTACATAATGATTAGTCACGACTATTTTGTATGAAGCCAGAGTTGTGTAGTGGTTTGAGAATTGGACTATGACTCTGAAGACCAAGGTTGAAATCCCTTCTTGGGCATGAAAATCCACTGGGTGGCCCTGAGCAAGCCATACTTTCTTAGTACCAGAAAACTCTGTGATAGGTTCACCCTAGGGTCATCATAAGTCAGAAATGACTTAAAGGCACACAGCAACAAGCTTCTTTCAAATTCTTTAAAGATTAAAAAAGAACTATGCTCTGTCAGATCAAAGACCTCTCCAGTCAACAACAACAATTTTATTGTCCATCATTTTTGTGTTCTAAAACAATCTGAGGAGAATTCTAGACCATTACCACTTTTTGCCAGCTCATAATCAATCTCACACAATTTTGATACATATTTCTAACAACAACATGCTTTGGTGCTGGCCACATATTTTGTGTATGTATGTGGCACACACACGCACACACACACCAGGAGCTCATGCTTTCCATCAACTAAGATAGAAATATGTATCAAAATAGGCACAGGGCTCTTATCAGCAAATGTTTAAAGTGACTCACAATAAAATGCTAATAAATGACTCAAAGTAACAAAATAACTTTAAAACTCTGCATCATAGAACATGGTACAAAATGACACTTAGCAGAGCAAATCAAACAAAGGATAACCTTATCTGGAAACATGTTTTTAATGTGGACCAATAACTAGGTAGGCTCTGAAAAGAAAGTGCAGTCACTTTAGACACGCCTCTTGACAGAAAGAATATTAAGGAGGATTGCCACAACAGAGATAGCCCTGTATCCTATCACTAATCTCACTTTGGAAGATGATGGGACCTGGCCTTGAAAACAGGACTAATGGGAGCTCAGGTTTCTTCAGTAATGCAAGCAGTGTTAAGATGTTTGTAGGCTCAGACCAGTTGTTTGAACTGTTGGAGACAGTAGCACAGCTGGAAGAAACTGGTAAAATGTCTCCCATATGGCTATTATTGGGGGGGGTTTTGCTGTTGTTTTGTGGCTTCAAGCAATTTCTGTTTTTTGGCAACCCTAAGGTGAATCTATCACAAGGTTTTCTTGGCAAATTGTTTGGAGAGACTTTATCTTTGCCTCTCTTGAAGGCTGAAAGAGTAAGGGTTGCCCAAAGTCACCCAGTAGGTTTCCAGTAGGTTTGGATTCTGGCCTTCTAGAGTCTGATGCTCAAAGCACTACATATCACTGACTTTCTCCATATGTCTGGTCTCAGCACTGTTTTAACTGAGTGTTAGTTGCTGTTTTATATGTCCATTTGTTTTATTTAATTGTATTTTTAAATTGTTTTCATTTTATGTTCTTTTTTAGGCACCCTGTGCTGTGTATAAGCCACCCTGAGTTCATTCGGAGAGATGGTGGCCGTATAAAAGAACAAAGTTATTATTAAAGTTATTATTAATCAAGCTGCCATATTTTGCATTAATTTTAGTTTCTGAGTGGTTCCTAAATGCAAGGAAGTATCACATATGCTGATCAAGCAGCAATCCCTCTTTGCATTTGTATTCTAACAGCATCCTGGACCCAAAAAATGCTACTTTTTCTTTGTTTCTGGGATCACTTTGATTAGCAGAAAAATTTCCTTTTTGCCAAGTCATTTTTATGGCAACAGTCTTGATATTGATCTCAGGCCAGACAAATGGCCTTCAGTTGACAACAGATCAATGAACACCTCAATAGCCAATTTGTATCACAGTATATGTATGGAGCATCACAGTAATTTGGAAATATGGTTTGATTTATTTATTTCCTTCTTGGATCATTAGAAATAAACATGCAAACATTGGAGTGGTTTCTGAGATTGTATTTCCTCCTCCATAATCTTCATTTTTTGTAGCGGGGGGAGGGGGGAGATCCAGGATGTCCTACAGCAAATTAGATGTCCTTTCAGGAACCATGGGATTGCAGCCTCAGAGATCACAATGATGGATTTGAGTTCAGTTAAGTAGTTAAGGTTGCCTCAACCTACATAATAGAGTCAAAATCAATTTAAAGCCAATATTCATGACTGGATTAATCTCTCTCAATCTCCCCCCCCCCCCCTTCTATGCTTTTCTTTTAATGGGGATGGGAATATTTGTGGGGCTGGTGAATCCTGCAGCCATCTAGCCTGCAGGATGCAAATTAGTGTTGGCAGAACACGTTTTCTATATCAAAGTCAAGTTATCCCACTTAGAGCATTATTAAAAGGAGCTCATGACAAGACACTGTTTCAAGATGATTGACTGTAATGATGAACACACTGCCTGAAATGCATTGCAGTTTGGACCTTTTATATATCGAGACAGCAAATGATGAGCATCTGCTGTCAACTCATCAATTGTGAGGAGTCATCTTGCTATGCAACTGAGCTAATGAAACCTCCCCAAATTCTTAAGAGTTTGAATGTCAGAGAAAAAGACAGGTGGGACATGCACACACTAATAAGATGGATTCAAAGAAGCTCCAACAGTCTGCATACTGTGCTAGAGTCCTAGATTCTTTTTCCCCCTCTTTAGTTATTCCAAAAACTCTTGTGATCCCCTAACCTTAATGTTTCCAATCAGAATGAGTGATTAGCATGCAAATGGAAGATACTGTGCCAATATGCTCACTGAATTAAGAATAAATCTGGCACTAAATTGCTGCATGTGCACCCATCTAAGAACATAAGAACATAAGAACATAAGAAGAGCCATGCTGAATCGGGCCTCGGCCCATCTAGTCCAGCATTCTGTGTCACACAGTGGCCCACTAGTTGTACACAGGGATCTCTAGCAGAAAGGAGGGCAAAACCCTCACCTGCTCCCCGACCCCCACAACCAGTACCCGGGAAGATCCTGCCTGCCTCCATCAACACAGAGGTGGCACTTGGATGTCAATTTCAGTAGCTACTGATTCCCTTGGTATCCATGAATCTGTCTAATCCTGCCTTGAAGCTGTCCAGGCTGACAGCTGTCACAACCTCCTCTGGAAGTGAGTTCCATAACCCAATGACCCTCTGGGTGAAGAAATATTTCCCTTTATTAGTCCTGACTTTCCTACCTTGGAGCTTTAGGAGTGCCCCTAGTCCTAGTATTGTGTGACAGAGAAAATATTTTTTCTTTGTTCACCTTTTCTATCCCATGCATGATTTTATACACTTCGATCAAGTCACCTCTTAAACGCCGTCTTTCAAGGCTGAAAAGACCAAGGCGTTGCAACCTGATTTCATAAAGGGAGCTGCTCCATCCCTTGGATCATATTTGTTGCCCTTCTTTGTACCTTTTCCAGTTCCGTTATATCCTTTTTGAGGTGCGGTGACCAGAATTGTACACAGTACTCCAGATGTGGCCTCACCATAGATTTGTAGAGAGGCAATACAACATTTGCCGACCTATTTTCGATTCCCTTCCTGATCATGCCAAGCATAGAATTTGCTTTTTCACTGCTGCAGCGCATTGGGTTGACATCTTCATTGAGCTGTCCACCAAAACCCCAAGATCCCTTTCCTGGTTTGTCTCAGAAAGCTTTGATCCCATCAGTTGATAAGTGTATTTGGGGTTCTTTTCCCGATGTGCATGACTTTACACTTGTTTAGGTTAAAATGCATTTGCCACTTTGTTGCCCATTCACTCAATTTCGAGAGATCTTTCTGGAGCTCTTTACAGTCAGTTTCATTTTTAACTACCCTGAACAGTTTAGTGTCATCTGCAAACTTTGCTACCTCACAATTTACATCTACATCCAGATCGTTTATGAATAAATTAAAAAGTAACGGTCCTAAAACTGAACCTTGGGGTACGCCACTTCTCACCTCTTTCCACCCAGAGAAGTGTCCATTTATTACCACCCTTTGTTTCCTACAGTTTAGCCAGGTTCCAATCCAGGACAAGACCTGTCCCCTGATTCCATGGCTGAAGAGCTTATCTCCATTATTACATTCCAGTGGCATGTATTTCCATCTAGCTGACAAAGTGGTTTACACAGCAACATACAGAGTCAAACCACAGGTCCCCTTAAAAGAGTCTATTACATTCAGAAGCAGTTCTTCAGGGACCCAGCCTTGTTACGTGTGACATTTTTTAAGATAAGGGGAGTAGAACATGGGACCTTCTCTATTTCAAAGATTGAACATCTGTTCCTGATTATTTGATCCAATCTAAAATGACATTCATAATAACAGTTGTGGAAATGTCATGAAGACTGTAACTCCTCAGTACTCTACTACTGAACTTTGGATGGCTCACAGATAAATATGTGAACCAGCACCAGAAAGAAGCTTTACATTTCACTGTTTGGATGCGGGAGTGATTGTAATGGATCTCTCAAGCAGAATAATCAAGAAGGCAAAGCAGGTATTGAAAAACAAACAGCCCAGTGTCAGTCACACACACACACACACACACACACACAGAGAGAGAGAGAGAGTTTAGTAAAGGAAACAAAGAAGTGTACTCTTTTTAATGAAATATATAAAGAAAACTTTACCTAGAATACTAGTTCATAAGGAGAGAAGGAAGAATGGCTGGAAATTAGAGTGACGCAAGAAGAGAGAGTGGGAAAAGGCAAAGTAACCAAAGCATATACTGCACATACATTCCTACAACCTGCAGTAAGCGAGCAGAGATTGATAACTAAAACATTTAGTTGGAAAGATAAAAGTGAAGTTCTCTCTCTGGTGTTCATTTATAACAGGCATAGGCAATGTGGCAGGAATGGAGGCAATTTTCTATCCTGGAACTCCATGCCAAATAAAACCTTTAACCAAATCTGAAAGTAGCAGAAGGACGTCTTCCTTGTTTTCATTCTCACTATTCAAGCCCCTCCAGGAAACCTAATGGACAATGCCAGAATTTTATTTTGGTGGTTCCACCAACCTCTCTCTTCTATTCCATTGTTTTCATCTTTTGGCTCTAGGTTCATCCTGATTTTGTCCACCCTTTGGCCACACTAAGTTTTGTTGTGCAAATCGAGGTTATGTCTTTTTAGTGCTTAGGTTTAGCTGGCTGGCTATACAGTGGATCCTTGAAATCCCCTGGGGTTTGGTTCCAAGACCTCTCATGGATGCCAAAACCAGTTGATCCTTAAGTCTCATTGTATACAATGGTGTAGTAAAAATGTGTCCCTTGTATTAAATAACAATATCAAGGTTTCCCTTTGGGAAATTTTAAAACTATTTTTCAAGCCATGGACCATTGAATCTTTGGAAGCAGATTCCATGGCTATAGAGCAGTGGTTCTCAACCTGGGGGTCCCCAGATGTTTTGGCCTCCAACTCCCAGAAACCCTAACAGCTGGTAAACTGGCTCGGAATTCTGGGAGTTGTAGGCCAAAACACCTGGGGACCCACAGGTTGAGAACCACTGCTATAGAGGCTGGCCACACACAATTTTTGAGGTAAAGTGAGTTCTTGAGATATGCACACTGTTGCCTCAACAAAGGACAAAATGGCACCCTGTCTCCCATTCTGTGTACAAGAGCCAACCCAGCAGTCAGCTGAATCTTGATATTAAGTTTGGTGCATGAACACCTTGTCACTATTCCTTACTCCCTTAAGCAATTGCCTTATATTGCCTGACTGTGATGTAAATTGGTTCAGAAGCAAGCTTGACAGCATTTTTATCAAGTTCATAAAATACTAGGAATGTTAATCTTAGCTTATTTAAATATTGCATGCAATTACAAAGAATTTCAGATGTTTTCTTTCTGCTGAGCAAGATGTCTTCAACATTTCCCAATAATCTGTCAAATTTAAGGGTTGTTTTTTGTTGCAAAAATCCATCCTGAGTTTTATGCAGCCCTCATTGCTTTGTGCAGAAAACATGTGAGAAAAACAAGACAATGTTTTTCAAATCTAATTTTATACTGCCCATGAAAAAATGCAGGGTTTTGCACAACATTGATTTTCTGCCCCAAAAATTGACATTTGTGCAAAAAGTTCTCATATACAAAAAAAAATCTTGTTTCTGTGTGTTTTGGACAGAATTTCTCAGTATCTTTTTTCATAAATGACAAGAAAATCTGTGTTTGCTAAATCCCTCATACTGCAGTAACTTGGCCTGGGAGAAGAGATATGCCCAATTGCCCAGTAGTCA
Organism: Anolis apletophallus; assembly: GCA_030556195.1. NCBI lineage: Eukaryota > Metazoa > Chordata > Lepidosauria > Squamata > Anolidae > Anolis > Anolis apletophallus. Next base: position 150,261,097 of record JARBWK010000002.1, read on the forward strand.
TAATGTAGCACTTTATCACTATGTCTTTTCATCTGTTAGTTCAGTAATTCTTATAACAACTTTGCAAAATAAATGGATATCAGAAGCTGCTGTGATCAAATGAAAGTGGGTTGCCTGTGGCACATTCATGGCACAAGGAGGATTTGAATTGGTTCACAGCTCAGATTTTCTGGTTTACAGCTCAGTTGTTCAGCCACAATGATATGAGTACATTAGTCTGGACTGCAAGGCTTTGAAGCTGTGTTAGGTACAAGAGTTGCAGATAGGTACAAGAGTAGGTACCTGTTTGATGGATATTCTGTAGAATCGGCAATAAGATGTTTACAGTGGCTGGCAGGAAGAGGCATATTCTGCTATTGTAGTGCCATGAATTGCGCAGCTGCAAACTTTCAAAATCTTATTGCAAAGGTACAAAAATGTCATGTTCTCCTTGCATAAAACTAAAAGATTATTTTTGTCACTAGCTGCAGTATTAATAGCAGGTCAATGGCTATTTCCATCTGCCTCTCCATCAAAGTGTCAATGCTGATTAAACATATCTAACCACATTATGCAATGTAACTGTCGCTCAGGTTGAGATACTATTATACTTTAAGGGAAGTATTCCCCTTCCCAGTCATTGCAAGGCTGTTTTCACAAATGCCAAGATCACGAGCTTGACCTAGTTAGTCCTAAATGGAAGCAGGAAGGTTCGATGTGCTTCCTGCTTTAGGATTGAGTGTAAGGTGGCTGCACCTAAATCTTTTCAGTGGAAAATTCCAGGTTTGGTTTTATATATGGACTGCGAGAAGATCCAACCAGTCCATACTCCAGGAAATAAAGCCCGACTGCTCATTGGAGGGAAGGATAGTAGAGGTAAAGATGAAGTACTTTGGCCACATCATGAGAAGAAAGGAAAGCTTAGAGAAGACAATGATGCTGGGGAAAATGGAAGGAAAAGGGAAGAGGGGTCGACCAAGGGAAAGATGGATGGGTGGTATACTTGAAGTGACTGGCTTGACTCTGAAAGAGCTGGGGGAAGTGATGGCCGACAGGGAGCTCTGGCGTGGAATGGTCCATGAGGTCACAAAGAGTTGGAAGTGACTGAATGAATGAACAACAACAACAACAACAACAACAACACATATCAGATGAAGAGGCACAATCATTCCACAACCATTATTTTACACTGTAAATGGGTGATTATATGTCTAAAATTATGGAAAATGTACAGCAAAAACAGTAACATTTAAGGTGTCCAGGTTCACTATGGGACAGGAGTTTTATATTTTTAACAGTTAACAGACCCTGGAGCAGAAAGTGCCATCCCTTCCCTCACCTTCCCAGTCTACTATTTAGCTGCTGTATCATCCACTCCAACAAGGCCATTTACTGACTGATGGACAACAGAGAACCATGGCAAAGAAGGGTTTAGCTTTGATCCTCCTACGGGGTATGCAACATTGAAGGACAAGACATTAAAGCTATGGACTCCTGTTTCATATTCAGCATAGCAACTCCAGCAACAAGCTTACCCACAAAAAAGTTAGAATCAAGAGAATTCAATGGAGTATTTAATGAATATCCTATAGAGCATGGCTCCTGTATATGCATGACAAGTGTCCGTCATTTCATTTATTCACATCCAACAAAATATGCCCATCTATGTATTTTCCATAGCCTGCTGCAGTGCATGTTTGTGATATTCTTAGGCTAAAGTGATTCCTTTCAATACAGCCTGCTATTATCCATGATTTTGCCTATCCACTTGATGTCCCAGCGTATAGGAGGAGTTTTAAAAATGACTAAGGAAAAATACAAATAAACAATTTCTGCTATTATAATTTGTTCCAAGGCCAATCCCCCATGGTACCTAGAACCATTTCTCTCTTTAAAATAGAGAGGTTGTAGCTTTCCCAAGATCATCTAGTAGTTTTCATAGCAGAGCAAGGAAATGCTCTTAGAGTTCAACACTCAAGCCGACTCTGCTGATACTATGCTGACTCTGTATTCTAAAATGTACTTTTGGCCCAATAAGTAAAACGAAGCTTCAAACTTATAAGGAATCTTGCCTTTCCCAATGAGTGTTGAACTATGACCAGAATCTGGGTGATGTACTATCTTAGGTCCTCCACTCTCTGCCAGGGTCATGCAGAAGTAATGAAAAAATACAAAATCTGCTTGTTATTCTCCAGTGCTGACTTTCTTCTAAGCCACTTCACCTGTGGACTATTTTCCTCCTATTGCCATTGCCTTTGCTGGTATAGTGCCCCAACAGTATTTCAGCTTAAGGCTTCCATCACTCTCAACTGATATGGTCAATATCACGGATGACGGGAGTTGTAGTCTTCTCGAGACCCAAAGCTCTCTAATGTTCTCCATGCTGGAAAGGTAACACAGCAAATATCAGCCAATCCAACAGAAGTATCATTTGCCTGTCTGTCTGTCTGTCTCATCCATCTATCTGTCAACTAATCCAGTGTTGCCAAACTTGTGATCCTCCAGGTATTTTGGGCTTCAGCTCCCATAATTCCTAGTCATTGCACAAGCTGGCTAGGGCTTCTGGGAGTTAGAGGCCCGAACAGCTGGAGGGCCACAAGTTTGAAAAAACTGATCTATTCAAGCCCCAATCCATCTTGTAGCCATATTTTCTACATGCTACACAACCACATATCCCATTTTTAGAAGTTTGATAGGGGACTATTTTGCCTGCCCCCCAAAGATATCCATGATATACTAGCATGTTAAGCAGTGAATTCATCACTTTAGTGTTCTTGCTGTATCGTTCTGCCTTTTTGTTGTTGTTTGCATTTTACTTTGCCTTTCAAAATACAATTATTTGGGGAAACGTTTCTCATTTTTCCTGTCTGGTCTCCATCACTCAAAATATACAGAAAGTATGATCATAAAAGTACCATCTCTTCAGAAAAATAAAAGGACTTGGACTCACCTATTGATGCAACTATGAGTGATCTTGCTTCTGAAGATGGTGGCAAAGAATTCATAGTGCCTGTAGCACTATGAATAGTTTGGTTGCATAGTTTTGTGGTGTTCTTTTCAGCTTTGTAAGGAGCTCCTTAGATGTAATGGACATGAATAGTGCACTTATTGTCATCTGTGCCCAAGGATGATATGAGATTATGACTCCACTCCCCATTCCTTCCCTTGTTTTGAACTCCACATTATTTTCTGAATGTGGAAGCCACACACTGAAGAGTGGCACATTCATTTTGTATTGCCTATCTGCTAGTTAATAATTCCAATCTCTTGACATTTTTTGTTGTTGTGTGTCGTCAAAGTGTTTCCAACTTATATTGACCCTAAGGTGAACCTGTCAGTAGGTTTTTCTGAGGTTAATAGTGTGTGACTTGCCTAAGTTTACTGTAAGAATTATGTGGGTTCTCCTTTTTGAAAGGAAGACACCTGTTTACCTGTGCTAATATAAAGTCCACCAGATGATGGATCTTTTATTTTTATTCAATGCGAGAAACATCTTTCATTACACAAAGGATGTTAGTTGTAAATAAGTTTTCTGGCCTTGTGCTTTGATGCCCTGACCCTTCAGATAAAGGAATTTTACACTGCCATTAAAAATATATAACTCTAGGGATTCGGCTGATGAGTTGAAGGCTGCTGGGATTTGCCTTAATGGCACGGCTGGCTTCAGCATTCTTTGGCAGGTCCTTCTTCCAGTGAATAATTTACAAAGGTTCTCAAATGCTTTCAAACAGCTTCAATGCCAAGTTGCAGCTGACTCTTGAGAAGAATCATATAACAGCTTCACCCTGGGTTCCATGGTAGCTTAGAATTAAAAAGCACTTAATGGTTGGTTAATCATTCTTGCAGCTTTATAAAACGAAGTTGGGTTTGTAACAGAATTCTCATGTGACTCAGCTTGAAAAGGTGATCATACATTTCATTTCTGAATATGGAAGGGAAGAAGCAACATGTAGTTCTTGAAATGATACCAGAAAGGGCATGTGAAGGGCAGAGTTCACATGTGGATCTTGGTTCTTCTACTCCTGATTACATATTTGGAGCCAATTTGCATATGCTTGTTCATCGCTTCATGCCTACGGTGTCAGCAAGGACTTGTATGTGTAGACAGCACTTCATATCTCATCAACACGTTGTTTCAAACATTATGCATTTCAGTAGGGTCATTTCACACATTCATCTGTCAAGTTTACACTAAGCAAGAGTAGGTAATTGTGAACACATATATACTGCCTTGTAGGACTCCTTTCAGCTGACATCTTGGCAGTGAGAATCTGGTACAGTGTCCATTGTGGTTTTAAGTGATTATGTAGGACTGAGTCCTTTTGCTTATCATGCTGAGACTTTGGAATTCTCACTTCTCTTCCTGTTTTCTGGAAATGACACTCTAATTATGCAAGTCCTCAGTTTGTAAAATGTTAAAGACTCCTCAAGTCCACAGTGTGTTTGATAGTATTGCATTCACTGCTCCAAACCGTTGTTTACATTTGTTGGTTGCCCATTGAATCATGGGCACTTCCTTAATACCTGTGCCCTGCCATATAGGTATGCTTGCATACCCATATATATTTAAATAGACATCTATACATGCATATGTGTATGTGTGTATAAATATACGGATATGCCTCTGTAATCCACTGAGATAACAGAGAATGAAATAGAACCTACTGATCCTTTGAGATGAGCGGGTGCCTTTCAGGGAAAACATCATAGTTGATATGGTTTTATGTAATCAGGTCTCAATCTCAGCAAGAACAATTGGAGAGATTCAGCATTTTATTTCAGTTCTGCCTTCATCAGGTCATTTTCAGGAATCTCTCTGAGATGCTAGTGTTGCTCACTAGAAGCTGAGTCATATGTTACCTGGGGCTATTTTTCTTGTGCATATGCAGGATGGCTAGACGGGGTCTGGGTCCAAAGTACTTTAATCCTCAAGCAGGTTAAGCCCCTGCTCACGAAGGGCAAAGGGATGCAACTCTAAGCGCAAAACAATTCCATGACCCTCTCTTTTAAAAACAACAGAAAAACCCGACAAGCAAAAACTCATTTTAACTTCAGCTTTGATTTGACTCTGAAACCCTTAGGGCATAACCAGACACAGTGAAGCCCTTTTAGGCCCCATTGAATTAAAATGGAAAAATAAATGTTGGGTGGAATAAACCCTGACCTTTGAAAACTGTGGTGAGAATCATGACACCCTCCAAACGTTGTTGGATAACAGTTTTCAGTATTCTTCATTATTGCCTGGAATCTGGGAGTGCTGCAATATGAAGGGTGTGGAAGTGACATGATCCGCACCCCACCTTCAAATCAGTAAAAATAGAATCCTATGCATTTACCAGTGACTTGAGTGCAAGTGTATAGGATTGCAGTCTTGCTCAGCTGCCATGCCTTTCATTCAATGCTTTAAGTGCTTTTGACCTACCACATTCAATTAAATGTTAATGGTCTTATCACCTAATCCCAAACATGTTCTCTCAAAAGTAAGGCCTATTGATTTCCTGAAAGTAACCTTGATTTTGGTTTCTCGGGCACAAGCACAGACCAACAGTCTGTAAGGAGTAGGGTGCAATGGCCGTGAAGGAGAAATCAGAGAGGAAGAGGACTATATTCAGTTGAAGATTTATCTTTGCATTGCTCTATTTTCCCTGATTTACTCTTTAGGATTTGAAGTCTTTCCATATGACATGTTGGGTAGTGTTCATTCTCTTCTCAGATGAATGAACTATTAATTAATTTATTTTATTTATTATTCGTTCTTATATACCGCTCCTTCCGATGGGCTCGGTGCGGTTTACACAAAAACATATAGCATAATCACAATTTAATACAGCAAAAATAAAAACTAGAAATCTAAAAACATACTACATCTAACCAGGCATCTACATAACAATTTCAACTACATTCCAAGAAGCGCTAACTCAATGGCCAGCAAGGTTGAAGGCTTGCCTAAATAGAGCTGTCTTGCAAGTTCTCCGAAATGGGCCCAACTCCCTAATAGCGCAGACCTCATCTGGCATGGAATTCCATGAGGATGGTGCTGCCACAAAGAAGAGTCTCGATCGTGTCGTCGACAGCCGGCAGGACTGGATCGAGGGGACTACTAAAAGGTTCTGTTCTTCTGAATGCAGTGATCTCGGGGGAACATATGGGGTAAGGCGGTCCCTCAGGTACACCGGCCCTGGACCATACAAGGCCTTAAAGGTCAACACCAACACCTTGAAAATGATCCGGTACTCAATTGGTAGCCAGTGCAGTTGCTGTAATATAGGTGTTATATGCTCTCGTACCGATGCTCCCACCAGTAGTCGAGTCGCAGCATTCTGCACCAGCTTGAGTTTCTGGATTGCTGTCATGGGAAGGCCAATGTAGAGGGCGTTACAGTAATCCAGCCTCGAGATGACCGTCGCCTGGATCACCATAGCCAGGTCGCTTCTGGATAAGTAGGGAGCCAGCCACCTAGCCTGTCGCAGGTGGAAAAATGCAGTCTTGCATACCGTGGAGATTTGCAGCTCCATCAGTAGCAACGAGTCCAAATGGACCCCCAGGCTCTTTACAGAGGACAACGGGCTTAAACGCTCGCCATCCAGGGTGGTAGCTGGCAACCACTCAATCCAGGGCGACCCAGCCATGGGATCTCCGTCTTCGATGGGTTCACCTTCAGCCGGCTAGCCCGCAGCCATCCAGTCACAGCTTTGAGGTATTGATAGAAACAATAGGGCACGGTCTCCGGCCTGCCCTCCATTCTCAGCATCAGCTGGGTGTCATCAGTGTACTGATGGCACTCCAGACCAAAATCGCGAACCAGCTGGGCCAGTGGGCGCATGTAGATGTTAAACAATAGTGGGGACAAAATGGCACCCTGGGGGACCCCGCATGTTAATGGGAGTCTCCCGGACACCATCCCTCCCACCTCCACTCATTGTCCCCGATCTTGGAGGAAGGAGGCCACCCATTTAAGGGCAGTCCCCCTAACTCCCATCACGGCTAAACGGTGGGTTAACAGCGCATGGTCTACAGTATCTAAAGCTGCCGTGAGATCTAACAACACGAGCAGTGCCGACCCGTCCTGGTCCAACTGGCAGCGAAGTCGGTCTGTAATGGAGACAAGCACGGTTTCCATCCCATGCCCAAAGTGGAAGCCAGACTGGAAGGGATCAAGTCCGGCTGTGTCGTCTGAGACTGAGGTAGAATAAGAAGCAATAAACAGCAAATAATATGCAGTACATATATATTTGCAGCTTGGGAGTGATCCTGGATTCATCGCTGAGCCTGGAACCCCAGGTCTCGGCGGTGGCAAGGGGAGCTTTTGCACAGTTAAGACTCCTGTGCCAGCTGCGCCCGTACCTTGGGAAGTCTGATCTGGCTACGGTCGTCCACGCTCTGGTCACATCCCAAATAGATTACTGCAACGCACACTACATGGGGCTGCCTTTGAAGACAGTTCGGAAATAACAACTAGTCCAACGGGCGGCAGCCAGATTACTAACTGGAGCTACAGGGAGCATACCACCCCCCTGTTGTGCCAACTCCGCTGACTGCCTATCCACTTCCAAGCTCAATTCAAAATGCTGGTCTTGACCTTTAAAGCTCTATACGGTTCTGGCCCAGCTTACTTGTCTGAATGCATCTGCCTGTACGTCCCACCTCGTAATTTAAGATCATCCGGGGAGGCCCTGCTCTCACTCCTGCCAACTTCTCAAATGCGGCTGGTGGGGACGAGGGAGAGGGCCTTCTCGGTGGTGGCTCCCCGTCTGTGAAATGCACAGGTTATGTTTTGCAAGCTTTGTTCTACCCCCCTTGCATCCTGCTTTTAATTGTTGAATTTTACAATGTTCTGCACTGATGCTGGACTAATATTGTTACTTAGTTACACTCATTTTTTATTTTTTATTTTCTCTCTCTTTCTTTTACTCCTAAATGACCAAACTTTCATATTGGCTTTCTAACAGTAAATATGCAACTCCCAGCACATGTTGCATTTGAGTTGCTGCACCTCACAATGTATATTTTGTATGGCCTGCTTTATCCTGCTTGAATCCTCCTTCTAATTGTTGGATTTTACAGTGTTCTGTATAGATGTTTGTTTGATGCTGCTTCTGTAAATGCATATGACCATTGGTTGGAGTGGTAATAAACATTGATTGATTGGTGTGTGTGTGTGTGTGTGTGTGTGTGGAGGGGTGTGGTCTGGATTTCTACCCCTCAGCATATACAAAGAAAGAGAGAAGGAGACATTTCAAATATGAAATAGAAAGAAAATAGAGGAAGACAGAAGGAAAAAGTGCTGTAGAAACAGCAGGAAGAGAAGGGAAAACATTCCTGGGAAGACAAAAAAAGGAAATCCATGGCAGAATAGCTACCATTTGCTGAGATTTGGCGAGTGAACACAGTCTTCCCCTATGCCCACTTCGTCTTCCTCCCTCCCTCTTTCATTCATTCATTTGCCTTTTTTTAAATGCCAACCTTTATCTATGAAGTAAGGCAGGTTAAAAAAGTGAGAGAAAGATGCAACCACATTAGTTTTTCTCTCTCCTCTATACCTTCCTCCTCTTTTGACTGGTCCATGATCACACAGGAACAGGGGCATACCCAGCATTTTTGATACCTTGTGTAGATTGTTTAAAACACCCCCAACTGTCTGCAAAAAAATGTTCAGCAATAATAAGAAAACTAACTGATTTGAAATGTGGTGCTGGAAAAGAGTTCTATGAAAACTGTGGACTGATAAAAGACCAATAAATGGGTGCTAGGGCAAATGAAAGCTGAGCTCCCCCAAGAACCCAAGATGACTAACTGGAAACTATCATACTTCAGAGACATCATGACAAGCTATAACTCCCTGAAAAAGAGGAGTTATGTCTTCTTATGGTAAGGTAGAAGGCAGAGGAAAAAGAGGAAGACTGCACTACAAATGGAGAGACTCAGACTGGATCTACACTGCCATATAATGCAGTTCGAACTGCATTATATGGAAAGTGTGGACCCAGATAATGCAATTTAATCTGCATAATATAGCAGTGTGAATCCAGCCATAGTATGAGAAGCTATCAGCCTGAGTCTGCAAGACCTTAACAGGGCTGTTGATAACAGGGTGGGCTTGGAAGTCTCTCATTCATGGGGTCATTATAAGTCAAGCTTGATAGCAAATTATAACAGCAATTATGAAATGAAGCAATTATTAATAATGGCCATAAAAAGAGAGAAAGAAGCTCTTCACACTAGTCTCATTGCCCTACTGCCACTCTAACTGACACTATATCCCCTCATTGCAGCAGCTGGGGCTGCTGGACCTTCACATCCTTGCTTGGTATTCCACTACCCAGGGAGCTTCAGTAATGCCAACATAGCTCTTTGTCAGCACAGTTCTCAATGGTGGGTGTGCTTCTTTAAAAACTTTTACAATCTTTTAAAATTGCATTTTGTTCCCTTACTGAGATTGCATTGTTTTACTTCATATGTAAAGCACACCCGCTGTAATTAATGAGGACAGAGTCAATCATCACTAACACTTTAAGTGCCTTTTGTATTGTATTCTTGTCTTATTAAAATACATAACTTCTTAATGAAATCTGATAGTACAGAATTTTAGATCATAGGGCTGATCCTCTACCTGAAATGTCATGGTTTGTACTTGATTATTCTCATAGCTCTCATAGTATCCTGTAACCTCCCTTCTGCAATTCATGGGATTTTGAAAAGGGCCCAGACATTGTATTCCCATTCAAAACCTCTGACTTTTAAAGATCCATAAAACAAACAAAAAAAGAATCAAAACCCAGACCTCACAACCCGTAAAGAGGTAAAGACATAGGTCTGAAATGCTAATATGCCTTTGTCTGGAGGAGAAGAAAATACTGGACAAGATACTCCAGTGATTCAACGCAATATAACATGGCATTGTTAGGTGTTCATGTCCCTTTTGCCTCTCCCCCTTTAATTCTTCAAAAATTATTTGAATAGCAGGGACAGCAGCTCATTTGGATAAGCCAGTACAAACAAACAAATAAATGTCCCTGGACCATATTTCAAGATAAGCATTAACCGCAACTCAGTTTCAACTTGGCAGAACATTCAAGCTCAATTTATTTTATTTCAGACTGAAGCACATACACAAAATATGTGTGTATGTGTGTGTGTCTTCAAATCACCTGTTGACTTATGGTGACCCCATGAATTTCATAAGGTTGTCTTAGACAAGGAATCCTCACAGTCCCTTCTTCTGAAATACAGCCTAGAGTGTTTAGTCTTCCTTGGTGATCTCCCATTGAAGTACTAACCACAGTTGGTTGGCTTAGCTTCCAAGATCAGACAGGATATGATCCCTTTAGGGTATTTAGGTTACACAAATAATGTAGTTCAACCAAAAAAGAGCAACCCTGCATATCAGATGCACCTGAGAAAATGTTTGAATTTTCAGATTTTGTGTCAAGAGGTGGCTTGTTGTTATTGCCGTCGAACCTGTTGATTTTTGAGTCTTGCACATGTGAAGTCATTCAGGCCCTAATACATTTGACATAAAAGCAAAGCACGTTTCTATTGATCCACCTTCACTGCAGGATCACCTTTTGTCATCTTCCTAAGAGGCTTCTAATGACTTCCCTGCTCAGCAGTTTGCTTTGACCGGGTTGTGCTCTCTCTATGAAACCCTGCTGACCTTCTGCTCCTCATGCTTACAAATATGAATGGGGGGAAGGGACACTGTTTCAGAGCATATGTTATACTCTAAAATAGTATGTCTAATTTCCCTTTCCCTTCATTGTCAAAGTACCATTTTTAAAAATCCAGATCTTTCCCCTGTCATTATGTATTAGTGCATACTCGCCTTCAATGCACTTGTTGACTTATATCAATTCCATGAATTTCATAGAGTTTTCTTAGGCAAGCAACACTCAGAGACAGCTTTACCAGTTCCTTCCTCTGAAATATAGTCTACATAGTATCTGGGATTATTTGGTGTCTGTCAACCAACTACTAGTTAGAGCTGGCCTTGCTTAGCTTTCAGGTTTGGATGTGATCTGGTGTCTAGAGCAAGGGTTTCCAAACTAAAGCCCATGGGCTGAATGCAGCCCTCTAATATCATTTACTCATCCCTGTACTAAACTTTAGACTTAGGTTCTCCCTAAATCTGAAATTACTTAAAGGCACACAACAACTACAATCTTAATTAACTTGACTATCTCATCACCCAAAAGCAGGCCCATACTTACCACTGAAATACAGGTAGGTTTATGTGGGTTAAAATTGTTCTTTATTTTAAATGTATTTCATGGGGGGGGGGGTTACATTAAAAATAAGATATATGCAGTGTGCATAGGAATTGGTTCATGCTTTTTCTTCAAACTATAGTCCAGCCCCTCAACTGTCTGAGAGACCGTGAATCAGCCCTCACCTTAAAAAGTTTGAGGAACCCTGCTTTAGGGGATTCTTCTCATCTGCTTCTGTGTCAAACCCTTGGCTTTATTGTTCTACTAAAATTTACATAGTTATTGTATTTTGTCCTGAGAAGCTGCTTTAGACCAAGCAACAAGAGATTATTGGTGGTGCAGTTTGTGGCTACGGTCTCCAGCACTGCATACCCTTACAAATACACACACAGATAACATCTTGTGCTATGCTTCTGATCAGGAGAAAAATGCCTCTGAGGAGCAGAGCCACTTCTTCCTTAGGATTAGTAGCATTTACTGTTCATTCTGGATGCTATTTCACAACAAAATGTCAAAAATATGTGAATTAAAATAATTGAAATCTATTAGCAATGCAATTAAATTATTTTATGTCTCTATCTATCGTACAGTGGCTCTTATTTCTCATGCTAGTAAGGTAATGCTCAAGATCCTACAAGGAAGACTCCAGCCATACATGGAGAGAGAGAGAGAGAGAGAGTTGCCAGATGTACAAGCCAGGTTTAGAAAAGGCAGAGGAACAAGAGACCAATGGATAATGGAGAAAGGCAGGGAGATTCAGAAAAACATCTATTTCTGCTTTATTGACTATTCTAAAGCCTTTGACTGTGTGGATCATAATAAATTGTGGCGAGTTCTTTGTGCTATGGGCATAGCAAATCACCTCCTCTCTCTCCTGAGGAATCTGTATAATGACCATGTAGTAACAGTAAGAACTGACCATGAAACAACAAACTGGTTCAAGATTGGGAAAGGCGTATGACAGGGTTATATACTTTCACCCAACCTATTCAACTTGTATGCAGATGCTTAATGAATGCAAGGCTGGGGTTTAAATTGCTGGAAGAAACATTAACAACCTTAGATATGCAGATGATACCACTTTGATGGCCAAAAGCAAGGAGGAGCAGAGGAGCCTTCTAATCAAGGTGAAAGAAGAAAGTGCAAAAGCTGGGTTGTGGTTAAATATAAAAAACCCTAAGATTATGGCAACTGGACTGATTGATGACTGGCAAATAGAGGGGGAACATGTGGAGGCAATGACAGACTTTGCATTTCTAGGTGCAAAGATTACTGCAGACGAGGACTGCAGCCAGGAAATCAGAAGACACTTATTTATTTGGAGGAGAGCAATGTCCAATCTTGATAAAAAAAAGTGAAGAGACATCACACTGGCAACAAAGATCTGCATAGTCAAAGCAATGGTATCCCCATAGTCACCTACGGATGTGAGAGCTGGACCTTAGGGAAGGCTGAGCAAAAGAAGAAATATGCTTTTGAACTGTGGTGTTGAAGGAAAGTTCTGAGAGTGCTTTGGACCGTGAAAAGATCCAACCAGTCCATACTTCAGGAAATAAAATTACTTAGTCCTAAATGGAAGCAGGAAGGTTCGATGTGCTTCCTGCTTTAGGATTGAGTGCAAGGTGGTTGCACCTAAATCTTTTTAGTGGAAAATTCCAGGTTTGGTTTTATATATGGACTGCGAAAAGATCCAACCAGTCCATACTTCAGGAAATAAAGCCCGACTGCTACTAGATAGTACTTTGGCCACACTGGATGAAGTACTTTGGCCACACCATGAGAAGAAAGGAAAGCTTAGAGAAGACAATGATGCTGGGGAAAATGGAAAGAAAAGGGAAGAGGGGTCAATCAAGGGCAAGATGGATGGATGGTATCCTTGAATTGACTGGCTTGACTCTGAAGGAGCTGGGGGAGGCGATGGCCGACAGGGAGCTCTGACGTGGGATGGTCCATGAGGTCATGAAGAGTTGGAAGCGACTGAACGAATGAACAACAACAACAATCTATCTCATCTATCTATTTCTCATATTATGTGCCTCCAAGACACCTGTTGATTTATGGAAACTTCATAAATTTCATAGGGTTTTCATAAGTAAGCGATTATCAGAGGTGACTTTACCACTTCCTTATTCTGATGCTATAGATATATACACCTGATGTTGTTGTGTGTATTCAGGTCATTTCTGACATATGGTGATCCTAAGGTGAACTTCTCATAGGGTTTTCTTGGCAAGATTTGTCCAGAGAAGGTTTGCCACTGGCTTCCTCTGAGGCTGATAGAGTGTGACTTGTTCAAAGTTAATCCATGAGTTTCCAGGGATTCAAACCCTGGTCTCCAGTATCATCATAAAACACTTAAACCACTAAATAATGCTGCTTGCTATTGTAATATTAATGAAACATAATGTGTGATTTTTAGAAATTATGTTATAGGGTTTTTTTCTTGATTTTGTGTGTAGGATTTACTTTTAATTATGCTAAGGGCAGGGGGAGGCAAATGTAAACTTTTCCATTAATTCTTTTTGGTGGGGGAGGAGTGAGGTTGTTTTTTAATTCTTCCTCCCAAATGAGTGGTAAGGAAGGAGTGATCCTCCAGATTCTTTTGGACTGCATCTCCCATCATCCCTTGTGCCTGGGCAAGTTGGCTAGGCACATTGGGAGTTGCTGTCCCATACCACTGGGAGGTAATGTTTTCCCCATCCCTCTGTTCAAGCAACACACGTTACATGTCTTTAATGACAATTTGATTCTTCCTCTGCTGTGTTGAGTCAATTAACTGTCACTTCTTAGTGATAGCATTTTATTGACTTACAGAACATTTCTGGTAGCGGGAGCCAAGCACTTGTCAACAACAAAGCCAAGAAGATGTTGATGGCTGCTCTCTTTCCTATCCCACATCTGCTCACTCTCCAATTACCTTTCCTAATCTACATGAAATCAAACTTGGCTATGTTTACATTCTGCCTCCTTGTTTTCTTTGTCACTATAATTTTACCTTACGCACACTGTTCAGCTATTTCAGTACTTATGGAGATAATCACTAAATCCATGGATGTTTGTGATCTTATTTTATGCCCACCACAGACCATAAATGAACATGACAGCCCAGAGAGCAAGATCAGTGTAGTCTTTGACGGTTTCTATTGGAAAAGGCTTCCAGCATATCACCATTGATTGAAATCTACCAAGCAAGGTCTTGCAAACTATCAAAACAGACAGATTCACATTTAAAAGCCTAGTTTATTCATTTATTTTAAATACCTCTACATCCCCTTCTCTCACTGTCCCAAGGTAGTTGACATAATTTAAAACAAAATTAGCAATAATAAAGTAAAAGAAACATTATTTCTAAAAAACAGTATAGCTATTTCATACGTTTTCATGAAGAACACTGTTTGCTTTATTCCTCTACCCCACACTGCATTATTTTTGTGCTGTTGGTGCATGACTAGTTGTTGCTCATCGTCTGCTTGCAATTTATTCTGCTTCTCAAGAAGGCTGAACCAGTGAGTTTGAGGTGATTATTATCTTTGCACACACTTCTAATTATTGGCAGACAATGCAGTCTAATTTCACTAGAAAGTTGTGCATTGTAGCCACAGCTATAACAGAGGTACAAAAGTAACTCTGTTTTAATGTGTTACTTCAGAAACGAAACAGATTCCAAAGGAACTCATTAGAAAAATGAATTACCTTCTACCTCTGCTCTTGAAGGGTTGAGTTTCTCCCTCTATAAAAAAAGAATGGACGGTTCTGCCAAATACTACTAGTAGAATGGATTGATTTTTGGAAATAATTTGAAGGACTATTGAAGGCCAGAAAGTTAGTTTTTCATTATTGTATTTTCACTGCCATGGGAAATGCCATTTGAGTGTTTGCTTCCACTACCAAAATGACTTGGCTACATATGAGTAACAGAGAAGTTCATGTTTTATCGCAACTGGGTTTCCACCACATTCTATCTCTTGTAGAAAATATGATTCAGGGCTATCATCTAGAGTCTTCCATCTACTTGTGACTTTTAACCTAAACAATCAACAATGGCTGCTCAAGTTCTCATTCTATCTGTATTACGACCTCAGCAGATGGGGATAAATTTGGCAACATGTGCTGGTTCGCCTTCCCTTTTGCCATGGAGCCCATTTCATGATGCACAGCTACTTCTGACAGGGCTCTGTGGTAAAAGGAAAGGTGCATTTATTTATTTATTTCCAACATTTCTACCCCGCTCTTCTCAACCCCCGAATGGAGACTCAGAGCGGCCTAACAAAGGCAACAATTCGATGCCGAAACACAGCATAAATGCAATATAAAACCAAAAACATTGAGCATTAAAATACATTAAATACAATTAACATTAATACATCATATACATTCACTTAAGTTAAAAACAGTGTTCCGTCCATAATAGGAACATTGAGCCATATCCATCAACTTGCCATTACAATCCGTGCATGCCACCACCACAGAAACATGGGAGGCTTCCTGTGTTCAGTTGAGATCAACAGGGGGATGCTGAGTGGCCAATGCTTCCCCCTGTGGGATGGGGCGACAAGTTAGCTGGGTAATGCGTGACGTGTGGTGACAGGTACCCCACACACCCCAACGGACATGGCCAGATTCGTCCAAAAGTATGATGATTCCAGCAGCCTATCTGATGAGTTCATCAATCTGTCAGGAAGCTGGAATCTTTTCTCCATTAATTTACTGAGACTGAGTGACCAAACAAGATGTGCTGTTGTATGCCACATTCATAATTTTCACATCTGTCCCATTCATATTACATGTATGTGCAACTAGGCAATATTTCCATAGACCCATGCAAGCCATCCTTGCACGCACCCTTCCCCAGTTCAGCAGTTGGAAGACAAGTGCCATGTCTCATAGGGAGCAAGATGTTGGGAAGTTCCATGTGCCCAATCAGTTTACTTTATAATTAGACATATTCACATATATTGCATGTGAATGGGCAGATGAAGGACCAAACAAACGTGGATGTCACCATTATAAACAGTTAGGTCTTCAAATAAGGGCACATTTTCCATTATCCTTCTTTCCCTAACTATTGTATACTGAAACCTTTTGATTTATACTGCTTTACATGCATGTGTGTGCCAATCCTGCATTGTTTTTTTTTAAAAAAAATGCTATGCTTCTTGATTTTAAATCACCAGTAGCTTGTGAATCCCTAGAGGTTTGTGGTCTATTCTCACACCTATACCAGAAAAATAAAGCACAGTCAACTTGAATCCATTGCAAACAGTCCATATGATGCATAGCTGGTTCTGCAGCAGAAGGACTGCTTCCAGCTGTTAATTCAGCACAAGAAGAATTGCATGTTACTCCCACTACTCTAGAGCATCTAGGAAACTCTGAAGTGAGCACCAGTGCTTTTGACATTTGGATAGCTAAATCAGGCTGGCTCTGGGGTGATCCAGTGTCCACATGTCAAACAGCTCCACCACAGTTTCATTAGCCAGAGGCTGTGCCCTGGCAGAGCCATGCTGATGATATTGCTTCTGGCAATTACATGTCTGGGCACCTGTTGTCACTTCACTGGAATTGAGGTCACTAGCAAGGTTCTGCTAGAGGGTTGTTTCTGACTGGTGAGACAGAATAATGGCCCCCAGGAGAGCAGGCCATCTATGCCAATGCACTATTGGCCCAGCCTGCTATGTGAACAGCAAGGGGTTTTTGGGATGCCTCCATACTGGTAGCTTTGGACTCCTCTGCTATATCTGGGGCAGCTCCGGAGCAGACTACTTTTGAGCATTTCACCTGGAGTAGATGTAGCCTACACTGACCATTTAATGCAATTGAAAGATAGTTTTACACTGTGACGGTCAGACATCAAACTCCCACAAAAGTGTGTGAAAGCCCCTAATGTGCATCAAAGTTCTATGGTTTGTGTAATCCTTTTCCAGGCCTCAAACTGGTTCTAGGATTTCCTATGTAATGACCTGTAGAATGACCACTTTCTTCAATACTAGTTTAAAACTGCATTAAAATTTCAGTGTAGACAGGGCCTTAGGGTGATTCTACACAAATACTATGGCTGAATCTACATTGCCAAATAAATGAAAATAATTGTTTATAATGTAAATGAACTGGAACCAAACCTAGGATTCACAGTATCCACAACTAGAAAGTCTCTGGAATATACAGGTGGATGCACAAATCCATGTCTGCTAGAGATCACCCTGGTTTTGAGCTCTGTATGGGAATTATTCTGAAGTGCATTATCTTACTTGCTTTAGACATTTTAGTAAATTTTAAAACACTCTTTCTGGCTTGGAGTGCTATAGCATGCATTTGGGGTCCATATTTTGCAGTCAACCTGATCTCAAGCTGGCCTCAAACTGCAATATAGTTTATGTGAATAACTCTCCTCAGTGGGAGTTGGGCAGGTCATTGAGACAAGTCCATAACATACTATGATAGACCAAACCACTCAAGTCATCTCACCATTAAAAAAAAGTCAGAATAAGAATCAGCCAATGAAAATACGAGTACAAATGTAATGGCATAAGATTCATACAAAAATCCTGCCTAAACAGAAAAGTTGTCTGTCCTGAAGAAGATAAAGAACTTACTGAATGTTATCAATGTCTTTGAATGATTTGTTCAAGGCTTCTCCTTCAGCTTCCTGTCATTGCAGAACAAGCCAATTGGACCTGCCTGTGGAGATAAGGAGGGAATTCGGCAAACCTGCCAAGTTGTATATTTAGAAGATAAATACAAGGTGATAAATATAAAGTAGAGTTCATGTTTCTGGATGATGGAAATTTCATTAGAGTGCATTTCCACTATCAATTATTAAATAAATTCACCTGAGTCTTCCCCTTCCTGCCCTGTTCAAGGTGAGTATACACTAATCCCTTGCAATGCATGAGCAGATAGTGACCCAAGAGGCATTATATTTCTTCCATGTGTAGAGGGTTTCCTGGATGCTCTGCTCAAATATTGTATGCTGTATTCTTGTTCATGCACTTGAGGTCTAAAGCTGATCTTGAGCCAGGCAAAGAAAATGAGTGAGTTTTGGTTGAGCTATAATATGCCATTGAGAAGGAAATCCCACCTCCCCCAAACTTTAAGTGGCAAGCCATCAATGGTAGTAAAATGAAACACCCTCACTTTTGATCATATTTTGTCCCCAGCATTTGGCAGCAAAGTGGCTGCGATATGAATCAGCTGAGTTGACTTGTAGCAAAGTTAGTGACCTGAATTCAGTTGTTATGAGTACTTTTCAGGTTCTTATTTGAGACTTTTCTGCAGGTTCAGGGAGGAGCAGCTGTCTTTGTGACATACATTCTTACAGTGTCTCTTATTTATTACGAGAAGGCTATGTGCATGCTAAAATAGGTATAGTGATTGCTCAGGAGGATGGCTCCCTTAGTTGACACAATTCACCAAGACATGCCACCATTCAGTCATGAAACAATTTGGATGGAGATTCTCTTGGGGCTGCCAAGTTGCATATGGAATGGAGCCCCTGTAACTTTAATCCTGAACAGATTGTCATGCAGGACAAAGTACATTAAAGCTATGTGAACCTGGATAAAGATACCAAAGCGCCTTACCTTCCAAATCCACAGCTGCAGCCATCTCATCCCAACACTGCCCCATTGATGGAGAGTGTGGGGAGGGGTGTGGAAGAGCTAACAACTCTGTTCTGCTTACTGGACATTTTCCACACCCTTCTACTCTCCTTCAAGACCTGTTTCCATGCTCCGCAGTGGTACCTAGCTGGCTGTTGATGGAAAGAGGGTGTTCTGTGAGATAGATTGTGGGCCTAATTTCGATCCCTGATACATAAACTGTGGGTTCCAACCCAAAATATGGTCCCCATGGCTCTCTGTTGGGGTCCTGAATTACTTGGCAATGCTAAAAGTTTTCTGAATGTGACCTAGTGGCTATTTTAGACATTTACACAAATCTGTTGTGCAGTGTTTACAATGGACTCTGCAGAAGATGCTTCAGCTGTACTTTACAAAATGTAAAATCAACCAGTTTAGCAAGCCTTGAAAATGCTGATTGATTATCAGGAGATGTTTGATTTTTATACCCATATTATACACCCATATACATATGTAAAAAAATTATTAGGCTGAAAGGGGTCATGAATGGAAAACATTAAGAAGTCCTGAGCTAAACAATGATACTGTCAAAGCAGAACATCAGGATTTTAAAAAACTAGGCAGAATGAGCAGGAGAGGCCTTTAACACATTAGGGCAGCATTTCTCAACCTAGGGGTCGGGCCCCCTGGGGGGGGTTATGGGGGGGATGTCAGAGGGGTTGCTAAAAACCATCAGAAAACACAGCATTGTCTGTTGGTCATGGGGGTTCTGTGTGGGAAGTTTGGCCCAATTCTATCATTGGTGGGGTTCAGAATGCTCTTTTATTGTAGATGAACTATAAATCCCAGCAACTACAACTCCCAAATGACAAAATCTATTCTCCCTCCCCACCCCCCAATCTCACCAGTATTCAAATTTGGGTGTATTGGGTATTTGTGCCAAATGTCCCATGAATGAAAATACATCCTGCATATCAGATATTTACATTATGATTCAAAACAGGAGCAAAATTACAGTTATGAAGTAGCAACAAAAATAATTTTATAGTTGGGGTCATGGCTTTAGGAAGGTTGAGAACCACTGCATCAGGGCCTCTGTTGTGTTGCAGGGTCCTGCAAATTTATGCATATTACTTCACTCATTTTGAAATGAGTGATATAATATGCATTATCATCTGAAGCAAGGGAGGACAAAATGTAGCCCTTGGATTCTCAGAACTGCTATCCCCCAAAGAAAGCCCTCCCAGGCACGAAAATATAAAAAATGCCACTGCTTCTACAAATAACTTTGTTCCACCATTTTGAGAAGAGACAGAATAAAATCAGGGTTGTTGATCTTGCTTGCTGTGAGCTTGTTTTGTGTATGTGAGTGTGGGGAACAGAAGGGGAGGTTTCTGAGTGAAAGTGATTCCTGGCCATCCCCACAATTGCCAACAATTAATCCAAAGAGTTTGCCCAGCAGCCCTTTAACTTCCAGTCAGTTAAAGTTAATTTAATCCTAACTTCATCCTTAGGGCCCTTCCAGACATGCTTTATATCCCAGGATCTGATCCCAACTTTTCTGCTTTAAACTGGATTATATGAATCCAGACTGCCAGATAATTCGGGATAAACTGAAAACCTGGGATCAGATCCTGGGATATAGGGCCTGTGGAAGGGCCCTTAGATGTAAAAAATGTTTATTTGCTGTTGTTATGTTTTGAATTTTCTCTGTGGATTCCACAAACATGGAACATGTTCATAAATTAATAAACTATTATTTTCTTATTGATATACTAGATAGATGTTTGGAGACATAATTACTAAGGTTGTTGGACAATCTTACCCCTATCGAATCTCTCAGTTCAGTAATATTTGCTAAGAAAAGGTGAAAAATGAGCTATCTGGCCCTAGCAACCAGGACCGGCTATTTTCAGAAACTCACACAAAAGCCTTCAATAGCCAACATTCCATTTTAATTCCTTAAAATCCTTTCTGTTCCCTAGCTATTGGTGGCACTTTACACTTTGACGCCGAGGGTCAGTTTGTATCGCTGCAAAGCAGCCAGAGAAAAATCAATTCATTCCCAGAAGAGAAAAATGCTATTGCAGAAGGTCACAAAGCCATCAGTGTTTGCTGTTCAGAATCAAAACCTTGAAATGTTGTCCATGTATGTATGTCTGTGAAGTTGATCTAGACAGACTTGGTTGATGAAGATAACTTCTAATTCTTTTTCCTGCCATTCATCTTGTTTCTACAGTAATAGATGGGTTTATTACATCTAACAAAAACTGGGAAATTGTTGTAACATATCCATGTTTAGCTATATTACGGCTAGTGGGAAGCTAAAATAACTTTCAGAATCCTCCAGCAATTTCCCACTCTCTCTCCTGCCATTTTTATAAGTTACTAGCTTTTTGGAAACGTAGTACCCGGGTATTTAGCGGTGGCTCACAGTGGGATCAGGTGTTTCATGACCCACCTCCAAAAAGCAAGGACTCAGAGTGGGTCATAGACTAAGTTTGGTATTTATCAGTTATTTAAGTGGCTCACAGTGGGATCATGAAATCACTGAAGGTACTGCAGGTCCCATCATCCATGATGCACCCACCTCCAAAAAGCACCAGGACTCAGAGTGGGTCATAGACTCTCAAGTTTGGCCTTGATCCATCATTATTGGGAGTTGCAGTGGGATCATGAAATTACTGAAGGTACTGCAAGTCCCATCATCCATGGGCCACCCTCCTCTAAACAGCACCAGTATGTAGAGTGGGTCATGGGGGGTCTGTGTGCCAAGTTTGGCCTTCATCCATCATTATTGGGAGTTGCAGTGGTACAATGAAATTACTGAAGGTACTGCAAGTCCCATCATCTGTGGCCCACCCTCCTCCAAACAGCACCAGGATGTAGAGTGGGTCATGGAGGCTCTGTCTGCCAAGTGTGGTCTTGCTCCTTCATCATAAGGCGTTGACATGGTGTTATGGAAGTAGTGAAAGCACTGCAAGTCCCATCATGCGTGGTGTACCCTCCTCCAAAGTGCAGGAGGTCATGGGGGCTCTGCGTGGGCAGTTGGGTGTGTATTGGTTATTGAATGAGGGTCACAGTGGTCTTAGGAAGTTATTGAAGGTACAGGAAGTCCCATCATCCGTGCCCCCCCCCCCCCAAACTGCACCAGGATGTAGAGTGGGTGTTGGGGGGTGTGCGGCAAGTGTGGGGGGTTTTGTGTGTTTTAAGAGGCGTAGTCAGGAGAAATAAGAAAAGTAAGTGTTACTATGAAATCAGGCTGAGGCCTAGCCAGGAGAATCAAGTGGAGGAAGTGCTGCTGTGTGTGGAGGGCGAGGCCTAGTTGGTAAAAGTAGCTAAAGGAAGCCTGTTTGTAAAGTAGTGTCTGTGAGAGCTTTGAGAATAGGGAAGCAAGAATGGTGGCCAATCAGAGCCGGTGTAGCAAATGTTCACTCAGTTTGGTTCAGGTCCAGCTGAGGCCTAGTCAGGAGAATCAAGTTGAGGAAGCCTTACTGTCAATTCAGGCTGAGGGCTAGTTTGTAAAATCAGCTGAAGGAAGCGTTTTTGTAAAGAACTCTGTCTGGCACCTTTGAGATTTGGGATGTTGGAATGCTGGCCAATCCATGGTCCATCCTCCCTCAAACTGCACCAAGGCGTAAAGTGGGTCTTGGGGGTTCTGTGTGCCAAGTTTGGTTTTGTTGTCTCATTGTTGGGGGCTGCAAAGGGTTTTGGACTTAAACTCCCACCATGCCTGACTGGCTCAGGCCTTTTCCTTACCTCCCTCTGGCACTTTTGAGTCTCGGAATGGTCGTGTTGGCTGGCCAGTGGGAGTTGTTTATGCAAATAACCCCACAGTGGGAGCCAATCCGAAAGGTGCCACATTTCCTTCCCCCCTTCCGCCCTCCGGACACATACAAACATGCATACATACAAACATTCCGCTTTATAAAGGTATAGAGATAGAGATAGAAGCAATCATTGACACTGCTTGAACTGCTGTAGCTCCATCTCGTGGACTCCTGGGATTTGTAGTTTATTGTGGTACAGGGCTGTTTGATCCCAAAAAAAGTTTCAAAACTCGTTTTGGATCTAGTCATAGATAGCGTTTCAGATTATTTAGACATCCTAAAAATTCCGATAAATTTCGAAATTGATTCGGAAGTATTTCCGAAATTCGGAAGTCTTTGGAAGTCTTCAAAAATGGCTTCCGCTTTCAAAAAATGGGCAAAAAAATCAGCAGAAGGGAGAGTCAACTGTTAGCCATCAGCCAATGAACAATCAGCAAGAAAAATTGGAAATGACATCCAAAATTCGGAATTCGGAATTCCAAAATTTGGAATTCAGATTTCGGAATTCCTTTTGGAAGGGCTGCTCTTGCAATTGCTAAAAAAGTTGGAAGTATCCGAAAAAACTTTCGAAATTTGGGAGTATCCAAAATTCGAAAAGAACCCTAGTAAATATCTGTGGTGTTGAACTATGGTAGTGAATGCAGTGCCAAACTGTTAAAATTCTGCAATGTAGATACAGCCTTAGCCCATAAACTTTCCAAGCTCAGATGTGACCTTGAAGCAATCTATGTTACATAACCAAACAGATGCACTTTAAATTTCATGGGATCAATGGAATCCTTGTATCTGAAGCTAGTCTAGACATGTTTAGTTGGAGAGCTGGGTTTAGTTGGGTAGTATGTGTATATTTACACATACTACCCATATACTACAGCATATTAGAACTTTCTCACAATGAATGCTCTGTCAGAAGTACCTCACTAATTACAATTCCCAGAATTTTATAGGATGAAGGCATGACAGTCATAGTCGCAGAGTTTAGATACTTTCCTAGAAATGTTCCAAAGCATTAGAAATGCTTGATTTTGGTAAAATATCTTGGTCCAAATAAAAAAAAACTTACTAGGGAGACATGACAAACTCTATAATATTTTAAAAATGCACTCACTATATTGTGCAAATTCTGTACTTATCTGGCATAATTATCCCTAGGAACTTATCGCAGATGATTGATTTTAATATAAGTAAGCTGATAAAAGATATTGCACAAGATTTAGAGAAACGGGTGAGCTTAAAGGTGAGGCTGTGGAATAAGATAAGCATTATTAAAATGAATGTTATACAATAAGCAAAATTGTTTTTTTCTGTTATTTGTAGAATTTCACTTCTTATAACTGGCAAGCATTTTCAAAAACTAAAGACAGTTCCAGGCAGGGAAAAAGTCTGGTCTGACCTGGGTTTTTTAAATCCAGACTTTTGTCCCCACACTCGTAAAAAAAATCCCCCACTTTCTTGGAGGGGTGTTCAGACGACACCCCACATAAAAATGAAAGACCTCAGCCTAAACAACTATGGCTGGTGTCTGGGACTTCCGAGGAGGCAGTCTGCACAGCTCTCTCATGTTTTCTGGCCTGAATCACCAACAATCCCCCACCCCAAAACCCCCCACCCCAGAAAAGCCTTTAAAAATAATATAAAAGCCTTTTCGTGGTCAGCATTACCCTGCTGCTACTCCTCTCCTGGTGTGTAGAAATGACATGCCAGGAGAAGTGGGGTGGGGGTGGGGGGAGGGAGAGCGATTTTCCTCCTCCCCTCCTTCTCCTGGTGCATCATGTGCCAGGAGTGTGCCGGCAGCAGTTTAATGGATGCTGGATAAGTAATTTTATTTTTAAAGCACTTTGGGGGGTGTTTTGGGGAGGGGGCTAGAGCAGGGGTGGGCAACTATTTTTTCCAAGGGGCCACACGAGAGCCAAAAAATATTATGGAGGGCCGCACCTAAAGGCGGAACTACGTGCTAATCTACATAATTTATTTATTTATTCACTTACTATATTTACTATATATTACACATCATTAATATTAACATATTAATATATCAAGAAATATTCATATATTGTTAGTATTAATATCATAATTATATTATAGTATATATATATAAACATAATATATTGAAATTATAATATAATATAACATTATATTAGTATATTATTTATTTATTTATTATTTATTATATTATTTTATTATTATTTTATTATTATACAATAATAATAAAAGCCACTAAAATAAAATAATGCTTCCTTATAGTCCCCTTCTCTGGAGATTTTTATGCAGAGGCCAGGCAGGGGAGGCAAGCCAGGGGCCCTTAGGCGGGCCGGATAGAATCAGCCAAAGGGCCGCATCCGGCCCCCGGGCCGCAGTTTGCCCACCCTGGGCTAGAGCCTTCTCTGATATTCTGGGCTGATTCAGCCTGGAAAACACGAGAGGGCTATGCAGACTGCCCCCTTGGAAGTCCCAGGACTTCCAAGGGGGCGGTCCAGACAGCGGCCATAGTGGTTTAGACTTGGGTCTTTCAGAAAGACTTGGATCTAATCTACTATCAAATTACTCTTGGAGAAAGCAGGGTTTTCCTACTTTGTCCCGAAGGCAGGGCCGTAGCCAGGATTTTGTTTCGGGGGGCTGAGACTGGGTGGAAGAGGGTCATGGGTTATCCCAATAACCCCATTAATGTGGGCTATAATGAGCATGGTGATCAGATCAGATATGAATAAACATAACAGTTTAAATAATGTACTAAGGCCTTTTCGCGGACCACCCTGAAATCCTGAGGCCCCCCTGGCTACATGCCTGCCCGAAGGAATTCGTTTTTACATGGGGTGTTGTTTGGACAGCCCATCTGAAAATCCAGGAGGGTGTACGTTCTTCACACTGTGTGGATGCACACTAAATGTATTGTTCAGGAGAAATTTTGGAAGGCTCATCTCCTCCCAGAATTTCAATGAAAAAGATGCAAATACCAATTTAAAAGAGTGGATTTGGCCTTCCAGATAGATCTTCTAACATACCATTGTACATATCTGTTACCTTCTATTAATTTTGACCATATCTACTTAAAGTAAGAAGATACATTATCTTAATAAATGCTTCACTGGACCAGGGGATTTTCCCATCCTGCCTTAAGCAGGCGGTGGTGAAACCTCTATTGAAGAAGACCTCCCTTGACCCGACAAATTGTAACAACTACAGACATATTTCCAACCTCCCCTTTCTGGGCAAGGTTCTGGAGCGGGTGGTTGCCTCGCAGCTTCAGGGATTCCTCGATGACACCGATTTTCTGGATTGTTCACAGTATGGCTTCAGGGCTGGGCACAGTACCGAGATGGCTTTCATTGCATTGGTGGATGACCTTCGCAGGGAACTGGACAGTGGGAGTGTGACCTTGCTCGTTCTCTTGGATATCTCAGTGGCTTTTGATACCGTTGATCATGGTATCCTTCTGAGGAGACTTGCTGGGATGGGGCTCAGTGGCACAGTTCTTCTGTGGCTCCAGTCCTTCCTGGAGGGTTGCTCCCAGTCGGTGAAGCTGGGGGACTACTGCTCGGACCCCTGGCCATTGACCTGTAGGGTCCCGCAAGGATCTATTCTGTCCCCCATGCTATTTAACATCTACATGAAACCACTGGGCAAGGTCATCCGGAGTTTTGGAGTACGGTGCCATCTCTATGCAGATGACACCCAACTCCACTACTCTTTTCCACCAGATTCCAAGGAAGCCCCTCGGATACTGGACCAGTGCCTGGCTGCTGTGATGGTCTGAATGAGGAAGAACAAGCTGAGGATCAATCCCGATAAGACAGAGGTTCTCCAGGTCAGTTGTTCGTCTGACCGGGGTATTGGGTGGTAACCTGTGTTGGACGGGGTTACATTCCCCCTAAAGTCTCAGGTCTGCAGTTTGGGGGTCCTTCTGGATTCAGCGCTGACACTTGATGCTCAGGTGTTGGCCATGGCCGGGAGGGCCTTTGCACAGTTAAAACTCATGCGCCAACTGCGACCATATCTTGTGAAGTTTGACTTGACCATGGTGGTCCATGCCTTGGTTACCTCTAGACTGGATTACTGCAATGCACTCAATGCGGTCAACCCTCCTGTTTAAAGAGCTTCACTGGCTGCCATTTATTTTCCGGGCCCAATTCAAGGTGGAGGTGATCACCTATAAAGCTCTAAATGGTTCGGGATCCATCTACCTTCATGACCGGATCTCCCTTCATGAACCAGCCCGAACTCTTTGTTCCTCGGGGAAGGCCCTCCTGTCTCCCCTGCCAGTCTCACAGACTCATCTGGTGGGCACCCGTGAGAGGTCCTTCTCCTCTGTGGTCCCCCAACTATGGAACTCCTTGCCCAGAGAGATTAGGAAAGCCCCCACTCTGGAAACCTTTAAAAAACACCATAAAACCTGGCTTTTTTGCTGTGCCTTGGGAGAGTAGCCACTTAACTCTATAATCATCACTCTCCTCAATGTCCTCCATTTGGAGTCCACTCTCCCCCCTTATAGGAAAGTCTTTATAACTCATGTTTACATGTGCTCCCCTTGCAACGAATCTACTCCTGTTGTCTCACCCTGAGTTTTTAACATTTTATATCCTGCATGCAGCCCGCCTTGTCATTGTGATTTTAGATATGCATTTGCACTTTTTTCTTTTAATTGATATGTATGTATTTTTATTGTGTTTTGTTGATATTGCTGATGTTTTGATTTGTATTTTGATTTTGGTTTGTTGTCTGGGCCTGGCCTCATGTAAGCCGCCCCGAGTCCCTGTTGGAAAATGGTGGCGGGTTATAAATAAAGTTTTTTATTATTATTATTATTATTATTATTATTATTCCCAGAAACTCCCCCTACCTCCATCAACATAAGTAGGGAAATACAAATAGATTTTTTACTTGTATTTATTTGCAGACAGGTATGGTGACAGGTCCTCCCTGCTTCTCCCTTTCCCTGTGTCCTGTCTTTTTCAGATTTTAATCCTGAGCATATAGAAATGTAAAAGTTTTAAGCCACCTTGGGAGCTTTTTTTTACTGAATTCTCACAAATTTGGCAGCAGTATAAGTTTTGTTAACATTTGTTTTAGACAGCTACACAAACCTGTTTTGCAATGTTTATAGTGCACTCTGCTGCTTTTGACTCAGAATATAAGGACTCCCTGAAACAACATCTCAGGCTTGGCAGATTGATCACCAACAATGGTACCCTACATCGTTTTGTTAACATTTGGGTTTAGACAGGAAAAAACATCACCCAAACCTGTTTTTGCAATGTTTAAAAAGCGTGGTGAGTCCTTCCTGAATCTCTGCAGAAGATGCTTCAGCTGTACTCCATAAAAAGAAAAATCAGAATGTTTAGCAAGCCTGGCAAATGCTTATTTATTATGAGTAAGAATTTGATTTTCATACAGTATGTATTTTAAATACCTATATATCCGGGGTCATGTAAGAATTTCTTAGGCTGAAAGGGGTCATGAGTGCAAATGTTTAAGAAGCCCTGGTCTCAACTACATCACTGCACTATTCTACCCAAATTAAATGTGTTTACTAATTATTAATTTCAGGAGGAGAGAGAGAATTCTGTGAGGACAAGCGCTTATATTAAATAGGATTGTTTTAATTACATAGTTTGTTGATCAATGAGTGACTTTGTCATGTGCAGATGCCCTCAACGGGATTGTATGACAACCTGCCAGTTGAGAAAGAGTGGCTGGGTGAAATCTTTAATTTGCACACATTCCTATGATTTTGTATGTCAGATTTACCAGCAACCCCCAACACTAAAATGTATACTGCTTAGTATGTAGTTCAAACAATGAAAACTGTTTATATGTGTATGTTTATATTGTTTATATGTGTGTATCTGTGCATGCTACACACATACACACACGATTCTATATCCAGAAGGCAGAGGCTTCACATTTCATCTGCAGTTAACCTTCAGAAAGCACTGTATTGTTCAGGAGGGATATGGATGGGTGAGCACCCAAGAAAATCTTAGCTGCATAGCTGAGGTCATCCTCATAAATATTCCGCAATTTTCTGTAGACCCAGGAGGGTTGGTCCACTTATTTTCTCCCAGCAGTCAAACTGCAGCTGGGGATCCATACTGTGTATAGGTCCACCACTCTCCACCAGGCCATGGGCGTGGCAGTGTGGTCCTGATCTTTGAAGCCTGTGTGGAGTGCATATGACGTTGGATGATGAACAAGAAGGTAGTGTGTCCAGCTTTTGGTCCTCCGGGTGTTTGGGGGTCCAACTCCCAGAAGCCTTGTCCAGCTTGTCCAGCGGCCAAGAATTCTTGGAGCTGAAGTTCAAAACACCTGGCAGACCAAAGGTTGGACTGCACTGTTCTGAAAAATCCAAAAAAGGACCAATGCATGCATTACCATAGGTTAGAAGTTACCATAGAGCCACTATGGAGAACCTAGAAAATTCCTAGCAATGACATATTTTGTTCGATGTAGATAAGTGAAACCTCTGATACTGTTTCTGCAGGTACAGAAGGTTGTATAATTAAAAAGTGAATCACTTCTCCAGAAGGCTTTCAGGAAATATCCCCCCTTTCTTTCACTAGAAAAATGGGTTGTCTAGCAAGCATGTTTGTTAGGGGATGCAAGACCAAATTTGGGGACAAGCAGTATAGCATTTTTGGTCTGCTATATGTTATTTGACAGCCTGGCAAATTTAAAATGTTGTTTTTGGCTGACTTTGTAACTCAAGGTTTGTTCCTCTATTGTTCCACATTACTTTCTGTCTCCTTGTCTCTAAGCTGCTAACCCACTCAAAAAGGGGGCATATAGGCTGAGATACAAGATTAATCCATTATATTCTCCTCGTAAATCTCCGCTTTGCTTGTTATATTGATCAGATGTAATGTTCAGTAAATGACACCCGTTTCTGAAGCTGGAGTAAAACAATGCAGTCCTTGGCTTTACAAACAAAGGCCATGAATGTGATTGAACAATAGCTATTCTGCACAAGGAAACTTGTCCCATACAGGCTTCTGCTCATATCATATGATCACTGCAAAAGCTTTTATCATCTTGGGTCATGTTGATAATATAGAGCAGTCAAGGATAAGATTTGTCTGAGCTGAATTAGACTCTCCCCTCTCCTTTTGGTTATAAAAACTATCCTGCTGCCAAACTTTAGGGCTCATGTTTGCTATTATTGTTGTGGCCATAATCATCAGTTACATGATTTCAACTTATTTCTGACCTTAAGGTGAATCTATCATGGGATCTTCTTGGCAATATTTATTCTGAGTTTTTGCCTTTGTCTTCATCTGAGACTGAGTAAATGCAACTTGCACAAGGTCAACCCATGCGTTTCCATGGTTGAGCGGGGATTTGACCCCTCCTCTCCAAAATTGCAATCTAAGCTTGAACGAAAACATCACGAGTTTCCACTTATCTCACTAGTGCCAGCTTTTCTTAGTTTTTCCCCTTTTAGCTTTTCCCTTTTGAGGAATAACAGCACTGTTTATTCAGAAGCAGCATACAAAACAAAACAACTAAGCTCAATATTTACTATTTGCCAGAGACTAGAAGTAATTAGTAGTTGCTTGTAATTAATTCCTTTCCCCAACAAGGAAAATATAACTAAATTGTTTCACTATTAATGGGGAAGAAGGTTAACATCAGCAATTTTGTAGTAGAAATGTAAATTTGTATTTACTTTTATAGTTTTGGGATGTTTGGCTTTATTAACCAGTGGAGAAGGAATACCATCTGCTTGTAGCGCTGGCTCGTGCTGTGTCTCCTGCTTCCTCTGTGGTTAGCATTAAGGAAAAGATTTTAATGAACGTGCATTTTATATAACAAGGCCACTATCCCGAAGCATTAAGATTATTTCAGATATAGTAGTTTGGGCACTGGATGACAACTCCAGTAGCCCTGGTTCGATGCCACACTTCAGAAACTTGGGCTAGTTGCATAACCTTAGCCCCCAAATTGCCAATGATAGGTTTGCCTTAGGGTCACTATGAAACACCATAACTTTAAGGTACACAACAATATCAAAAAGGGTAATATTTTAATTATCTTTGGCCTCATCTACACTGCAATTCAATCCAGTTTCTGAATCAATTTTATCTACTTTGAACAGGATTATATGGAAGTGTAGATTAATATAATCCAGTTCAAAGCAGATAATCTGGATTCAGAAACTGGATTATATAGCAGTGTAAATCCAGCCTTTGAGATGAAGGTGTGTTTGCCATTATTTTTTCCATAAACCTGAAACTGGATCTGATCGGATGCAGGGAGAGCAGTGTCTTCTCCTCGCTTCTCTCTGCTGCTGGAACAGTCCCACAGAATCCATCACATGGCATAGAGTTATTTCTGGTGGGAATCCATGCTCCATTGCAGCAGCATTGCAACAGTGGAGCCCAGAGGAGTCAGGTGTACACCTGACTCATTGAAGATGGGAAGAGGAACTGAAGAGAAAGCAGGGATAGATGAGGAAACTACATGGAAAGAAAGGCCATGGAAACCGATGGGAGGGAACAGAGCCTGACGGTTTCCTACGTTGTCCCACAATTTCCTCCACTTTGCCTCTGCCCATCTGATAAGGTCCTAAAATAGTAATTGTCAGCCTTTTTGAGGTTTGGAACTATAAATGGAAGTAAATTTCCAAGTTCTGGTGCATTCATAATAAACAGGACAATAGGAAGCAAATGATGCTGAGCAGCAACACTAAGTAGTAGTCATAATGATATTTATTTGATAGTTGATATGACACTTGCTATTATAGCTCTGTAAAAATGGCCTCTCAACATGCTCACTCTATTTGTAGACTTACTATACCACCTTGTTATATTTCTCCACTTTTTTCCTTGGTGTGGAGAGAGATTTCCTAACAGTCTATTGTGAATATGGCCTATTTAGCAAGAGACAATAGTACAACCTTCCCCCCTCTCTGGCACAAGTTTTCCTTTTGGAGCCACCAACAGTAGCCAGTATGGTAGCAGCCTGGCTATGATTTTGCATCCTCCCAGTGGCATCATTAGAGTTGGTGTTACCACCATGAACATACTCCTATACCAGATCATATCACAGTATTACAGCGAAAATACCAGAAAATACAACTAAACCAGCTACTAGAAAAACTAGCAGCAACTAAAACAGCATGTGCTTATAGAGCATGCAGACAAAACTACACTATTTCAAGCATCATTGTAATTGGGTGAGAATGACAACTCTGATTGGAGCATATGTACATTAGAATATTCAAAATATAAATTAGGAAAGAGTTTTAGCTTTGTAGATATATTGATACAGCATAATAAGCTGCACTTACAATAAAGACGTTTGTGTTTATACATCTCTGCAGGGACTATATACACCAAAACACTTACCAAGTTTTTTTTTAAAAAAAGATAATAATTTGGTGTCACCCCCTCTGATGGTATCACCTGATACAGTTTGCACCTTGCACAAACCCTCGTGACAACATTGATCCTCCATGATGACCCCAGCCTGGTTACTCTGGAACATTATGATGAAGGCTAGAGAGGGAAGAGCTGAATGGAGGCCATCACCAAAAATTGAGTAAAATATCTGAAGAAGATCATGTAAAATAATCTCCTTTTTCTGGGAGCTGAGGTCATAAAAAGGGGAAAAAATCATAGACATTTCCTCAAGGGGAGAAAGGCTTTCTGAGGAATTTTAGTTCAGTTCCAGTTCAAAATGTCTCATATATCATTATTTATTTATTAAGTCACTTTTCCACTTCACTTACCTTAGTGATCCCTATAAAGCTTTGTAAGAGAAGGTCGATCAGTACTTTTATCTCCACAGTGAGATAATGTGGAGGTGAGATGAGATCTGAAGCAAAGATCTCCTAGACTGCATTGCTCCATTCTTAGTCATAGTTCTGTGAAATGTAAATTGTTCTAGCCTATGGTTTCACTCATAGACTAAAACTGAACCCAGAAGGCTTTCTCGCTGTTTCTTTTAATGGATATCAGCTTAAAGTAGGTCCCATGCAGTGTGGCATGTTTCAGGGAGACCAGGGTTCAAATCTTTGCTTTGCCCTGGAAACTCACCAGATCACATTGGGCCAGTCACATTCTCTCGGCCTTAGAGGAAGGCAATGACAAAGGCTTGCCAAGAAAACTCTATCATAATGTAATCATAATAATTACAGTCATCTTGAAGACATGTCACGACAACAAGAATCAGCTGAAAGATTTGAATTGCAAGTTAGTCAGTATGGGTCTCCACTTTGATCCAGCATGGTAGCTCCCATATCAGTGGATTGAGGAATGTCCTCTAGGCTTGAGTTATCCCATCCATAAAGTAGGTTTAGGACCTTGGGTAGCTCCTTAAAATGTGATCTTGGACCACAAATGGATTCATTATCTCTCTGATATGGAACCCACCACTGCTCTGCTCACTATATTAGCTGGGACTGCTTGCATCCATCCCTAGGTCCTTGCCCAAAATAGTTCTGCACACACATCAAACAATATAACAAGAGTGATATCAATTAAGTCATGTAGTCATCTTTCATTTTTACTTTATCCCACATTTTAGTTATTTAAAATGAATCTCATTTTCACAGTTAAAACAGATAACCTTTAGTTGTGTTAAAAAGTTCCCACCATCGATAACCACTAGGCATGGTGGTTGGGACTGATGTAGAGGGTCAACCAGATATGGTGATCCCCTACTTAATCACAACAATACCTCCTTGACTTTTGAGATGCAGGTTTCTTGATTGCCTCACCTCTTGTAGAAGCTCAAGGAGGAAAACCTGGATTAAAACTCCAGCCTCTATTCCGATGGATGGATTTCAGATCAACGTTGTTTGTACAAAAGGGATGAGGAACATATGGTGCATCTTGAATGCAGCTAGGAATTTCACCTAGTCCATCACAGGAATGGCATTCCGTTTCCACTCATTGTTCTTAGAACAGGGAAGAAATAGTGCAGCTAGAATTCAAAATCAATGACTGACAAAGGTTTAGATATATTTAGTCCACAAGAAAGATTTGGGGGATGGAGGGGAAGAGATTTAATAGCAGGTTGCTTAAAAGGCAGTCAAAATGCAGGGACAAAGTGAGAAAGAGAGAGAGGTTGAAAGACTGAAAATGGAAAGTAGTTTTAATCACCTGTCCTAAAGACATTTGCATAGACAAACATCCATGGTTGCAAGACAGTACATTTTGGAATGCAGTTCCAACTTTGTGGCTTGTAACTGGAAAACAGTGTGACTAAAGATGAATCCTCTTATAATTTGGGGGATGTGGGACTTCTGCATCCCATCCAAGAATGATTGTGACTTCAAAGATCAAATTGGTAAACTTTCTGTTCAGCTCTGCTCAAAGCTCTCCCAGATATGTTCTACTGAAGCCATGCTTTAGGTACCTGGAATAGGGCTTGTCAATTGAAGAGAGATATTTAGAAGCTGGAATGTGTCCAGAGGAGAGTGACTAAAACAATCAAGGTTCTGGAGAACAAGCCCTATGAGGAGTGGCTTAAAGAGCTGGGCATGTTTAGCTTGCAGAAGAGAAGACTAAGAGGAGATATAATAGCCATGTATAAATATGTGAGGGGAAGTCATAGGGAGGAGGGAGCAAGCTTGTTTTCTGTTGCCCTGGAGACTAAAATGTGGAGCAATGGCTTCAAACTACAGGAAATGAGATTCCACCTGAACATTAAGAAGAACTTTCTGACTGTGAGAGCTGTTCAGCAGTGGAACTCTCTACCCTGAAGTGTGGTAGAGGCTCCTTCTATGGAGGCTTTTAAACAGAGGCTGGATGGCCATCTGTTGGGGGTGCTTTGAACATGATTGTCCTGTTTCTTGGCAGGGGGTTGGACTGGATGGTCCATGAGGTCTCAACCAACTCTATGATTCTAGGGAGGGCTTTTATTCACTGAGCATAAAGTACCAATACTTATTTAACACTAGTTTTTGTGTTAATATCTGACCAAAGTATCCTAAAAACAACATTTTGGTATCACAATGTAATTCTCTTTTTCCCCCTCTATAAGGTCTCTTGAACATCAAATGACAACTTTCCTATTTTCCTAAATGTCCTTATACAGTCAAGGACTACATTCACCAAAATTGTATTTTTTTCAGAAAAACCACAAATATGTATAATGTCATGTTGAAAAATTTGGGCAATGAGATGACTTGTCAACAGACTATGATTCTCCTCCACTAAAAGTTGTGGATAAAGTCTGTATTAGAATGGAGACATCCACAGAGCAGAAATGTAGAAAGGAGAAGCTGGAGTCTGTTTCAGCTTCACAATTCGTACAGACCTAATTAGTAGCAATGGGAACTCCAGAAAATCTGAAGTATGTGAAGCTAGACCTAAACAGACAAAATGATAACTGGAATATGAGATTGTGGCATACTTATGGAGCTGTAACTAAATGGATTATCTCCACCTACGTCCTAATGTTGCAGAGATTCCATGGGGCAATGGAAGTTTGTTCAGAAGATCAGGGTTCAGGAATGACAAAATTTATATCTTTCTGCCAGCAAGTGAGGCTTCAACAAGGACTTCTAATTAGCTTCCATGCCAGTGAAATGATTAATTTGGTTTATTCCAAATTTAAAAGAATCTGTCCAAGCATATGAATCTAGCAGTTTGCAAACCCTGGAATAAAGTCAGACTGGATTCAACTACCCATTGATATGGAATCTATAAGTAATAGTGAGAAAATGCAGGAAGCAACAAACATTGCTGATCATGAAGCACAGACTGAAGGCCTCTCCACACAGCCCTATATCCCAGAATATCAAGGCAGAAAATCCCACAATATCTGCTTTGTACTGGGCTATTTGAGTCCACACTGCCATATATTCCAGTTCAAAGCAGATGTGGGATTTTATTCAGCTGTGTGGAAGGGGCCTGACTGGCACAACATTATTGTCTGTACATGGTTTTATTTATTATTTATTTATTTATTGGGTTTCTATGCCGCCACTCCCGGGAGGCTCAGGGCGGCTCACACAGGCAAGATACAAGACACATATTAAAAACAGATTAAAACACACCAAAATACGACACATAATCTAAAACAACAGGATTAAAAACAGCCTGAAGTGCAGAGTACAGAGCACAACAAGTGTAAAATGTTACAGAATCAGCGAGCTATGCCTTGACGGAACCTATAGGCCAAAGACCTGTTGGAAGAGATAGGTCTTGCAAGCCCGCCTGAAGGGCAAGAGATCTTGGATGGCACGCGTTTCGGCTGGGAGGGCGTTCCACAACGTGGGCGCAATCACGGAGAACGCCCTCCTGCGGGTTGTCGTTAGTTTAGCTGACTTTGCAGATGGGATGGCTAACAAGTTGGTACTTTCATACCGAAGTGATCTTGTAGGGCAATATGGGGAGAGACGGTCCCTCAGATACGCTGGCCCCAGGCCGTGCAAGGCCTTAAAGGTGAGTACCAACACTTTGAAGGTGATCTGGTGCTCAATTGGGAGCCAGTGCAGATCCTGCAAGGTAGGTTTTATGTGACAACCTGCTGGCGTACCAGACAGGAGTCGGGCGGCACTGTTCTGCACCAGCTTGAGCTTCCGGGTCACCGACAGAGGAAGGCCAACGTAGAGTGCGTTACAGTAGTCCAGTTTCGAGATGACCATGGCTTGGATCACCGTGGCCAGGTCATTCCAGGATAGATAGGGGGCCAGCCCCCTTGCCTGTCTGAGGTGGAAAAAAGCAGATTTGCAGACTCCCAAGATCTTTACAGAAGGCGATGGGCATAACACCACACCGTCCAGGGTTGGAAGCTGGATATCCCCATCACCCAGATGACCCAACCACAAGATCTCCGTCTTCGCTGGATTCACCCTCAACCTACTGGCTCGCAGCCATCCAGTAACGGCTTCGAGGCAATGTTGGAAATTATCGGGGATGGATCCAGGCCTGCCTTCCATCCTCAGAATGAGCTGAGTGTCATCAGCGTACTGATGGCACTCAAGCCCGAAAATCCGCACCAGCTATGCAAGCGGCTGCATGTAGATGTTAAATAACAGAGGGGACAGAATGGCCCCCTGAGGGACTCCACAAACTAATGGGGAGCCCTCGGAGACCATCTCACCCCTCCTCACTCGCTGAGACCGATGGTGGAAGAAGGAGGTCAGCCATTTCAGGGCTGTCCCCCTCACTCCATCCATGGCCAGGCGGTGGATCAAGAGATTGTGGTCGACCGTGTCAAACGCTGCCGTGAGGTCCAATAAGCACAGACCTGCCTTGGTCGAGCTGGCAGCGGAGTTGGTCTGTGATGGAGACCAGGACCACCTCCGTCCCATGCTCCGAACGGAAGCCGGACTGGAAGGGGTCTAGCCATGTTGCATCATCTAAGAAGGACTGCAATTGCTCCATTGCTGCCCTCTCAACTACCTTTCCCAGGTACGGAAGATTCAACACTGGTCGGTAGTTGGAGGGAACTGCAGGGTCTAATGTGGTTTTTTTGCAGCAATGGAGCTACCACCGCCTCTTTTAAGCTCTCTGGAAACACTCCTTGCTCAAGGGAGGTATTTACGATGTTCAACAGAGGCCCACGTAACCCCTCCAGGCAAGATCTAACAAGCCAGGAGGGGCACGGGGCGAGGGAGCAGGTGGTAGGCCTGGTTGCAGCCACAATTTTATCAACAGCATCTGTGTCCAGTGGCCGAAACCGGTTGAGGGTGGGCCCAGCGGAGGGCCACGGAGTCTCAAGCTCCCTTACTGTATCAACCGTGGCAGGGAGGTCCCGGTGGAGGCTCAGTATCTTGTCTGCGAAGAAACTCTGGAAAGCGCCGGCAGTGAGGGCCTGATCGTCATTTTTTGGGACGGTAGGGACCATCGTCAGAGACCGAATTACTTTAAACAATTGTGCCGGGCGTGAGTTGGCAGACGCTATCAAGGCGGCATAGTGGGTGTTTTTTGCCGCCTTGACAGCATGCTCATAAGCTTTTTTAAATAGCTTATAGACTGATAATGAGGCTCCGTCACGGAATTCCCTCCACACGCTCTCAAGCCGTCTCCTTTCCCGCTTCATCGACCTGAGATCTTCAGTGTACCAGGGAGATCGATGCTTGCAGGGTCGGAGAGGACGCCTAGGGGCAATCTCGTCGAGAGCCTTGGATAGTGAGGTGTTCCAGGATTGAACTTGCTCATCGACTGAGACGCTGATAGACTCCAGATCCCTCAGAGCATTCAGGAACCTTTCGGGCTCCATAAGTCTCTTTGGGCGAACCAAAATCTGTTCTGTGCCCTTGCATGGGGGGGGGGTGCTCTACCCGGATCCTCAGGGCACAGTGGTCTGACCATGGAACCTCTATTACGGAGGCCAGGTCCACTTGGACCCCCGAACTGAAAACCAAGTCGAGGGTGTGACCAGCCGAGTGTGTGGGCCCCGAGTTGCAAAGGGAGAGGCCCAATGTCGCCATGGTCGAAATTAGGTCCGCGGCTGCTGATGGAACAGAGGCTGTGTCGGCATGGACATAGAAGTCCCCCAGGACAATCAGCCTAGGGAACCTCAATGCCCACTCCAACACAGTCTCTAGCAACCGCGCCAGGCTTTCTGCCGGTGCGCTAGGCGCACGGTACACCAGCAGGACGGCCAGGCTCTCCTGGGAATCCCACACTAGGCCAACATTTTCAAGCCCGAGGTGATCAGTGCAGGGATCGCTCTGAGGTGTAATCCATCACAGGAGAGTTTTGTATGGACAATGGCACAGTGTGAGATTTTTGTGATATTCATTCTTATCATTATCTATATAACACATAATAGAATACCATGGCATAATATGAGCTACTGGTGGATAGTGATGGTTTATAGATTAGTATATCACATTTTGCCTATGGAGAAGTAAAGTCATTGCATTTAAGCACTGTTATCTAAAGCCCTCCCTGTCACTGAAATATGTTTTTTTTAAGTCAAACACAATAATCATCATTTTGTCACCAGTGGGAACTGTATTAACATGATTGATATTCAAATGACCTGTACCATGGTTCAAGGGCATGATCTGATTTTGTAAAAATATGGAAAATGGGGAGTGTATTGTTTCCATAGATGCATGAACAAATTCCAAGAAATATTTGGGCATTCAAGTTTGTGTCCTACTGCCATCATGACTTGAATCAATTATTTCTGGCTCTGTCGCAGCACCAAGAACAACTCCTGTTCTCCTTTATTACAGTGAGGGTTTGGGTTTTTCTTTGTCAACATTCAATAGCAATGTTTAAATACATTTAAAAAATGGGCTGAACCCAATCTTGGTTCTACTTAAAGTAGAGCCAGTTAAATTAATAGGATAATCAATTTAATCTCAACCTAATCACAACTAACCTAACCCCAGTTAATATCAAATTGGTCTCCTCTAGTTGGGACTAACATTGGATTCAGCCCAGAAGTGGGTGAAGCATGGCCTACCAGATATTGTTGGACTGTGACCACAAGCCAAATGGTGACGAGTGTTATGGACTTTACAATTTTATATAAGGCACACCATTTTACTACACCTTTGTATATTATGAGAGTTGAGCATTCACTGGTTTTGGTATCCACATAGGGAATATCCACAAGGGGACCAAACCCCAGTGGATACGGAGAGGTCTCTGTATTTTATTTAAGGGGTTTCATTTTTTATGTACTTGGGACTGAGGCATGCACTGATTGTTATTGCTGTGGTACAGTTGATCCTCATGTCCATGGATTTAGACATCCAATATATCTATTTTATATCTATGAGTATATACCCAGAATCATATTAAAATTTCTTGGGCAAAAAGAGGTCACAAATTGAAAAAGTTTAAGAAGCCCTGCTCTGACTACTTGCGTAAGAAAATCCTCTGAACTTTATGGGATCACCATACGTTGACACATAGTTTCAAGATTTATACGCGTACCCTTGTAAGGATTACTAATAAGATTCAGATTTCTTTCCATCTTGCTGACTAAGAATGGCTGTATCTACGATGTATATTGTGAACAAGGCAATACAATATACAAATATTTTGGTTGTCAAACCAAAATTCTGCTGTAGAAATCTGTGATTTGATTAAGACTGGAAAACTAGCCACTCTGTATGATTTTCAATCAAAACAACTACTTGGTAGTTCTGGAATATAAACGTATCTGTACTTAACAATTAGTACTGACCAGTTTTTGTAGTACAACAGTGTATCAAATTCATCCTTACGAAGCATGGCAAGAGTAATTTGAACATTCATTAAGACACAACTACTTTATTTTTCAGTGATCCTAACAAGTTGGAACATCCATTTCAGAGCCGGTTCTATAGACACCTCTATTAAACCGTGAAGGGTTTTTTTGGTCTTGAAATAAATAACATCTTATTTATACTGCAACTACTATAGTTATTATGTTTATTAAGATCTCACCTTTCTGCTAAATCTGAGACTCAAGGTGACTTAAACATATGAACACCAATACAGATTCATTATATTACTTTTTGGAATTATTGTAGTAGGATATGCAATAATGCAACATGTAGTAGGACACCAAATTGCACATTCCTCAACTTACCATGGAAATAGGAAAGCATGGATAATAGCAAACACTATTGAAATGAATAACTCTCATCAGAGGTTATCATAGAAGCCTCCTCTCTAGGGATTTTCTATATCCTTCAGTGGTAACTTCTGGTAAACACTTGCCATCGAATCTTTTGGAGGATCAGAAAATTCCTTGAGAGGATATATTTTGTTGGAGGCAGGTAGGTGAAACCATGGTTCTCAATAGTTTCCAATCACCTATCATGATGCATGGATCATATGTGCAAATGACCCTTCACAATGATTTTATACAAGGGCCCGTCCAGACAGTACCTTTATTGTGGTAACTCTCGCAGTAAAGAAGGGGCTGTCCAGACAACCTTCTGGACAGTCCCAAATTAATTTGCTACAAACCAGAAAAACCCTGGTTTGTAGCGAATTAATTAGATAATGGATTTATTCCGCACCTTCGTGGAAGATGCGGGATAAACCCACTATTTACAGACTAAATTAGTCCAGAAAACGGTAGGAATACCCAACCCCTCCCTCAAAGCCCCCAGACCCCTTTGAAAAGTAAA
The DNA here is from genome assembly GCA_030556195.1 of Anolis apletophallus. Lineage (NCBI taxonomy): Eukaryota > Metazoa > Chordata > Lepidosauria > Squamata > Anolidae > Anolis > Anolis apletophallus. Next base: position 150,301,721 of record JARBWK010000002.1, read on the forward strand.
GAAAATGTACCCAACCTCCAGATCACTCTTGCAGCAGCTCTTCCGGCAGCAGCTTCACCCCCCCCCCCCCTGCTCTCCTGGCGTGTCATTTCTACATGCTGGAAGAGCTGCTCCAAAAGTGTACTGGAGGCTGGGTAAGTTTTCTTTACTTTTCAAAGGGGTCTGGGGGCTTCAGAGGAGGAGGGTAGGGCTTCCAGATGTTCTCGCGGGCCAATCCCATGAAAACATCTGGACACCCACACCACAAAGCATATGCTTTCTGGGGTGTGTGTGAACAGGCTCCCAGGAAGATCCGTGTTTTAAAACGCAGATTATCCTGGGATAAAGGCCTGTCTGGGTCCTCCCTAAAAGGATGGAAACATTTAATGGCACATCTCAATCTTGCTTATCATTAGGGATTTGCGAACAACAACAAGATCAACAACAACAAGAACAACAACAACAGAGCTCTGGAGCAACACTTTGATAATGTCTGCCTCTCCGACTCTATCTGGATTCCGGCCAGCCTTGAAGACCTGGCTCTTCCGCCTAGCGTTCGGGACTGGCTCGGTACCCTGGACTACCTGAGCCACCCCTCCTGTTCATATTCCATGTTTTTAAACTGTTGTACATTGTTCACCCTAGGGTTTTAACTGTTGTAAGTCGCCCGGAGCACCGCCGGTGGAGGGCGACTCACAAATATTAAAGTATTATTATTATTATTATTATTATTTTCTACAGCTGCAACATGAACAGCTAATCATCAATAAAACTGCAAGAACTAAAAAATTCAAATAAGCATAATCACTACCATCATCTTCCTCATATTAATTGGGTCCAATTCCTACAGTGATTCCCAGATGGGGACAATAAATCAAGACTGTCAACCCCATTTTCAGTGTTCTATTGGTAAATAGAAGCCAGTTTAACAAGAGTTCAAAAATCAAATAGATTCCAGGTGCCTCTGGAGCTGAAGTGCTACATCTGTTTCCAATCCTGCTCCCCAAAGGGAAGGATGGAATTGAGGCAGGAACAAGCTAAGGTATCAGTCATGGCATTTAGCTTTTAGTACGCATCCATGGAAACTGAGCAGCATATACATTCATTTGAGAGCAAATCCCCAAAGGAAATGCCATTTGATAGCCATCTTTTTATCATCTTTTATCTGCAGGTAGCCATTTAGCTCAATAATATAGTTTTGTTTCCCCCCTTTAAAAAAAGATCTTTATGTTCAGAGAGGAAATTAGAATCTGGGTTGTTGTAGGTTTTTTGGGCTGTATAGCTATGTTCTAGAAGCATTATCTCCTGACATTTCACTTGTATCTATGGTGGACATCCTCAGAGGTTGTGAGGTCTGTTGGTGATGCAGGCGCAACGTCAGGAGAAAATGCCTCTAGAACATGGCAATACAGCATGAAAACCTACAACAACCCAGTGATTCTGACTGACCAGCACAAGCATTGGCATTGTTATTTTTTATCCTTAAGGATTTATAGTGGGTTTTGACTGTTTGCATTTTCACACATTGCATTGCTTATATTGCTTGTTGTAGGCCATTTTGAGGATGCTCTGGCCAAAAGCAGGGAAACAGTTCTATAAATACACATATCTTCCCTTCATGCTGCCTCATGAAAATATCTTAAAATCATCAGAGCACCTCCTTGGGCTGGTAATCCAAGTTTCAAATCCAGACGGTGGTAGTAGGCAGGCACCATCATGGTAAGTGATTCGCAACTGTTGAAACAGACAAGAGTTAGGTATTCATTTTCTAATGTTGAGCCTTTTTCACTACAAAACACAATAGCTCAAAACTCCAGGTTAAAAAATGGAATTGATTTCTGAAAATGGTTCACACAACTCAAAGACTCTCAGACCCCTTCTACACTGCCATATAACCCAGATTATCAAATCAGATAATCCATATTATCTGCTTTGAACTGGATCATGTGAGTCTACACTGCCATATAATCCAGTTCAAAGCAAATGATCTGGATTTTATATGGCAGTGTAGAAGGGGCTTGAGACAAGGGTTTATCAACTTCTGTGCAAGCAGTCATGTCATTTGTATGCTTTGAATGTAATATGCCAACATGCTTGTTTTCTTATACCTTTCTTCCCTTTTCTTCTCCCTTTCTTCCTGAAATATGAACAGGGCTTTCAAAATTCTTTATATTTCCCTAGAGAAAATTGTTGAATTATTTATTCTTGCGAGAAGGATGGAAAAAGCAAATGTTTTCATTTCCTAATAAGAATCCCAGGTACCCTGCCCTGCATTTAGTGAAGTTTGCATGAGCTTACAGGAAAGAAGAAAAGTTCAATATAAATTAAGTAAGTACTTTAAGTATTTTTGACTGGCTTTTGGCTGAGAAAACATCAGAGCAGAAACCCCTTCCCATGGTTGCTGGGCAGTGTAGCAGAACTGTGGAATATAATTATCCAATTGTAGAAAGCAAATGACAGAGCCAGAGAAAAAACTGAACATGATAACAGAAAACATAAAAATTACCTCCTCCCATAGAATCAGTATTTAAAATAATGAGGATACCAGGCTGAAAACTATACTGTCTGTGCATGAAAAGGATCTCCTATTTGTGCAGGGAAGAGGCATGAACAGTTCTTATGGACCTTTTTTTCATGCACACGGACGGCAGAGAGAATGTCAAATTGGGAAGGACACAGCAAAGAGAGGAACAGGACCCCCCCCACGCACACATCCCTTTCCTTAATTGCAATTTTCATTGAATCGTTTTTTTCAGCATACTTCACAGTCGAAAACTTCACAGCACTTTACAGCAGTGAATTAATTCATCTTAACTACCGACCTCAGAGGACTATAAAAGCATGTTCCACTTTAAACAGTTGGGTAAACGTAAGGGCACATTTATTGCACTCTCCATTTTTGTTTATGGGTCTACGCAGATGGGCTCACTTGGCATGATAAATTAAGGACAGTACTAAATCTGAAGACAAAATAGTCGGCTGGCCTTATGGCTACTGTTTGTCATTTAATCTCTACATCAGCCTTTTAATTGAACATATCCCCCCGCTGCCACCCTCAACACTGGGTTACATGCAAACTTAATAAAAGGAGAGAGATCCAAATCGCAACAATATCTCTTCCCATCAGTGAAATGGGTTGTACACTAAGGGCCCTTCCAGATAGGCCTTATATCCCAGGATCTGATCCCAGATTTTCTGCTTTAAACTGGATTATATGAGTCCACACTGCTAGATAAACTGGAATAAACAGAAAACCTGGAATCAGATCCTGGGATATAGGGCCTAGAAAGGCACCAAACTGGGGGAAAGACAAAGCACGGGTGAACATTTTTCATGGATGAGGGGAGATTTGAACCCTCATCTCCAGAGTAATGACCCAATCCTTAAACCACTCTATAATGTTGAATCCCAGGAGGGTTACTTAAATCTATACCATAAAAATTAACACACACCCCCCCCTAATAAATAGGTAATAAATTAGTGGGGTGAAACTGTTCTGGGATGCCTCAGACTGGACTGATTCAATAATGAGAGAAACAAGAAGTTTACTTCTATAAGGTGCAAGTTTCCCTAGAGAAAGAATGGATGTTTACTAAAATTTGTTGGGTTGGAATAAATGTTGGTACTTCTAAGAACAGTCCCTTTCTTATTTGTTATTTTTTATGATACACAGAGGGATAAATGAAGTTGATTGTGTTGGAAACATAAGAGCATGCAAAACGTTTTTATTCCAGCAGGCTTTCGGGGTCTTATTTGGTTAACCAGCTGTAAATAGTTTTATAGTTTTTAGCTGAGTTTATTTTTTTTGGTTGTTTTAAAGTGTGTTTTTATACTTTCTGTAAGCTGTCCTGAGCTCTCGGGGAAAGACAGCATACAGAAATGAATGAATATATAAATAAATAATACAGAAGTGAATTCTGTAGGAAATTGGAAACATGACACTGAATCAAATTGTTGTTCCCAACAAGGCAATCCATTGTTATAAATATTGCTACTGTTAGACAAGGGGGAGGTGTCTGTTCTCCACCAGGAGCACATCTATAGTGACTATTTAATGCAGTGTGAAGTGAAGTTGACAGCAGAATGTTTAGATGATGTATGCCATGAATGCACCCAGCAACATGCCTTCATGACTTTAAACTGGGATAAGCAATGTTGGGGGAAACTCCACATTAGAGCTCGTAATATGCATCACCGCATCTAAGTGTAAACCACATCACATGGCACTCTACACATGTGCATTGCAATAGAGCACTGGTTCTCAACCTTCCTAATGCCACAAACTCTTAATACAGTTCTTCATGTCATGGTGATCCTCAACCATAAAATTATTTTTGTTGCTACTTCATAACTGTAATTTTGCTACTGTTATAAATTGTAATGTAAATATCTGATATGAAGGATGTATTTTCCTTTACTGGATGAAATTTGGCACAAATACCTGATACTCCCAATTTGAATACTGGTGGGGTTAGGATGGGAGATTGATTTTGTCATTTGGAAATTGAAGTTACTGGGATTTATTGTTAACCTACAATCAAAGAGCATTCTAAACTCCACCAATGAATTGAGCCAAACTTGGCACACAGAACTCCCAATACCAACAGAAAATACTGGAAGGATTTGGTGGGCATTGACCTTGAGTTTTGGAGTTGTAGTTCACCTACATCCAGAGAGCACTGTGGACTCAAACAGTGATGGATCAGGACCAAACTTGGCATGAATACTCAATATGCCCAAACTGGTGAAGTTTGGGGAAAATAGACCTTGTCATTGTATAGTTAACCTATAATCAAAGAGAATTTGGAACCCCATCAATCATAGAATTGGATCAAATGTCCTGCACTGACCTCCCGTGACCAACAGAAAATACGGTTTTCTGATGGTCTTTGGTGACCGCTCTAACACCCCCATCGTGACCCCTCCAGGGGTCCTGACCCTCAAGCTGATAAATGCTGCAATAGGGAAAGGTGGGAAAAAACCCAAATTCTCAAGGTCATCTTCTGCAGTGCATATAAGCATCACCCAGGCCTCAAACATGTAATAATCTGCATAGCGAAATCACGTCTTCTCTGCTGGTTTCAAACCAATCTAAATAGTCAATGTAGATGTGTTCCAGGAGACTATGTCACAACCTTTATACGAGAGGCCTTACTAGAACTGGAAAAGCGATAACATTATCAAAGATTCATGAAGAATTATCATTTAACTGATTTTAAAGTCACTGATGGAAGCATTCCCTGTCTGTGACATTCTGTGATGTCTCCTTTTATGCTTTCACTTGTCAAAGTCAGTGGATAGGACACACTTTTGAATATACACATATTAAAGTTCAACCTCTAACTCTGCCAGTCAAAGAGCACTACGAGAAAGTCTGAGAAAGATCTCTGGTGCCAATTTAAAGAGTTTAAAGATGGCAAGTTAAATACAAAGCATCTTCCTTTAGATTTTCTTTATGCTCCTGGCAATGCCTTTTCAACTGGAACAGAGGAAAATGCAAATTGCAAGCTGCAATTGCCTGTGTGCACATTTACTTGAAATGCTTCAAAATATTTCCCTAATATAAAGCATCAAGAAAGAAAATTAAAATGAAAGCCCACATCACAAAAGCTTCAAATCCGCAAATATGAAGAAACAGATGAGGTATAATGCCATGTAATGCAAGTGCTTGTACCAGATATCATTGATCATATTATGACAAGTCAGATTGCAAAAGAAATATCTGCAATTCAAATTTGTAATATTCAAATTCTAGTAGGAGTAGCAGATGGTCTTTATATAGGATATTTCCATCTGTCAAAGGACGGGAAGTATATTAGGTAGGAGTTGGAGGCAGAGATTTCAACACTTTCTTCCCATAAGCTTTTTTTTTTTTTTTTGCGTACGTCCAATGACTGAGAATTATTTGCAGTGATATGGAAAGTGGGATGCCTTATTTTGGTCTCTGGTTGTGAATCATGCTAAATATGTCCAGAGAACAAGGTCATACGACATTAAGAAAGTCATGTTTTGCATAGGAAATCACCGTCTTGTGTGGACTGATTGCCTAATAAATTTGACTTTTGAACTGCCCAATATCGGATGTCATCAGAGTGGTGAACAAGGCATCAAAATATATAAACATATGTGTAATACAAACAAGGAAAAATAGATAGGTGCTGCACATAATAAAACCAGGAACAAAATGACATCACATAGCATTTGAAACTATAATAAAGCCAGTACTGGAAATACGTTTTGAATTAAAATTCCTAGAAAACCCTGACCAGCATCGTGAGAGTTATTGCTGAAAAGGTATATCGGCTGAGACCTGTGTCAGACCAGCAGAAAACAAGTATGTGTAATACAAACAAGAAGAGTGTTTTGATCTACAAGATCGAAAACCAGTAGTTCTCTAGGAGAGACATTCTACAGATAAGAAGGCATCTGGGACTTGCCATTCACAATTGTCTTGCCACTGCAGACACCCAGAGTGAAACAGGTCTCTATACACTAAGGAGGAAAGAAGACATGTCCCCTTTCCAACCACTGTTTGGTAGAGATGGCTTATTGCCGGAAGTCCACAGTTTTTAAATGGAATGGAGCTCTGTCAACAGATCTGGTATATATAGTGGGCTTGTGTCCTTTTTAAAGAATTCTGCCAGCCTATAAACTGAGTTTTCTTATATCTGGAATCTCCCCTATATTTAAGAAAGCAATTCTTGGAAGTAGAGAACAAACAAATGAGCAAACTAGCACAGATCTGAACACAGAATCAGAGAATCACAGAGTTGGAAGAGACCACAAGTTAAACTAGCACTTTCTTCTTGATATTCCAGTATTTTTAGACATGCTACATAGCATGCCCTGCAGTCAGAATTTGTGTGCACTATAATCCCCATGAGTGATAGGTTCCTGAACTTACGTGGAAACAGAAAACCATTGATAATAGTGAACCCTTTTGACATTAACAGCTTCCACTTGAAGTTACCAGAGTCACATTGGAGGATTTAGAACATTTGTGATATCCTCTCTAGAAATTTGCTGGTCCTCCAATGAGACTCTATAGAAATCTCTTGCCAAAGCATACACTGTAATTGTCATAGTGGTTCACAACCCTTGGCCCTCCAGGTGTTTTGGACTTCAATACCCAGAAATCCCAGCCAGCTTACCAGCTGTGGGAGCCAGGCTCCTGTGATAGTTTATTAAGTCGGGCAAAATTAGAAAGCAATGGAATGGGTTATGAAGAGGAACTGGTGTACACTGCCACTGTGGCAAAATGAGAGGCTTCCTATGTTGCATTAGGATAAATGGGGGAAAGATGGGTGGTAGGTGCTTTCCCCTGTGGGATGGGGTAAGGGAGAAGCCAGGTATTGCAGGGCCTGGGTCGATGGGTTCCCCATGCCCCCAGTCAGGCACCACCAGAATTGCCATGATCCTTGGCAATTCTGGCACCAAATGTGATGAGGTCCTTAGTTTGTCCTTCACAGTAAATGAGAAAATGCATTATTTTCTCTCCATCCATATTGGAGATAATTTTGAAGATTTGCAACTGTGATTTTAACATATTTTTGTAAATTCACAAAATACAACAAATGTTTCCTGGTTTTGTGGGATGCAATAACATTTTCATACTGAACAGAGTGTTGACTTAAGAACCCTTTGGAATCTGGAGTCCTGGTTTGGAGGGACATTCATAGCATTTCGACTTATCTGTGCCCATTCCTGCTTCAGACTGTCTGTGGAGCTGACAGATATGGAGAAATGGAGGTTATGGACAGCACACAGCCAATTCTCTCTTCATGCATATTTGAAGACATGGTACTTTAGAACACAAACAAATCCCTTCAAATTGCAAGAAAATGTATTATAGCTAAATATTCAGAAGTATAAGAACTGTTCAACAGAGGGTGGTGTTCTTTCCTGCTTTGATGGTATTTAAACAGAAGTTGGATGGGCATCTTGCAGAAGTGTTTCAGTGGTGAGTTCCAGAATGCCGGTTGGACTAGATAGCCCTTTCAGCCCCTCCCAACTCTGAACATTTTGCTGTTCTGTGACTTCTGAAGGGGACTACTGCCAGGTATTGATCAGGTTTAAGTCACTTCTGAGAATTTGGAGGAGAGTTTGTAATGAACTATCCCTCCCTAAAGCTTTGTCATGTTTTATGTATAAAAGTCTCTCATTTTAGAAAGAAATCTGAATACCTTACTTGAGGAAGGAGCGCGGTTGACACTGAGTTTACTCATGGGAATTTGGGTATCCTCTAAGGTACCTATTAGCAGCTTTCTAAAGGACAACACGACCGTTTTATTTGGCGAGCTTGTTTTCTGTGTATTAAAACAGCAAGCTAAGAAATTAGGCTTGCTGCAATGAAGTACAGCAACAAGGTTTTGCATTTCACTGGATTGGTAGTCCATGATTCTCCACCACTTTCTTTTTGTCAGTAGTTAGAAGCCATTTCCAAACTTGCAAGATATTTGCTACATGCGTTCCATTTAAAATGTGCTGCTTAATTATCTCTCTTTGACTCTAATTACATTTAATTATTATACCTTCACCCAGTCTAACTAATGAAAGCATTAACAAGTTAATAAGAGGATACGGAAAGAGACTATAAATTAGAAGTAGGTAACATGATGCCCTTCAAAGCTACAGCTTCTTTAAGCCCTAGTGGTGAAATGAATAAGTCATAGATTATGAATATTGTTGTCCAAAGCATCTGGAGACCCACTGGGTTACTGACCCTACATGATAATTTGGTCTATCTTATTTAGTGCCACATACTTTGGCTGGCAGTTTCAAACCTCCCTGCTTAGTGGATGTGTTTACTTCTTCCCTCTAGTCCTCTCATAGATTATGGTCAGCCTTTTCATTTGGCAAAGTAAGGTGATCTCCTTGTGAGGTAGTTGTTGGTGGACAATGGCAGGAGCTCCTCAGTAGTTTCTCTATCAGTCACCCTAAATAAATCTGCTACCCCTACTCCAGAAAATAAATTTGTCTCATAATCCACATTGAAGTATGATTCGACTATTAAGCCAGTCAATTTTCATATATGAAATGTAGGAAGCAAGACATCCCACCCGTCATCTGTTTCAAAATGCCTTACTCTAGCTTTGGGTTTCATGAATCTGTTCTCTTCCATGTTCTTTTCTGGACTCAGTCACAAGCTATCATAGTGTCATGTTTACACTGATTTAGTACCTCATCACATGGGTAAAAATCCCTGTGCTATGAATCTGCCAAGATACAGCCAGGACTGAGCCTGACTGAGTCCATCAAATGATGCAGGGCTTCTTTCAGTAAAGTTCCATTCCTGCTCTGTCTTGGCTGCATCTCAGAAGCATGTTGAAAGGCTGCCCTGAGAACACAGACAGTCACCCGTGCTCTCATTGACTATGCTGGGGACAGTGTGGGAACAAGCTGGGGACAGACTGGAAACTATATGTGATGGTAAAGGGGTGATGTGGGGCACTGCCTGACAGTTTCCCCCACTGGCCACTGTCCCTTGGCTTAAGGAGTTCTATGTGATGAGGTCCTAAGAAAGTGAAACAGAGTTGGTTGTAATTTGTGCTTGGAACGAGCTCTGACAGGGAACACCAATGACCATCTATGGCTAGGAAAGAATCCTACTTGAAACACTTGGAGTTGCTATTGCCAGTTAGAATTGAATATATCAAGGCAAATGGATTGACAGTCTGACAGAGTAATATAAGGCAGATCCCTATATTCCAGTAGGAAATTCATGATGATAACAGATTATCACTGGCATGGACCGTTCAGTCAAATCCTACTGTAGATCTAACCTAACAATCAGATTTCTGCCACGGTTACCAGATCTCAGCCTTTAGGCAAAAAAATGTCAAGAGCCTCATACACTGTGAGTGAAAGTGTGCAATTCAGAGTAAGAAGGCAAGACACCCCTGTTGTTTTACAGGCAGTGGTCCTTGGCAATAAGAGGAAGAGTGCACTTCTTGACTAAATATAGCAACCAGTGCAGCTAACATAAGAAAGGGGTTTCTTGGTAGTCAAAGACCTACATTCGAGTTGGCTTGGAGACATGCACCTCTATCATTAAAGTGAAGTTATTCTGCCTGCAGCTTGTGCATTAATGTACCCTTATCCTTCCCTTCACCTGCACCTTTCCCTTCTCTCCTTTTCATGCCCTAGGAGGATGTTGTAGGTACACTTAGCATTTTCTAACTACCCTGCCTTTTAACCTTTCCTTGCTTCTTTTCTGTTTTGTTACACTTCTTTCTTCCTCCCTGATAATTCCAATGGGAGGCTAACTTAGATCTAAAAAAAAACCCTCTACAGTAATTCAGATAATGTGCATGGGTATCTCAGTATTTTATGGGTCATCTTAGTTATTTCTACAACTTCCCAGAACGTACCTCTTTTATTCCATGAAGGAGAATAGACTACTCTCAGCTGTAAAAGAAAGCTTTCCCCTCCTTATTCAGAAACTGTCCATCTCTCACTAGTTATTCTGGTCTCTTGGAAGCTCACCAATGGAATTAAATGTAATCTATTATAAAACATGGTGTTAAAAATAAAATGTTAGAAATAGTGTGTTTCTACCTAACACAGAGCAAGATTGATTATTGCAATGAGTTGAGAGAGAGAGAGAGAGAGAGAGAGAGAGAGAGAGAGAGAGAGAGAGAGAGAGAACATTTAGAAGGAGTGAAGCATTATAACACTACATTTGTGGAACTGGAAACTTCTATTAATTATGTCCTATTTGTTATATAAAGGTGTTGGCAATCCCTGTATTAATAGCACCTGTGATTCTACGCAGAAAATATTTTAAGATGTGGGTGCATAATTGCTGACATATTTATGATATATTATATTGCATCCTCCAGAATTATATTTGCACTTTGTATTTTATAACTTTTTATGATGCAGAAAATACCATCATTTGCTTAAAAAAGGCCTATTGCATAACATCAACCCATTTACAAAGATGGCATGTTTATTTCATTTGGGTTCCAGGTCTCTCTTAATAGCCTCTCGTTAAAGAACATTTTGCATGCTACCACATTTAGCCTGTTTTGCAAAATGCTGTTGTTATTTATTCGGATTGTACAAAAAAGACACAGAATTATACAATTGTATAAACAGGCAGAATTTCTTCTAATATTGTTGTGAAAGTAGAGTTGTTTTGTTCTTGAAGGAGAGGTACAATCGGTTCTCAAATGCGAAACCTCTTTCCCTATGTGACCCATTGTCATTGACACTATTCCAGTTATCTACCCCGAGTTTTTAAACATCCTATATGTTCATGTGGCCCGCCCTGTCGGTTTTGTTTTTAGACTCACCTGTACTGTTGTGTTTTCACCAATGTATTTTATTGTGTTTATTGCTTTTATTATGTTTATTGTTTTTTGATGTTGATATTATGTGTTGTTTGGGCACGGCCCCATGTAAGCCGCTCCAAGTCCCCTTTGGGGAGATGGATGTGGGTTAGAAATAAAGTATTATTATTATTATTATTACAATATTAAAATAAGCCTTAAGAATTAAAAGGTGTACGGAGGCAGTTGTTGTGGCCCCCCAAAATGAAGAACTAGGACACAATCCTTTGCCACCTAGCCATGTTTGTAACTAGACTAGTAGCAGAGCTTGTAGAAGTTACCTTTTGGGACTTTAGACTTTCAAAATGCTTGCGCCTACATGGCCACTAGCTAATCACTCTAAATAAAGTAGCCATTTCAAGTTATAACTACTTTACTAGTAACAATAGGTACTCTCAAGAGCCTTGATTTGGGGCCACCTGTTAAAGTACATTTCACAAGAGGCTCATCCACACTACCCAATTATAGCACTATTATTCCACTTCAATTACCGTAGGAGTTGTGGTCTGGGGAGAGACTGGAGCTCTCTCACTGAGAATTATATGAAGCACTTCAGAGATTAAGATCATCTGGTGAGGCCCTGCTCTTTGTCCCGCCTCCTTCACAGGTATGACTGGTGGGGATGAGAGCCAGGGCCTTCTCAGTGGTGGCCCCACAGCTGTGGAACTTTCTCCCCAGTGATATTAAATCAGCCCCCTCCCTCCTGGCCTTCAGAAAGAAAGTAAAATGATGGCTTTGTAATCAAGCCTTCAGAGAATAATTGTAGTGCAATAGATGGATATGGAATATGTGCAATGACTATTGGAAGTGCCCTGAAACACGATAGTGGATGGTTTGGCTTTAATAGTGAAAGTAATGTTTTTAAATATTTTAATGAGTATTAATTTTAATTTAGATGTGTATTTTAATTGTATGCTGTATTTAAGGCATCAAATAGTTGCCAATGTGTAAAGCCACCTTGAGTCCCCTTCAGGGCTGAGAAGTGTGGGGTATAAATATGGTAAATAAAATAAGTAAATACATTCTAAATGTCATTCCATAAATGGCAAATTCCAGAATTTCATGGGACAAAACCATGGCAGTTAAAGTACAATCATATTACTATCATTCTGGAGTGTGAATGGGCCCTTGGTTATAGGAAATATATAGTGACTGGACTCAGCCTTGCACAAAATGAGCCCATATTTCAGAACAATTGCCCCAGGCTGTCCCTCACATTGCAGGTGTGCACGTTGTTCACACATATACAGAGGCACTTCATATCAGATTATTCACAACTAGAGCTTAGTTACTTTTCTGAATGATAGCTGTCATAATATGTCAGCCAGCATTGCCACTCGGAAGTTTTGAGACTCATAATCCAAAAAAGCAAAACCCAACACAGCAATTACGAGGTATCTTGCCCTGCCCCAATTGCATATCCTTTTTTAAAGAGCTTATAAGAATTGTAACATTGGCCATGACTTAATGATCAACATTGCACTGTTTATAGGAGCATTCTGCATTTAGTATTTTTAAGCAAGGTAGCAGTCATATCTCATGCCATTTACCAAACTATGTCTGCCATTGAAAGCTGCAAAGTCTTTACAAGTCAAGCTAATCTGTCCAAGTGCCCTCCATTTACAACATCTAGAAGCAACAGCTCTTGTGATGCCTTTCACTATGAAGGACACATAGTGTTGCAGGGGTCAGTAATGTGCACATCCATTTGTTGCAAATGGAATGACAGCCTTTGGCAATAGGGTGTTTTCTACTCTTTGTTATGAGATTTGGGATTTTATCCCAGTAGATATCTAATTAGGAAAGGAATCCCATTTAATGTTTCAGTATGGAAATATACAGGTTTTCTGGGAAGGCTGGGATTCAATAGAAATACATCTTAGATATATTTATTCATGATTGAATTCTCACTTATTCCGCAAGCAAGCTCCACAGCCCTTTAAAGCAGATATGTGGTTAACTACTGCAACAGTCTCCTCCTCCTCCATCTCCTTGAATCAAAAGGGACCTGAGTCTTGTGCATACATTTTTAGAATGCAAACCTGCTTAATTATCCATGTCCAAAGATGCTTATTGTGTATTGTCAAAGGCTTTCATGGCTGGAATCACTGGGGTGCTCTGTGCTTTCTGGGCTGTATGTCCATGTTCTAGAGCAGTGGTTCTCAAACTGTGGGTCCCCAAATGTTTTGGCCTACAACTTTCAGAAATCCCAGTCAGTTTATCAGCTGTTAGGATTTCTGGGAGTTGAAAGCCAAAACATCTGGGGACCCACTGGTTGAGAGCCATTGTTCTAGAGGATCAGCTGAAGATGCCAGCCACAGATGTAGGCAGAACGTTAGGAGAAAATGCTGCTAGAACATCGCCATACAGCCCGAAAACCACACAGTACCCCAATGGTTACTGTGTTCAAAGAGGCATAACTGAGAAATAATCAAATGTGATGGAGTCTATCTAAATAGAGCATTAGTATAGCACTCTTTTAGAAACAAATATATTTAAAAATAAATATTTCAAATGTATGTATTTTTAGTATAGGTACAGATACACAATGTCTCTTTCATGCTTAAATATTTCAATATGCTAAACTTTTTTGACCAAATTTATATTTTGTATTTTTGATTAAACTGTTTAGGCAAAACTAGTCTTCCTTAGATCCACAGTCACTTTCCTGTATTTATTGCATGGTTCAGACCTTTAGACATACAGAGGGAAAGAAGGAGACGGTGAAATACAAGAATGCCTTTAGAACCACTGTCAATTTCCACCTTACTCTTTTCTGCTACTAACAAGATTTACAAAGACATCTCCTGAGGTTCATCATCTTGACGAGAAGTGTGTGTGTGTGTGGGTGTGGGGGGGAGATGTGTTCAGAAATATAGTTGCCAAAGTTCGCAGAGAAGTACCAAGTTAAAGAGAGAAGTCACTCTGCCCTGGTAGTACAATTGCTTTGCCAGCCATTCATTTAGGGGAAATGAACACTTACACAGAATGGGAGAAAGGAGGAAAAAGGAACAATTCAGCTGCAAAGCCTACCTGAGGTATTGTTTAGGTAAGCGGGAGCAACAGGCCTTGTATCAAGCCGTATAGACTCTATAAAGGTTTATTTATAGACTGGGGCTTTTGTGTTAATTTCTCTCCAATCATGGATAATAGTCACTGAACTTTTAAAAGCTCAGACTGTCACACAAGGAGCTCTCCAGAGTACTGATCTGAGCACTGCTGTTTAGTTTCCACAATGCTATAGCATCCACTGTTCCCCGAAGAGCCATGTGGGCTGAAAAATATTGGTCCCCTTTGTACTCCATCAGCACCCTTTCTATTTTTATTGGTCTGTTTCTTTTCTGTCCCTGCATCTCTTTCGCTAGCTTCTTATGCATTTCTAATGCATACACACTACCTTTGCTTAGGTGTTCTTTGAGCAGTGAAATGCTGGAGTTTTTATTTTGTTGTTAGAGCTGAGGGACACAGGGATTGGGGAGAAGAAAGGACATATCACTTGCAGTTCATCACTTTCTATTTTCCAAAATCAGCAGAAGCAGTTAAAGGTAACTGAGTGAGAGGTATTCAGGAAGTAAGGTAACAAGAACCAGAGGCAAAAGACTCACCTACATATCTAGTACCATCCTGACAATCAGGAAGACTCATTGGACCAAGAGTACCAAGCAGAAAACAAAGACACATTAAACCCCCCCCTTCCAAAGATCTCTGCCAGAGACCCATCTTTGAAATCTAGATGAATTTCCAGTGCCTGAATACAGTGAAAGAGGATGCATTGAGACTGAATGCGGATACACATTTATCTGTGCTTATTTGCTTGTGCATGTGTTGGGGAGAGCAATACAGAAGAGGATATTTCCTAGTTTTGGAAGGCTGGGAAGAAGCAGCGCATTGCAATTGGATGAGCAAGACTGGAAGTTAATGTGGAAATAGCAGAAAAAAATATCAAATAGGATCAGTTAATAATAAAAATGATTACATTGGCAAGATCTATAAGGTTTTGTATTCATAAAGAACTGCTTAGCCTAACTATATGCAATGGGGGAACTTTGGTTAATGTTAGGTATGAACAGTGATCTCTAGAGGGATTTGAATAAGAGAGACTTCAGACCCTTTCTGGCCTTGCAGTCCTATGAAACAACTGGCCTAGCCTAGGCCAAGCCAACACTGAAAAGTGTTAGTGTTTTGGTATTCTTTAGTGGTTTCTTAAAGCAACTTCACCTGTCTTGAACTGGTTTTGCTTGATTTGGTCTGACCTTACCTGATATGACCTGCTCAGAAGAGACTTAACTGAACTCTCTCTGTTCCTCATGTGAGCTTCATGTCCAAAGAAACAGCAGAGCAAAAAAGGCAACAGTTACTTCTGAAATAAGTTCCAAAATTCACACTCTGCAATTCCGTAGTTTGGCCAACCAAAAAGGCACAAAAAAGGCTTCAAGACCCCAGAGTTCCTTCTTGTCACTGTTGTGAAAAGCAGGTAGGAACATCTTTGCCCACATCCCCTTTGTTTGGCAAGAGAGCCCCCATTTTGTCTTCAATAATTCCTATTCTTTTTTGTGAATGCAGCAAGGCCCGTCGTTCTCATTAGGTTACTTGCTTTCCACCAATAACTCTCATCCTTGAAGGGTACAGACACTTCAGTTGGGTCATGATCAACTTTTGTAATTGAGCAGATCAGTGCTCTAATTTAGAAATAAAATTCTCTAAGGCTTTTTATGAAGGAAGTCTTATCAATTTAATGCACTGTGACACTAATTTAACTGCCATGGCTTAATGCTATGGAGTCCTGGGAGTTGTACTTTAACAAGGTCTTTAGCATTCTCTGCTAAAGAATGCTGGTGTCTTACTAAACTACATATCCCATGATTCCATAGTACTGAGCCACAGCAGCTGAAGTGTGGTCAAACTGAGTTACTTATAGTCCATCTCAGAAGTAGAGTGTTGGATTCCAAAATCTACATCTTTTAAAGTTTACCAGATCTGTTTTGAAAGTGAAACATGTTGAAATTGGGTCACTTCACACAACATAATAGAAACTGGTGACTCCAGAGACCACAGTATAGTAAAATAGCCAAAGTGGTAAAGATATTTTCAGACATTATCTGAAAATATTTACAGTCAATACTGTACTGATGGAACATTCAGGTCTATGCAATGTATGAAGGAAAACTTGCAGTTACAAAGATCCTGCTTATTTTGCCAGTTCCATAAAAAATGGTAAAGGGAAGAGGTATGAAATTATTTATCACCTATATTTCTTTGTGGTTAACCTTAGTGGGACTGCAGAACATGAATAAAAATAATATGCATTCATATCAAACACCTACAAACATAATACTTGATCATCAAGCAACCTTTTTGGATTATTTCCAGAATCCCCAAATCAGCATGGCCAGAGTCTGCATATTACAGTCATTTATTAGATGTCAAATACTGTCAGTAATATCCATCACTTCATTTGCTGACTATTTCACTTGCAGCTGTGGAAGAGCTGACAAATGAACAGCCTTGATTTTGATCCTTTAAAACAGGGGAGAATGGGTCAAGTAGAAATACGAGGTGTAGAAGTCACCATGTTATCTCAGAATTTGTTATACAGAGGTCAGGGGAAACTGAGTTTTTTTTCCAGAGTAAATACAAGCTCTGTAGATACTTGTTTATTCCTTTCATTTAAAAAAACTGTAATCAGTATACAAAGGAGCCAAACTATTTTAAATCTTTGTACAAAAATAGCACTTTTAAAAAGTGTTTCAGACACTGAGTTTTGTTGGGCATGCAGTCCGGACTTTGAGAAATTTGACTTCAAGAAACATAAGATACTGGATAAGATTTAGGATCTCTTCATATGGGCTATTTTTCAGTGGCAGTGATGGATTTTAAGCAGTTTTACCACTGAGCTCGACAGTTGCCATCATACTCCGGAAAAGTGCTTCCAGGGCAGCTCCAGTGTGAAACTGTCAAAAAATTCCTGTTGCCACTAAAAAATAGCTGGCGGCAAAAGTGGGGAGATGTCCTGTCTTTCCATAGAAATATATGGATTGAAATGGATGACTGACACTTCTCCCCCATGTTATGAGGATTGGGGGGGGGGGTAGGATGGTGTGTGATGCTGATCTTTGGTGATTACAGCAGTGCATGTGAAAAGGTCCTTAATAGTGAGAAAAACAGTATGGCCACATGGAATTGGTACCTACAGTCTCATCTATGTGTATCTGAAAAAATATACCATTATAGGAATTTTCTAGGTCAGGGTGATTCTATAACATGCTTTCACCAGAATTTACCACAGAGACACCCTGGAGAACTTGGCAAATTCCTAATGGAGAGACCTTTCTTGGTTCTCCAAGGCTACTCTGATGTAACCTCTGGCAGACATTATTCATTTCAATAGTTTCCTGTTTCCACTGTAAGTTCAGAAGCATGCCCCCCCCCCCCGGGCAGATAAAGGGTTGTACTGTGTTCAAAGAGAACAGAGTTCATGATAAATAAGTCTTCAAACTGAGTTCCATAGAAGTGAGCTCTTAAAGGCACAATAACAAACAATTTGAATGAAAGAGAGAAATTCTACGACATCTAAAGAAACTGCAGTTGTTGCAGAAGGCAATGTTGAATGTGTTGAGATTTAAAGCCTGGGGGCATGAGATACATAAGAAACATCAAGGTAGAATACAAGTAGGTAGTCACTAATTGTAGAGAGACAGTAAGGAGAGTTAAGGCTCATAATAAGATCAGACTTGCAAGAGAATAGTAGAAATGACATCAAAACTGTTTGTGGCTGGGAATTATTGAGGTACCTCATTTGTAGGGTCACCAGTAAGTTGAAGTTGACTTGATGGCAAATAACTACAAATAACAAAAGCCCTCTGGGATACATAGTAAATAATAATAAATAAATATAAATAAATAGTGTGGTGCAAATTGGGTAGGAGCTCCCAGATCATCCATGGCTGTGCACCTACTGAGCTTACCAATCTTAGTACAGGCTGTCTTCAAGTTACGAACAAGGCAGATTTGTTCTTAAGTTGAATTTGTATGTAAGTCAGAACAGGTATAACTGCAGCCAATTTTTTTAAGCTTTGGATACCACAGGGAAGGGTGATCATCCCTGTGGTGTTTGTTCTGCTGTCTGTGCCCCTGTCCAGAAGATTTCTCCCCACTTTCTGTCTGTGTTAAATTGATTTTTTTTAAAAATTGGCTTGTTGCAGAAACAAGGATCGATGAGAAAGCTTCAGTGGAGACATCTTTTCCCCATAATAACTCTTCCAGGAGTGAATTCCCCTTCCCAGAGATAGATTTTTTCACTTCCTGTTGTCTCACCCCCATTCTTAACTATGGGTCATTTGTGAGATGTTTGTAACTCGGGGACTGCCTGTACAGCTCTTTTGTGGTTTGTAGTCCAGTCTCCTACAGGGAATTGACTACAATGATATAGCAATGGGCCCCGTGAGAAGCATAGCATTGAACTCGGTACTTATTTCCTGCTTTAGCTCCCTAGGGGCAAGGAAATGGGCTTTTTGCAGATCAGCATAAATATAATTGCTTCATGTTGTGTCTTTCTGCTCTATTCATCATGTGCCCCATCCATTTATAATCCTCCCTTAATTTTTATGAATAGGCCTTAGCAGATTGTTTCTCTTCACCTGACATTTAGTTTCATTCTCCTCCAGTATAAAAGGCCCTATCCAACAGCCCTAATTTAGGAAAGAATTCTGTTGTGACAAGAGAATTGGATGGAGTGTGGCTATTGTGCCCCACAAGTACAGTTGAAGCAATGCAGCAAAGGCAAAATCTGACTTTTAAAATCAGGCCCATTTATGTCGAACGTGTTTTCTTTTCATCACTCTAATTTTATCACATTGTGAGCATTCCAGCTGGAAGCTATGTCTGACAGCTGATTTGAGGAAAAAATGTTTTTTAAATTTTTTTTATACTGAATAATGGTAAAGCCTGCCAGTGAAAGCTTAAGGGGAAGGGTTTTATCGCCAGCTAAATGGTTTGAGCTGTTACACTGCTGGAGCATGAAATTTTAATGTGCCATTTCCCATGATGCCATAGGATTCCCAGCTTTCCCACATTCATGGTACTTGATGTTTACAAGATATCCTTCTGGCACTTTTTTGAATTCAAAGGGACTAGAGGAATCAGGGGAGATTACTGTCTCCCAACCTTGTTTGTTTGTGAATCAGTCTGTTTGCCTGTTTATTTGTCAGATTTAAAAAGGATAAACACAGACAAAATAGTTTAGATACTTTATCAGGAAGAATTAAGCCCACACTTGTGCCCTTTCCACTGAACTCCAAGCTTATGTTTTAACCAGATTCATAATTCCAAGGCCAGTGTGAGTATTGGCATTGCTAGGGCACGCAATAAAGCTCAACCCCCCCCAGTTCCCTCTTCTCTTCTCCACTTACTAACTGAATGCAAACTGCTCTCACCCATTGAACCCAATATGCAGCAATTGAATAAAAATGATAACAGAGTGGGAAAGTGGAAGAAAAAGAGAGAAAGTTGGCCATTTTAAAAGCTGAGGATTAATCAAGACTGTCCCCGCCAAATTGGGACACTTGTGGGGAGGTACTACTAGGAATTGAATGTAGACATGTGTTGTTCTTAATCTAAGAAATATGCTAAAATAAAGGAACATGCACATGTAGAAAGTGTTCCCTCACTTATCACAGATGTTACGTTCCAGGACCACCCACAACAAGTGAAAATCCGTGAAACCGGGATTGGAATGCTCCATTCAGGATGGAAATTGAAGGGGAGGTAGTGGTTAAATTATTTTAAGGAATGAAGAGACAGAAGAAGAAAGACTTTTTGGCCACAGTGTGTCCGTGAAGATGACTTAAAAAAACAAACAAAAAAACTTCATTTTTTCCTGAATTTTTTTTCTATTTGTGCCCTCAATTTTTTTGGTATTATGACTCCCTTACCCCAGGATGGTGCTTGCCTCGGTCTAGTTTGAATCGGCTGCAGGAGGAGGGGGCGGGAGGTGGTGGAGATACCAGCAAACTCTCAGAAGCCACTAAAGCTTTTTGAACGCAGCCAGGAACACCGGCGGCACCACCTCCTCCCTTCGCTGCCTCCCAGTGCCCAGCCAGGCCTCATTTCCCTCGCTCCTTCCCCCTCAGGACAGGCAAGAGGATGCTTTTCTCTTATCGGTGTTGACCACGGAGACTTTGACAGATGGGCCAGGCCTTGCTGGGCATGCCTGGTGTTGTATAGGCCGCTGAATGCTTAAAAAACCACAAAACAGCAAGTCCGCAAAAAGCGAACTGCGAAGTAGTTGTACACATAGGCATTTAACTTGTGAATAGCAGTCTCCTTTTTTCCCAGATAAAAAGGTAAAGTCAAGGTTTCCCCTTGATATTAAGTCTAGTCGTGTCCAACTCTGGGGGGTGGTGCTCATTTCCATTTCTAAGCTGAAGAGCCGGTGTTGTCCGCAGATTGCTCCAAGTTCATATGGCCAGCATGAGTGCATGGAGGGCTGTTACCTTCCTGCAGAAGCAGTACCTACTGATCTACTCACATTTGCATGTTTTTGAATTGCTAGGTTGGCATAAGCTGGGCCTAACAGCGGGAGCTCACTCTGCTCCCTGGATTTGAACCACCAACCTTTTGGTCAGCAAGTTCAGTAGCTCAGTGGTTTAACCTGCTGCGCAAGCAGGGGCTGCTTTTTCCAGATAACCTGACCTTAAAGGTTTCAGGTGCATTGTAGTTCAGTTATTTCCTTTTGTTCTTCTCAATTCCATAATGAGATCTATTAAAGCTTGTATGGAAGTTTTTTTAAAATTTCTTGAGGCAATATGTAGATCAATCAATTGAGAGTTAAATAGAGGGGGGGGGGAGATCCTCTGACCATTTATAGAAAGATTTGTTATTTCCCTATTTTAAATATGGATCATAATAAGTCAGCCAATGTGGTTTCTTGGAATTTCTTCACTGCAGGGTCTTTCTCATTAGAAAGTCAGGCAATTGTCATATACTTCTAGCTTTGGCTCTTACTAAAATTAGAAGGTGCAGGGAGAAGAGAACAGTATCTAATATGACCGTTCTATCACTGAAACACACATAACCCCCAAATGTTTTGCTGACCATGCACATATCCCACCATCCCTTTGGCCCCACTCATATTCTCCCCCTCTTAATAACGTTCTGCAGTGGTTGCATGAGATCATTTCAGAACTGATCACCTGACTTCATGGAAGAGAGGACTCTTAAGCACTGTCCGTTCCCAGCTATGGAAATAAACAGGCACTTAGGGGATGCCCCTTTTCTGGAAGGGATCTTGAGACAGGCAGGAATACAATGAGCAGCTTTTTGCAAGACTTGGTATGTTGTGGAGGGGAACAAATCCATTTGCTTAATGTGTGTATTTTGAAAGTTAACTGAAGACACCAATACTCTGAGAGTGAAATTGATTTTCTCTCTCACTTTCTGTCCTTAAAAATACTATTAACATGTTTATTGGGCCTATGGCATCCAATTTCTCATTTATTTGGTTGAGGCATAGAGGAGTAGGTTGGTAAATCTGAAGACTTTTGAATTAAGAGCCCTGCTTTAATCATTCCTGCCCATTAGCCAAGCTGAAATGTTTTGCAAAAGGGGGGTTTTAAAGGAAGTTTCTGAAAATTGTCCATCCATTCTCTCACCTGTGTAGTCACTCAAATGTACTTTGCTTTTGCTTGCATGCTGGCTTCTGAAGGTCATTGCAAGGAGGGATGAAATTATGTCAGGAAGATTAATATGCAAGTGCTTTAGCGAGTTTGGATATTTTTTAAGGTAGAGGGGTTTTCAGGGTATCTCAAGCAGATTTGAGAAGGATTATTTAGATAAGGATGGGAAGAAATCCCACAGTCTGTATGCATGTAAAGTTGAAAATTGCTTTATGACATAACACTTTTTTGCATGCATTTGAAAGCACGCAAAGCACCATAACAAAGCACAAGCAATATTTAAATCCATTGAGTTACATAGCAGCCTAGTTATGGGCACTGCATGCCCTGGACATAACTGGCTTTAGGAAGTTTCGCTAGAAAACACCTTTCTCTGTGTTCATAGGAGGGCCCTGTAGGAATGCGTAGATCAGCATAAGGAAAGAGTGACATAGCAAAATATTTGGTTTCAGTAATTTGTAATGTGCTAGATGCATACAAAGAAAGGACAAAAACAACTGTTAAAAAGGAAAGGCCTCACCTGGAAACAAAGATGAAAGGCACTAAGAAAATATTATCCATAAGGGGAGGAGGGCTAACCTATCCACCATGGTGTAGCTCTAAATTTGGATGCATAGGTGCACATATTATAATGATCCCCCACCACTCTCCCAATAAGGTTACAGAAAAGCACACACACAAACGCATACCAATGTTCCAAGTAGTTCTAACAATTTTCATATTAAATAGGAAGTATTTTTTTCTTCAAAAAACCCCTAACAAGTCATAGTTGCCCACTCAAGACCAAAATACAGTCAATCCTCCGCATTCACTAGGGTTAGGGTACAGGAACCTGGCTAACATGGAAAACCAAAGATAAATATTTCTTTGTTTTCCTGAGAGAATACTTTCCTAGAAATCTCTTGGTCTTATAGCTCAACTTTATGTTAAGATCCATAGAGTTGTGCTGGAAGATCTACAGCAGGGGCCTATTCATAGTCCCTTGGACTGTTGGGAGCTGGACTAGTTTGAAAGAAACATGAATGAATTCCTATGAACACTACATGTATTTGTAGCACAAAAAGACATAACAGAACAATACAATAATTAAAATGAAGAACTATTTTAAACCAACATAAACTCACCAGTATTTCAATGGGAAGTGAGGGCCTGCTTTTGGCTGATGAGATAGTCAAGTTAATTAGGATTGTTGTTGTTGTGTGCTTTCAAGTTGTTTCAGACCTATCGTGACTCTAATTCTAAAGACTGGGGTGAGGGCAGGTAAATGGCCCTGAAGGGCCACATCTGGCCCACAGGCATTTGTTTGGGGACCCTGATCTAGAGAAAACATATTAATCAACTAATATATTCACAAATAATGAAAGCCACAAAAGTCATACTCAAAAATATGGAGGGTTGACTGCACTTTGGTCTTAGTTAGTTACCTATTTGAGACTCAAAATATTTTAGTACAACAGGGAGAACTCTCAGAAAAAATACTGTTGTTGGGAAAATCTATTCCCCCCACCCCCACCCCCCAAATTTACTGTGGGGAATGCTGCCGAGATGAGGATGGAACAAATAAGCCTGAGAGGGACGGTTATTGCCTCCTATAAGCCTTACTTCTACTACATCATGCTCTGCTCATGGAGAGGTTCATCTTCCCAAAGTGAAAAGGAGAAAATGCGGGGGCGGAAACCCACTTGTACAAGAAACTATTGTGTGTCTGTGTTGTGTCATTGCCCTTTTCTTCAAACCCACACTTCACGTGCTTTGACAACTCAGCTGGACTTCAAACTGCAGATAGCTCAGTAGAAATCACATGCTGTACCTTCATCAGTTGTAAGTATTATCCATATGTTTGTCAGGCAAGAAGCCATATGTTGTGGGAAGTAGACAGGTAAGGCATTGCGTGGGGCTGAACTAATATGGTATGAACAAAGCAAGCTCTTTTATTCTGTGCCAGATTCATCCAGTCACCTTCCCCAGTAGTGTACATATTGACTTAACCATGTCAGGTGCATCTACACTGTAAAACGAATCCATGGATCAATGTTAAAGAGACCTGGAAACTCCTGTGATTCTATAACACTGAGCCATTTATAGTTTAGTGTGAGGCATCCACACTGAGTTAAGACCCTTCCCAAAATAAGGGTGTGTTACAAAGAATCAATGGTTGTAACAAGCATGTTCCCCAGCACCACTATACCAAAGCAATTCTGGCCAAGTCCAGTAAGGTAGTAAAAGCATACTGGCCTGGGAGTAATTTCTGCTTAATACGCTGGGATGTGTGTCACAGTAAGGATGGACAGAATTGTTCTGCAAGTGTCAAAGAAAATAGTCTTAAAACTTGGCTTCCCTTGTAGTGCCTGGAGCTGTGTCAGAGGGTTAGCTATCACTAGCCAAGCAAAAACCCTGTGCAAAAACCATCTGGAGAAGTTTGGATGTGTGGAGTTCTGGTAATCCTGAGCTAAGATGCTCTGACAAGGTGCAATCAACCACCAAGTATTGTAAGCAACTTTTAAGCATGCTTATTTAACATATGTACCAATGAAAAAAAGGAAACATTATGAAAGTGTTTTGTAGCTATTGGAGGGGGACACTCTGAGAACAGCTACTTAATAAAATCTAAATGGGAAGAAAAGATAAATTTAGCATTCTCTATACTTTTTTCTTTATCCCTCCTCTCATCCCAATAGCCTCCTAGGGCCATCTGGCTACATCATGTTAGCGACAGTAGAACTTTGGTCTAATCCTTTAAGGCTATTCGTACCTTCCCTGTGAGGGTGCTCATGTGGGTTCTTTAATGCTTGAAAACAGAGGTGGTACTTTGTGATGGATCCAGGAGCTACACCAGACACATTTTCCACAATTCCTTCGGAATCATGTGCTACACCTTCCTCATTTTCTCCCCTGAAACTAGAAGAGACCAGATGGCACTGGCTTGAAAGAAAGGACTATTCCCTATCATCTATGGCAGGGGTGCCCACACTTTTTCAGCATGCGAGCTACTTATAATAAAACCAAGTCAGAAAGATCTACTGAGAGAGAAGCAGGGTGGAGCTGGGGGGGGGGGCTTGGCACGGCCTGGTTCTGCCCCCTCTGGCTTTAGCGCTACCACAGCTTCTCCAGGCTAGAGGAGGGTAATGCCAAGCCAGTGGTGGCATAGCTAGCCACTTCTGGCTTGGCACTACCCTCCTCTAGCCTGGAGAAGCTGTGGTAATGCTGAAGCCGGGGGAGGGGGCGGGGCTTGGTGCGGACTGGCTCTGCCCCCTCCCTTCTGGTTTTAGCGCTACCACAGCTTCTCCAGGCTAGAGGAGGGTAATGCCAAGCCAATGGTGGCATAGCTAGCCACTACTGGCTTGGCATTACCCTCCTCTAGCCTGGAGAAGCTGTGGTAGTGCTGAAGCTGGGGAAGGGGCGGGGCTTGGTGCGGACTGGCTCTGCCCCTCCCTCTGGTTTTAAGCGCTACCACAGCTTCTCAGGCTAGAGGGTAGCCAAGCCAATGGTGGCAAGCCAATGGTGGCCCTCTAGCCTGGAGCCACTACTGGGGAGGGGCTTGGCACTGGCTCTGCCCCCCCTCTGGTTTTAGCGCTACCACAGCCTGGGAGGGTAATGCCAAGCCAATGGTGGCATAGCTAGCCACTACTGGCGTGGCATTACCCTCCTCTAGCCTGGGGGAGGGGGGGGGCAGGGCTCGGTGCGGACTGGCTCTGCCCCCTCCCTTCTGGTTTTAGCGCTACCACAGCTTCTCCAGGCTAGAGGAGGGTAATGCCAAGCCAATGGTGGCATAGCTAGCCACTACTGGCTTGGCATTACCTATCTCTAGCCTGGAGAAGCTGTGGTAGCGCTGAAGCTGGGGGAGGGGCTTGGTGCAGCATGGCTCCGCCCCCTCTGAGAACTAACTAACTAACTTTATTTCTTATGAGTCGCCCTCCACGGAAGGTGCTCTGGGCGACTTACACAATTAAAATAAACAGGTTACATAGTCACCGCTTGTTACTCAATCATAGGCTCTTCTGAAAAGCCATATCTTAAGTGTCTCTAAAAATGTATGTAGCACATCCAGCTGGGATCGACCTCCTTCGGTCCCGGGATCGACCAGTCGATTGCGATTGACTTCCTGGGCAGCCCTGATCTATGGCCACATCTACACTGAATATGTAGTTTGGTGTAGATACAAATCAGCCTGGTAGCAGCTATATGCCACATGAGGTTGATCTGGGGTAACTTGAGTTGCCAGCTCTTGATAGGAATGGGCTCCTTATTTGTAAAGGTTTCATGGAAATAGTCACATTTCTATAAACTGATCCTCGGAAACAATTATAATTTTAATTTACATTAACCTTTGCTGAGAATTGTCCAAGAAATTTATATTGCAGTGACGAGGGATGTAAGCAAAAGCAAACCACATTCTTCCTTCCTTCCATTAGACTATTCCTTCTTCCCCTGCTCCCCACATGCTATATTGCCAAGACTGATGTCACACATTTTCATGTGCCCTTCCAATTTGAACCATATTGAAGATCCATGCCCACTCTTGTCACCAGCTGTTCTTGTGACTTGGTGAAATATTATTCTATGGAACTGCCTGTGAGTATGTTTTGTTTGGAAGCCCAGTTTCTTGGGTACAGAGGAAAGCATTCATAGTGTGTCATTCACTCTTTCTTCTTTGTCACATCTGCCCACACGAATGCAGTGTTTTAGAGCATGCTTGTACTAGTAGAACAAAGCAAGTGAGTTTGCTCAGTCTTGTTTGCTGGTGCAGTCTATTTATATCTCAGACTGTCTCTTCTCACTCCCCACCCTACTCTCTGCTTTCTTTCCCAATCCCTTCCCCTGTTAGAAATCCAGCCTGTTAAAAAAAGATAGTGTGATGCAGCAATCTTAATGAAGGTTATCTCTTGGTTGAATTGCTGGGCTCAGATGACTTTCTGTGCTGGAATTTGTTTGCAACCGGATTTAAAACTTCTGCTTAAAAAATGCTGTAGATTAAATGATGTTAGCCTGGAAAATTTGAAGACTAAGCCAAAACTAAAGGATAAAAACCCGTAAGGAAGATTGAAAAATGAGGTGTTTTTTTTTTACTATAGATCTGGTTTCTTTTATCATCTCTTAATGTGACAAAAGAAACCAAGTTTGTTAAAAAGGTAAGACAAGTTAGAAAGATAATGCAAAGTGAGAGCTAGAGCTCTGACTGTGGGAGAACCAGACTCAACTTGATTGTTGTCCATGCTTTCAAGTCATTTATGACTTCTAGTGACCCTAAGAGACATATCACAGTATTATCTGGATTGACCAAATATCACCAAATGAGTTTTGATGGTTTAGTGGGGAGTTTAACACTGGTCTCCAGAGTCATAGTTTAATGTTGAAACCATGACAACACACTGACTCGCTACTGAAACCTCAAATGCTCTGGGTGACCTTGGGCCAGCTATCCCTCCCAACTCTCCTTAAACATACTGGAAAACTGACCTTCCTGCCAGAATTGTTGTTGTGAGTTATTATTTTCATTAATGGGAGGTAGAAAATGAATGTAATTAAGTCTGAATAAGTAAAACAGAGCTCCGCCAATACAGACACAATATTTCCAGTCTAGGGGTTTCCAGTGGTAAATTTTAGCAGGCCGCACAGGAAACTGTCCTATTCTATTTTATCTCCTTTCCACATGCCTAATTTGCATTGCAGTAGCAAAGCTGCACCTTGGTTATATACCAATTTGGACTGACAGTGAAGTGTGACATTGCTGAATGCTTCTCAGTCATCTCATTTGACATTTCCTAAAAATCAGAAGAAAACACACCCCTTCTGCTTCTGATTTCAACTATTTTGGGGACAAAAAGCCTTCCCTTGAAAAAGCTATGTTGCTTTTCAGCAAAAGAGTACATTTGTAAACAACTTCATTGGACACACTTTTATCTCAGTAGGACCTTGACTGTAGTGTGCGTACACACTTTTATCTCAATAGGAGCTTTACTGTAATGTGCATCCCTTGCAAAAGAGCAGTTCCAACAACATTCCAGTATGACATGGCAAACATTCCAGTATGCTTTGGCTCACTAATTTGATAGCTCAATCCATGGATAAGAAAAGATGTGACAACATAATAGAACAAATATATATACACACACTACATGTTTTACTGTAATCCTCTGGCTGGTTGCTACAGATACCTATCTAAAGCTTATCAGGTCTGTCAAAAGTGCTCAATTTCACAAAATGAGACTGGTGCTGGCATATGAGCAGGTTTGCTAGAGAAAATTGTTACTTCTGGTATCAAATCTAAGACCAGAAGCAGAAAGAAGGATAATTTCCACACTCTGTACACATTTAAAGATATTCCGAGCCTGGAAGAGGTTATTATATTTTATCCTGACACCAACAATTACACATATATTTACTGATGAGTCATTTACTCAGATGTCAGGGATACTAAAAATTCACTACTGGAGTTCTGATTCACCAAGAGAGTGTCATGCTTACTTTCCCAGTTGAAAATTCAAGCAAGGAAGGGCGGGAGTCTGTTGTCATCTCTGATCAAGAGAAGATAACAACGGGGATTTTTTGACATCCCAACTGTGACATGTGTGGTTTATGAAGGAATCACTCCACTAAAAGAGGGGCCACATTCCTAATATGTTTCAGCAAATCCCCCTGAGTATATGCTTGTATACATTTCCCTAAAGGAAATTCCCCTAGTAGTTTTCAGGGCACTTATTTAAACATTTTAGTATGCAGTTTTCGATGGGAGCACTAGACTGCAAAATTCAGAGAAGTGCAAAAAAAGGTCAAATAATAGTTTCGTTTGTGTTCTCATATTTGTTTGGGAAGTGTGAATGAGATCAGCTCATATTAAAATGCAAACCAAATGGGCTTCTAACCCCAGTCCTATTTATAGCACTCACAGTCAAATATGTATATGAACAATTCTTACAGTTAATTTGTCTTTGCATGGGGCAAAGGCAGGAATGACTCTTCAGTCCACAAAGTCAGCATTGCTAAATGAAGTCTATTTTATTTTTTTGAGTATGAAGAACCTCTTCTAAAGACAAAGGGCCCTTCCACACAGCCCTATATCCCAGAAAATCAAGGGAGAAAATCCCACAATATCTGCTTTGAACTAGGTTATCTGAGTCCACACTCAGATAATGTGGGATTTTCTACCTTGATATTATGGGATATAGGGCTGTGTGCAAAGGCCCAAAGTGAATAAATTTTATTGCTGCTGTCACCTTCTTCATAGACATTTAGGAAGCAAATTATGGAACTGCTTTCATGTCAGTGAGGTGGTGAATTGCATGCCAATTTTAGTATGTGGTCTAAAAGAACTATCCAGAGTACCGAAACTTATTCCCAAAGTTAATTCAACCTCTTGGGAGATTTGTACCATGGATAGCATTTTCAAAGTTTAGGTTAAAACTCAAGATGGGCTCTCTGCCTTACCAGCTGCCATTGCTATTTGCTTGAAGTGGTTTGTAATGATCTTGTCTAACTGTTTCCTGAATGCAAGGAACCTAAGATTAGCAACTTCCTAAGAGAATTGGTTGAAAGTAGAAGATGTTCTGTATTGATCAGAATTTGTATGACGTGTCTTGGGGTTTCTGTGGGAAAATATACATTATGACCCTGCAGTGATTGCTTATATAAACTTACATATTGGTTACTTTTCTCCACAATTCAACATTCAGATTGATGCAAGAATTACATTTTAGTTATGACTAGTACCAGTTATTATGGATCAACTATATGAGCAAAGAAAGGTGAAAATGTGAAACTGGGCGTTCCCACTGAATCTTGGCTTTTTGTTTTTTAAGTTCTTCTAGTTCTGTGGGAAATGACATATAATCAAAGACATCAAAAGAAGAAAGAGAATTGTCTAGCTTCTAGGATCAGAACTGAATAGTTCCTTGCTCTTCAGAATGAAGATGTAAAAGAAGAGATATTATGCAAATCTACTCCTTGTGCAGTTTGCAGAACTCCAATTTTATTGGGGAGGGGTGGTTGCAATTTTCATTTTTGGTGTACAGCCTTTGAGGACCCAGATCCAAGGGAAAGACAAAATATCAATATCAGCATATGACATAATCCATTGGAAGCTTTTTTGGATAGTGAGTTTATGCT
Organism: Anolis apletophallus; assembly: GCA_030556195.1. Taxonomy (NCBI): domain Eukaryota; kingdom Metazoa; phylum Chordata; class Lepidosauria; order Squamata; family Anolidae; genus Anolis; species Anolis apletophallus. The sequence continues at coordinate 150,331,809 of JARBWK010000002.1, forward strand.
ATTGGGTGAGAAGAACAAATGATTCAAAGAGGGAGAAAGGCCTTTTGATAATGAGTGAAAAACCCCACTTTTGTGTATGATAACAACCTTCAATTTGTGTCTGTGCTTTTATCGCTATCTGAATTTGTTTCTTTCTGACAATGCTTTGTGATGAAAACAATCATTAATGGTTTACTCTGACCATCTTTCTTAGACCTTTATTTTCATAACATTCTTTCAATTTAGTACCAATCAAAGAACAAGGCAATAATGATATTTACGTCATTTTGGGCTGTCAGGGTAAGATGAAGCAGATCTATGATTGTTGAAGAATTTCATTGCTGGGTTCATTGCTCTTTCAGATTTGTGAGTTCAGCCCTTCATTATCATATTTCATTCTCTCTCTCTCTCTCTCTCTCTCATACACACACACAGACAGCCAAACATGGCTATGAATTTGTTCCTTACTATAAGATTTCATAAATGGAAGGTGGAAGCTGCTTCATGGGAAAGGGTCACATTCACACAAGAATCCTGTGCATATTGGCAGAACCAGGAAACTGATCTATTTTGGTGTACATAAATAAGCACATGGCAAAGTTACACAAATGCTGGGGCTCCCTTTAAGGCAGGGGTTCTCAAGTTTTGACACCAGATGACAAAATAATGTATCTGATTTCCTATAGAGGACATTTAGAACTTTAAAAAAATTAGATGATGTGTAAAATAAATTATTGGAAGATATAGCTATAACAACTATAACACACACATATTTTCTTTTGTCTCCCCAAACCCCTTCCTCTTATTCAGTGACACAGCAGATATTTATAAAATTCTAATCTACTACTCACCAGAGCTCCACAGTACCCACACTTTTTAATGTTTGTGTGTGAACAATATTATATGTTTCTATTTTTAAGGTTTAAATGAGGCAGGTGTTCTCAAAGTTTTTCAGCCACAGAGACCTTTTTGAAGCAAAAGGTTTTTGTGGAACTCCAAAAGTGTGTTTATATTATATTATTATGTATTATACTCAATGTATGTATTATATTATGTTATGTTATATTCAATGTATTCAATCCAGCATGGGTAAAATTTTTGATGCATTGCATTTTAAAATTTGACAGATGGGCTGGGCCAGTGGCAGATGGATGGAGAGTGTTTGTGTAAACTAATTGGAAAAAATAAACAAATTCCTATGCACTGATTTGTAGCGCAAAAAGGAAAAGGAAAAAAGAAAAAGAAAGAAAAATACAAAATTTTAAATGAAGAACAATTTTAACCAACATAAGCTTAACAATATTTCAGTGGAAGACCTCAGGGTCAATCTAGTTCAACCCCATTCTGTCATGCAGGAAAAGCACAAAGCGCCCCAGAAGATGGCAATCCAGCCTTTTTAGTAATAGTAGTAATGGTAATAATAATATTAATAGGAACAACCCTGGAGCCATCCAGTACAACCCCTTCTGGCATGCCGTAAATGCACAAACCACCTCCCCAAACAGATGGTCATCCAGACTTTGTTATAATAATATTAATCATCATCATCATCTTGTTTGTAACTTGGAGACTGCCTCAAGTTGACTCAAGGTGCCAGAGGGAGGGCAAGAGGATGACGAAATGGCTGTGTCCTCCACCCTACTCTGCACCTTTGCCACAGTTGACAGCAGGTGGAAGGAAGATGGGGCTGGGAGAGGAAAGATGTGGGGGGCTGGCTCTGCCTTGGAAGCAGGGCCTCCCTGCACAGCCTTCTGGTGTCTGCGCACAGGCAGGGTGACCCCATGAGTCTCTCAGGGCTTCCCAAGGACAGGAAAATTCCAGGGTTTGGGGTGGGCTTGAAGTTTTCATCCCAAAACTGGGTTTAAACAACCCAGTTCCTCCCAGGATTAAGGCCTGTCTAGAAGAGCCTTGAATCACAGTATTCAGAAATCCCAAATGAGTGCCTTGGTAGTATTGTTAAATGAGTATTCTCGAATGAATAATGAAGCAAAACAAAAACAATTATAGAAAAACTGAAATAATACAACCAAACTAAGACGTGTGTTCTATTGATTAATCTCAACTAGATTTTACACATTACAATAATTTTTGAATGATGAGTCAACACATTAGTGAATTCTATTTTTCCCAGTTGAAACTAGTAATAGCATTGAGACCTATGTGCACAACTTTTTGATATACTCCAGATGGCAGCTCTATCTTCTGCCCGTATCATTTCATTATTTTGGCACACACTTCCAGAGCCATTTTTAGCCTGATACACCAAGAGAGATCTGCTGAACACTAACCTGATGCCTTTTGCTGTTGAATAGGCGTTTTCATGTTTTTCATCTGGTCTTTATTTTATTGTTCTTCAGCTCCAATGCTTCATATGCTTAGAGGGGAGTAAATAATGATTACAAGTAGGGCTGGGGACAAAGTGACTGAGTCAGTGTTTGTACACACAGTATTTGTGTGCCTGCCCTAGTCCACTGTTCCTCTTCACGGAAGAGGAAGAAACTGAGAGGTAAGAGTGAGGCATGCATGTGGACAACAAGAACAAGAACAACCACTGAGGTTGGTTCCAACACCCAACAATAGATATCCACCCCCTGTGGATATCTAAATCTATGAATGCTCAAGTCCCTTTATATAAAATGGCACAGTAATCTAAAAAAGGAGGAAAACATCCACCTCATCATGTAGCCTTAGTTGTAATGACATGATGGCTGTTTGCAAACTTGCCAATAAGAGACAACACCCCTCTGAATACCACTCAATACAGCCAATGCAAGATATTATTCTCATCTATTTGCGCTCTTCTTGTGGTTATTGGTGATCTGCTGGAGTCTGGTTAACTATATGTATTGCTGTGTTAGAGTGTCATTTTGTGTCATTTTGGTAGGTGGTGTGCCCCAGGATTTTGCAAATGTAAAAAGTGTGCCGCGGCTCAAAAAAGGTTGAAAAACACTGCTTTAGTGGATGAGTTGGTGTTCATCTTCAGTACATTGACTATGGGCTGCATCCTGTCACTCCACTCAGGAGCATTGCAGAAGTCAATGGTTCTCCCTTTTTTTAAAAAAAAAATCTGACTTACAATACTCACATGGACCCAAGTTTTTTGGGTTGATGTTTTGACTAAATTTTTTAGACTGATATGTGAGTATATAGAGTAAATAAGAACCTCAGTTGTAAAGGGAATGCTAAATTCAGAAGTGTCCATGCCATAGTATTTCCGTTTTCTAAGGAAGAAAAAAAGACTGGGTGCAATGGACATAAAGCCAGATTTTGAAGGAACAGCCTTACAATTTATCCTGCCTCTCCTTGCCATTGCTGTACAATTCTTGGGGAAAATACTGCTATTTGCATAAGGCAATAAGAAAATCATGACCTCTGTATTGGCTTCCCTAACTTCAAATCAATCAAGTTTCAGCTCAACAACACAAGCTACTATGATGCTGGTAGTGTAAGACCCCTATAACATCTTATTAAATTTTTAATTTAAAAAATCTATTGAGAGGAGATAGCAGCAAATGTTCAGGGAAGATATGGGGGCTATGTATCAAATCAAAAGACTACTCTGAAAATGGATCATTTTTAGTGTTGATTGATCTGCTTGTGCTTGTTCATACGTTTCATTTTTGTGTTCCAATAAAACAAAAAACAAAGCAAGGTTTCCCATTGTCTCTAAGTGAAGAATATATTTGATCCCAGAAAAATTTGTAATGAGTGATGGGAATGGTAAAGCTTGACAGGAATTTCTGAGCCATGCATCAGGGTAGATTTATTTTCTCCCAATATTTTGGAATTAAAATATGAGGCATAATGAATGAATATCATACATTAAGGCATTTCAGACCCTCAATAAAAACAATCCCTTACTGGATGAAAAATATTCCCAGAATACTTCTGAGTATTCCTGATTATGGCATGTATCTCCAAAGGCAGCCCAGAATAAATTCTCCCCACAAATTCTAATCTAGTTGGGATTAGCTGGTTGAATCCAAGCTTTAGTCTCATTGTATTATTTCTATTTTTCATTGAACATTTTTTGTTTGTCTCCATTACATCATTTGAGAGCAATTTGAATTAAAGTTTGTGAATACAAGGATTCAGAATCAGAAAAGACAAAAAAGTGTTCAAGGGTGGAAGGGCAGGGAATAGGATTCATGCTCAGATATTGTGTGCCTTCAAATTCTCATTCCTTGCATCTTTCTCAATTTTAGATAAAAGCTTCCAGACAAGAGACTGGCTATTGTCTCACTGCATACCAAAAGTATGTTGCACTCAATAGATCTTGGAAAAGGTACTTATTCACTATGATGCCTAGCACACACAGAGAGACATAAAGCACTTCTACACTGGCATTATTATCCAGTTTGGAGTCAGTTCAAAATAAACCGGTTTTTATTACAGGTTGATTGCCATGACTGGAGTTAATTTGAGGCTCAGAAGGTGATCACATGGAACCTCAAACAGCTTTTCAGGGTTGGTTTTTTTTTCATTTCAGAAGAGATTTGCCATAGTACACTAGAAGTTTATTGGCTTAAAAAGGGGGGAAAGTGACAGGTAGGAGCAGAGGTAATCAATTACCCCTCCCAGAATGTCAATTATCCTCCTGTGGCCCAGACATGCCCTTGGTGCATTTTTCAGTAGCCTCCATTTTGGGACTTGTGGTGAAGTCATATTTATTTGTTACAGGTTTTAATGCGTTTGATGTTTATATATATGTATGTATATTGTAAGGGTAAATCTTAGCTAACCTTAAAGGGTTAACAGGAATATTAGCTGACAGAACCTCCAGGGAGTTTCCGTTAGCATGGGAACAGGAGGTGGAGCCTGTAAGTGGCTCTGGAATCTTGAGATTCAAACTATGTCAGTTGGTGGTTAACTGCGAAGGCGAGTTAGCCAGTCTGTTTTTAACCAGCTATCAGCGAGCGTTAAAAAGACTCTGGTTGTACTCTGAGGGAGAGTAGTAGTGAAGCCTGACTCTACTCTAGGAGACAGTAGCAGTGCAGCTGTGTTTAACTGCTAAGGAAGCAGTTTGATTTAAAGACCAGCAGAGTGTAGAAAATCGCTGAGTTATTGGTTCTAGGAGAGCAGTGATATAGTAGCAGACTGTATCTCCATAGATAGTATATTGTAACCTTAAGAAAAGTGCCTCTGAGTAGATATTGTAACCACCCAAGCTCTTGAACTCTGAAACCTCTATGCTTAAACCTCTGTTTGAATAAACTTCATAGTTCTTTGATTAAAACATCTCTTCTAGTGGTTCTTTCTCCCACAAGCCTTGAAAAAAACTCTCTCCTAGAGGGTAGCCAAGCACAGTAAATTATATGGTGGCGGCAAGTGAAAAGTAAAAGAGTCCTTACATATTGTAGTGGCGTTGGTAGGACATTCTGCCCTGTCACAGCCCTGAGTTTGAATCCTCACATTCTCTCCGCACTTAAATTACAGATTTGAATTCAGATCCTCACATAGTTTGAGCCTACACATAACAAGACTCTTTACATTAATTGGCATTTAAAAACAAATTAGAGAATTAGCGCACGCTGTAAGTTGCATCTTTATAGGGCTACTGAAAAAAGAGTCTGAAATTGAGTCTGAAATGTACTTCAGCAGGGACTGGTGTCTACAATGCACTCTGCATTTTGCGGAGCTGATTTTGCCCTGGATCTGAGATACGCTAGTATCTGCTACAGCATCTTCTTAGGTTAAACTTTAACTTTTCTGGAACTATTTTTAATAGCACTGTATCACATTTGATGTGTGTTGCATTGCTCATTGGTGGTGTGCATTTTGTGGCCATTGCAGCTTCAAGTACACTTTGAACTGCATTAGATGGTCTACTACTCTTGAGTTAAGTAATTAGCACCCATATATTGGCTAATTACTTAACTAGAGAGGGTGAAATAGGAAAAAGGATAGGATGAATATGACCTCTTTTATAATCTCTGCTAGTGAGATGGAAGTGGCCACCTTATAGGAATACATTCACGAAAAATGAGGCATAGCTCAAAGATAGCACAACTGCTTGTATCTATTGGGATTCAAGTTTAATCTTAAATGTCTACATCTAAATGGTTCTTCACCTGACAGGTGCTGCTAGTGATGATCTGATACAATATAGAGCAGGTCCTATACAGTCATAAGGAATATAGAAGAGGTGAATGATATGTGCACCCATTCATTCTTTCCTAAGGTTACCTAAAATATCTCTGACTCCTGGGACTCAAAGTGCTGCTACATGATAAACAGATTATGGAATAGGTATCGACTGCATTCCACCCTTTTATTGTATGTGTATGAACACTTTATTTCTGTTGCACTCAGCCATGGGTAACTCCCTATATTTGAAAATGTATCTGAGCTGAGCCAGTTTTGTAGCCTTGGTTGTCTTCGGAAACACCGTTGGCTCAGAGGGAGGCAAGTAGGTTGTGTCTTCTGCCTAGAGGGCTTACCTCAGGATTGTGGGTGTTGTTGTCACCTTGAATGATATCACTTCTCTAACATGCCATTTCTTACACTAATGCTTCTCAGAGAGGTTAGAAAAGTAGCTTTTCTCTCTTCCATATTCAGAGTCACTTGCACAAGATGGAGGGAACAATGCTTCTTTCAACAAGGAAGCTCCCACTTTTATATATAATTGAATATAAGCAATGTGTCTAAAATAAGAACACCACAGATAGTTTGAATACAACAATGAAAAGTGCATGAAACAAAGTTTGTGTTCATTAAAACATATGGAGGGAGCGAGATATTTGTCCAGTTTGCTTTCAAGGAAATAATACAAAATAATACAAAATGCATTGTGAAAATAACTGCAATGCATTTTGACTTTGAAGTCCATATTTTATGACATTTATCATGACCTTTTTATGTGAGTTATTTCAAAAATAGATAAAGTTGGGAGAAAAGTGCAAAAAATACATTTTTTAAAAAATCACAAACATTGACATGGTTGTGGGGGGAAAAGCAAAATGGAAGGGCTAAAAATGAGAGCTTGTTAGCTACTATGCAGGCAGCATGAGGATAAGAAAGATTCAATGACATTACCCTAAAATAATATGACTAATAATATAGTAAGATTTCAGATGTAATGGGTATAATTTAATTGTTATCTCACCATGTTTTTGGAGGAGACATTTGGAGGAATTTGAAAATATTTTAAGAGCTCAAAAAGAAAAAAATATTATTATTATTATATCCCACTTTATCTCTCTTGCAGGAGACCCTATGAAAGTAATATGTTTATGGTGCAAAAATGAAAAAGTAATGTGTTCAAGGTGCATGGGTCCATATGAAGCTGACACTTGGCACCTTTGAATTGATGGCAGTTAGTTTTATCTAGTGTTGTTTTAAAATTGTACTATTTTGTTTTTATGCTACACGTGTTGACGGGGGTTGTTGTTATAATTTATGTAACTTGTTTTATACTTTTGTACCATTTTTACCTGTTGTATGTTATATGTGTACCCTGGAGTGCCTTGTGAGCAGCCCCGAGTCCCTTCAGGAAGATAGTGGTGGGATATAAATAAAGATGATGATGATTGAGTAATGTTAGTTGTTTCTTGCATATAATGCATAACAAGTGGCAAATTACTTGTTTAAAATTACATATGTCACTCAGCTGGCCTCTCCAATAAAGTTTCTAAGTTGGGGGTACCTATATCTACTGTCCTCATGAATGCTCTCTTACCCTTGACCCAGAAAAAAATATCTAACCAAACATACTATTTTCAACATTAATAAGTTGTGTAGCCTTTTAGTTGTATGTGGAAAGTAGGTACAATCTATTCCCTTTGGTTTGCCCCAATTTGACACATGGCGGTAGCAGTTACATTTCACATTTTATCTGAGGTTCTGGTCAGGGCAGCCTTAACAGCCACTCATAGGAATAAAAATGTAAATAGTGGATATAATAAACTTATATTTATTGGTATCTCCAACAAAATCAATGTTTCTTTTCTCTTTCTCCTCTGCAGTCCCCCCCTCCAACCCCCCCCCCATTACTTTTCATTTCTGCTCCAAGGGCTATTTATGAATTTCGCTCACATTTAATAAATTTACTGTTTCTTTTTTCTCACTTCACTTTCTTAAACTTCCTCTAACTCTTCACCATGCAAATAGAATTCTTAGAACACAAAGAGCAGAGACTCTTCATGTGATAATGGAAATGTACACTGTCAGCAATTGTTGTCTCCAGCCATTAGTTACCTTCTGTGAATCGGTTACAATATTCTGCTTCCACAACATTGCAAGCAATAAAAAATAGTACAAATTATCTCGTAAATGCAGGCATGCCAATTATTTGCTACAAGTTGATTTTTTCTCTTTCTATGTACCAGGTTAATGGGATATTAGAATGTGGAGGTGGTGACAGAAAAATTAGTGTTAAATTATGGTCTGTGCATAGATTAGCATGGGGTCTCCATGTTTGCGTGGCTCCCAGGCAACTGTACAGCATACCCATGTGTCAAGATGGCACTGATTCTGATACTTCTTGGCCAGTGCCTAGTTGGCTTATGGGTGTGAACTTCACAGGTACCATGCCACCTGATATGCCCAAGCATCTGGAGCAGGTTTCTGGAGAAGTCTCTTTTTGGAAATGCCTGGAAGTGTGTTGCCTTAATTGAAGAATTACACCTTATATTTCCTCTAGTAATTATGTTTACTAAGATGTTGTAAGATCTATGAGTACAGGCTCAAGCTGTATCCAGGAGAAAGTATGGGGATTTTGTACACTTAAGTAAGGGTGACTTGAACTCTAGCGAGTTTTCTCAGACAGTAAGAACTACTCTTTCCAAAAGGAAGAATGTTTTTCAGAATGACCAATATAACAAAAGTGTATTGCACTATAACTGCTTGTCCTTCACAGAGGGATAGCAACATTCATCTGATCGCACAAGACAAAGTTCTTGCAGCATCCAACGGGGCAGCTCTGCCCACAAAAGATCAAGCTACACTAATTTATCTTGTCTTCAGGAAATCTCAGGACACTTTTAAAGTCCTTGCATGATTGTCATATTTGGAGTGTACTGGAAATAAAGTCTCAGCTCAATGTGATAAGGCAAGTTGGTGGGCACAAAGCAAACTCCCAAATTAACCATGGGTCTCTTTGTTATTGTTGCACTTGGATGTGTGGTCCCTGGAAACTACATTTCCTTATAGTCCTTGTGGTGTTTTTCTTTCTTTCTTTCTTTCTTTTTGTCTCTGACTTGGAAAGGAAAGTTGTTTTTTCATAAGAGAAGACAGAAGGAAGAGCAGAGTGACAACCTGGAATCAGCTCTGTATGAGCAATTGAAATTCTGAGCTGGAGCAGAAGAGCATAATTAGGATTTTGGAAACAATGGTCATCATCCGAAATGCTTTTAGTTATACTTTTTCTATGTCATAGAAAAAGCAGAAAGAATATCTGGAATCTGTAACTGGGGCTAAAATAATAGCACTGCTAATGTCAGTTGCCAATCTGTGCATAAGAGAAGTCAAATAAGCCAGCAGTCATAAGTCGTAGAAGGAGACCACTCCTGTCATTAGACAAACTGAGGCAACCATGTAAAGTATTCCCTTTGAAACCTTTGACCCTTCCTCTTAAGATTTTACTGGGGGAAAATTAGGTTCCCAAGTATGGTGGAAGACCATGTCTCATTGCAAATATTTAAAAGAGTTCAGTTGCCTATCCAATCATTTTCAATACACGGTGTGTATGTTAGAAGGTGCTATCTTTGTCTTTTGCCTCATGCAGCCAAACATCTTACATTGCCCTTGAAGTAGGGTTGGAAGTATTTAGAAACCAGCAGTCCCTTTGCCCTTGCCCTCGTCCTTCCAGCAGTCTCAGGCAAAAGCAAATTGCTGTGCCCAATTTTAGTTAGTGTGTTTTTCCTCATTAATAACTGTGACCATCTTGACCACACTATGATGTTGTCTGAACTGATTTTATCTGTGAACTGTTGAAAGTTATGCCAGTCCCAACTAGAACAGACTGACTGAGTCAATGAGCTCTATACAATTATTGACTTAATGTCAAACAATTGATTAAATGTGGGAGTAGCAATTGGATTTAGACAAGAGATTGTTGATAACTATACTCGCCAGTTGCAGAGGCAGCTAGCTGGACTGATGAACTCCAGGCGATAAGGCTTTGGGAATGGATAAAAAGATGTCCTCTATCCACAGAACAGACTCCAGTGGTGCTTAAGATTCCCTGTCTCCTCTGCTGGAGGTTATATTTGAGAGGAAGGAACTGGCAAAACAGCCACTGAGCCTAAGAAAACCCTATAAAATTGGGAAATATATGAAGTCACCACAATTGATAGACAATGAAGACACATGAACAAGCACTCCGCAGTCTCCCATGCATTACCCTTCCAAATTTTGCTTTGAAGGCTTAATAGTTTAGGCAGTTCATGTTCACTCTGCCTCAGAAGAGAGAAACTTCCATTTCCTGAGTAGAAATCCACTGGGATCTGCCTATAAATAACTTTGGATTTAACCATGGCCCATGAAAATGTCTGCTCACCTGTGTGGACGTGGGGACTGAAAATATGTCAGGAAACAAATGAAAAAATATAATGTTATAAAGATATAATGCTATAATGTTTTAACTGTTTTAATGTGAATTAATTTTTATCTTAATTTAAATGTTTATTTTAATTGTATGTTGTTTTTTAGGCATTGAATAGTCGCCTATCTGTAAAGCCGCCTTGAGTCCCCTTCAGGGTTGAGAAAGGTGGGGTATAAATATGGTAAATAAATAAATAAAAGAAAGACAACACAAAGCACCTGTTCCTTCAATGCTCTTTTTTCCCCTTGGATATTCAGACTGAAGAAGAGAGCTGTGTAACCTGAAGATTTTAGCCCTGCATTTGAAACACTTCTTGGTTTAAAAAACACATTGTTAATATTTTATGCACACAAGTATGGGAGTAAGTTTTACTGAGCTTGCAAATGTAACTTTTGGAACTACAGTTCCCAGAGGTTCCCAGACAGCATGACCATGAGTCATTCTGACAGAGGTATAATGGAAATAAAAAAAGAGGAGCATTTCGAGGTTGCATTTATGAATAAGCACATGTAGAGGGCTGCTAGTTTGATTGGCAGTTTTATGTGTGTTTTCACCTATTCCATTGAAAGAGGAGAAAGGAAACAATGGTTGACCTTTTAGTACTAAGAAGTGGGAGAACTGCTGAAACCTCTTTGTTGCCCAGTTTGGGATCATATCATCAAAATTTATGAAGCAAATCCATATTAGATAGTACTGTCTGAAAGAAGCTAATATTATAATGTTATTAAATCTCTCTGTCTTTTGAGGAATGTGAAAGGCAACTGTTCGGCCTTGGACTATTCTAAATTTAATGTCACCAAATATATTATATGGCTTGTTTGTTTTCTGCTGACACTAACAGATTCTTGCTAAATGTAAAAGATGATTTAAACAAATGAAACAGGATGAGTTCAAAAGGCTTCCTGGTATAGAAATGTTATTTGGGTATGTAATAGTAGCATTGATCAAATCTTTCAGAGCCTCCAAATTATATGTTTTGATTATTTTAATATGCCGTATGGCTCTAATACCCACAGGACAGGTACTCATTATTTCACCTACCCGCATGTGGCAAAATATGTCCTCTCTTGGAATTTTCTAGGTCCCCCCCCCCCCAGGTGACCTCCAATGGAAGCCATTCACTTCAATAGAGTTCACTGTTTTCAATGGTTTCCTGCAAATGTGACTTTTGGGACTACAGTGTGGCTGCATTGCATAGTGTTGCTGAGTGTGGCTGTATTGCATAGATAAAATAGGTGGGGTGCCTCAGCCTGCCAATACATTTTCCAAAGCTTCCTAAAAAAATTCTTAGGAAATATGTACATCTTTTTGAAAGCTTTTTTCCCAAGCAAGCTGTGGAAAATTGAGCCTGGGGAAGCTGAGGGGAGGGGAGGGGAGGGGGGAAAGAGACAGTATGGAAGGCATGTTGAAAACAGAAGGTGGCTAAAGTGAAAATGAATTGAGACAGGGGTCATTGGAAACTGTGTTTTATTCATCCCCATAAGAAAATAATCTCCCCACCAGGCCTTGAGAAACTAATCTCAAAAGCATCTGTTCTCTCCATCGAGTTCTTCTCCACCTTTAAAGTTGCTTAGGAAGTGGTAGCGGGATTTGGTTGTTGAAAGCATAGAATATGAGACAGGTCCAGACCGGAACTTTAGAAAGAGGTTGGGCTTACTGTCAGTTTACTGAATGACTAGAGATTGATTCTCCCTTATTTGAAGTGTTTAGGACCAAAGGGATTTTTGATTTTGGAAGTTTTTGTGGGTGGAGCACCTGTATTTGCATATATATAGTGAATGAGAAAGTGGGAGAGAAGAGAGCAAGTTACACATCCAGTCCTGCTGAGTTTTTCTCAAGGAGCTATCACACCATCACAGTCAGAAAATTGACAAGGGAAAGGGAATGGGGAAGGACTCTGAGTTTGGGTGCTAGACTTGCACAAATCCCCTGTAAAAAGCCAATTTCAGGGAGGGAGGAAAAAAGTCAAAATGTATCTGGCTGCCACAGGTTTGGGAGAATGTTGCAAAGGTCCAACTGCCTAGTGAATCCATTTTATACTTGCACCCTTTTTCCAGGGCACTCACCCCACTTTTGGCCAGCCAAAAGGAAAACACAACGTGAATTGGCCAGGCAACACCAGGAACATATGGCATCCTAATAGAATTAGTTAAAGGTAGCGAAACAGAATGTACCCAAGTTCTAAGAAAAATCTACAGATAAGTTTGGTTGGCAATGCCACGGTTGATACAGTACAGGAACTTGAGACTCTGTGGCCCTCCGCCGGGTCCTCCTTCGACCGGTTTTGACCACTGGACATAGAGGATGTTGACAAGATTGTCACAGCTCTTCAACCTACCACCTGCTCCCTCGACCCGTGCCCCTCCATACTGATTCGAGCTTGCGTGGAGGGGTTACGAGGCCCTCTGTTGAATATAGTTAACTGCTCCCTTGAGCAAGGAGCTTTTCCAGAGGTGTTAAAAGAGGCGGTGATTAGTCCATTGCTGAAAAAGCCGGGGTTAGATCCCACGGCTCCCTCCAATTGCCGCCCAGTGTCAATTTACCGTACCTGGGCAAGGTAACTGAGAGGGCAGCAATGGACCAGCTGCAGACATTCTTGGTTGATGCAACCTGGCTAGACCCCTTCCAGTCCGGCTTCCGTTCGGGCCATGGAATGGAGACCGTCCTAGTCTCCATCACAGACCTGCTCCGCTGCCATTTGGATCGAGGCGGATTGGCACTGCTCGTGTTATTGGACCTCACGGCAGCGTTTGATACTGTCGATTACCAACTTTTGACACACCGCCTGGCGGTGGCGGGGGTGAGGGGGACAGCCCTCAATTGGCTGTCCTCCTTCCTCCAAAACTGCCGGCAGCGAGTGAAGTGGGGAGGGATGGTCTCCGAGGGCTCCCCCTTACATTGTGCAGTTCCTCAGGGGGCCATCCTCTCCCTGCTGTTATTTAACATCTACATGCGACCACTCGCCCAATTGGCGCAGAGTTTTGGGCTGGAGTGCCATCAGTATGCTGATGACACCCAGCTCATTCTGAGGATGGACGCTGGGGTGGAATCCATACCCGATAATTTCCATCTCTGCCTGGAAGCCGTGACTGGATGGCTGTGAGCCAGTAAGTTGAAGGTGAACCCGGCGAAGACGGAGATCTTGTGGCTGGGCCGCCTGGAGGGGGGGGGGGGAAATCCAGTTGCCAATGTTTGACGGCATGGTGTTATGCCCGCAGCCTTTAGTAAAGAGCTTAGGGGTCCGGCTGGACCCCCAGCTGTCTGTGGAGGCGCAGGTTGCCTGCGCCTGCAAGATGGCTTTTTACCATCTCCGACAGGCAAAATGTCTGGCTCCCTATCTCTCCTGTCGCGACCTGGCCACGGTGATCCAAGCCACGGTCATCTCAAGGCTCGATTACTGTAATGCGCTGTACATTGGCCTGCCCTTGTCGACGATCTGGAAACTCAAGCTAGTGCAGAACGCAGCAGCATGCCTGCTCTTAGGAGCCGTAAGATCTGCTCAAGCAACTCCACTGCTGCGCGATCTGCACTGGCTCCCAATTGAATTCCGGGTCTTCTTCAAGGTGTTAGTTTTAACTTTCAAGGCCTTATATGGTTTGGGGCCAGTGTACCTGAGGGAGCGGCTTACCCCATACGTGCCCAGAAAATCACTGCGCTCAGAGGGGCTCAACTTGTTGGAAGTGCCTGGCATAAAGACCTACAGGCTAGCCAGTACGCGGCAGAGGGCATTCACAGTGGCCGCGCCAACACTGTGGAACTCGTTGCCTGAAGAGACACGTGCCCTGCGGGACTTGATGACATTTCGTAAGGCTGTTAAGACCTGGCTGTTTAGGCAGGCATTCGGCCCTGACCGGTGCCAGCCATAACCTGCCACCCGCCACATCACTGCCGCTACACCACTGCTGTCTTGATACAGTTTCTGGGGGGGTGGGTGGTGGAATTGATTTTAATGTTGTTTTCATGTTGCTATGTGTTTTTATTGGTTATTTTATTGCTGTAAACCGCTCTGAGCTTCGGAGTGAGCGGTCTAGTAAGCTGAAATAAATAATAAAAATAATAAACATTCCAGTGCCCAAAAAGGGGACACCAAGGATTGCAGACATCACAGGACCATAGCATTCATCTTCGATGCAAGGAAAATGATGCTCAAATTTCTACAACAAACAATTTTACTGTATATGGAAAGTAAAATGCCAAATGCCCAAGAAGTGTCACTAGGGATCATATTATAAAAATATGAAAATGCAGTTCACCAAATAATTTCAGAAGAAAATCCACCTGTTCCTTATAGATGACAGCAGGCCTGTACAACCTGATGCCCTCCAAGTGTTTGGGGCTCCAACTCCCAGAAGCCCTAGCCAGATTGTCAAATGGTTAGGTATTCTGGTAGCTGAAATCCAAAACACCTGGAGGGGCACAAGATATGTGAAAATACAAAATTGAATACTAAAGTTAGGATTTGGTGCCTTTGTACTTCCCATTTCTATGTATGGCTGTGAAAGTTGGGTAGTGAAAAAACTGATAGGAAGATAATCAACTCATGTGAGATGTGATGCTGGAAAAATGTTCAATAAGTACTATGCTTAAAAAGACTAATATATAGGCCATCCATCAAATTAAACCTGTACTCTCCCTAGAAACCAGGATGATCCAACCAATTCAAATCATGCCTCTTTGCCTGACTTTGCCACCAAACAGAGGAGCAGCATTGTTAATTCATCAGCTCACATGCTGCTCCCTCATGGTGACAGTTCCCCCATCACACGTGGAAAGTGTCACCAGAGTTGCAAGAATCCATGTTGGCTCCATTGGAACCAGCACAACATGGGCAGGCTCCCATGTTGGAAGGGAAGCATTGTACAATGCTTCCAATCCAGTTTTGGATGGGCCTTTGCTAGAAGTCCAGTGATGTCATGGGATGCACAACGTGCCATCTGTCACTGGTGGGGAAGCATCCTAGGACATTTCCCAAGCCCTGACTGATGTGGTCCCATATCATGTGAAAATGTGATTTACTACAAAAGACAAATCATTTTGGTAAGGTAGAAGGAAAAGAGAAAGATCATATTCCAGAAATGGCCCTGTCTGCAAGACCTGAACAAGGCTGTTGACGATATGGTGACCTGGTGGTATCTCGTTCACCATAAGTTGAATTGGCTTGATGGCAGTTAACAACAATGGATCCAGTAAACACTTAGCTATGTCCCAGTGGTGTTGATGCAATTATTTTCATAATTCAAAGCAAGAATACTCTGAAGTCATGTGCTAAAGTGTACTCCTGTTTTGAGAGTCCTAATGAGTTCCACTCTGGTGATGAAGAAGGAGATCAGTATCTACTCAGGTTAATGATATAAAAATGGAAAATAAAGATGGAATCACTGTGGGTATTTTCCACAAAAACCACAAAACACAGTGGAAGCTACTGTGTATGAAACAGTGAAGTTAATATTTCCATGAGTCAGACATCATTTATAGCCAAGTGAAACTGAGATTGCAGTAGATGGAAATGACTGTAACCTCTGCTGCCCCTTCCAGCCGTTGTTCTATTCTCATGCTCCACAGATAATTGGCCAGTAGCTATTTATCTGCATTGAGAAATGTGATACAGTAAGAACGGGATGCACATTGTTCTTTTCAATTAAGGTTTTTTAATTAGAGTAGAAATGAAATTTATTCCCAGAAATTCTCATCTGTTTTCTTCTCACTTCAGGTGCCTGTTCAGTAATCTCTCTGTAAAACCGAACATTTGGAGATTTATTTGTGTAACTGTATTTATGCATTTAAAATATTTCTATACTGACCTGCAGCAGAGCTTCTGGTGTGATTCGCTACCCATAGAATACGATTCCAACACATCTTATATGATATGGTTATGATTTTTCTATTTGATTTTTGTCAGTATTTGACAAGTTGTATATAATGTAGTGCAAGATTATGAGTGAGGGAGAAATGTCTAAATGTTCCCGCCACCTCCATCACAAGAATTTCAAAAGTGAAATTGGAATATACCTTCCAATTTGAGAAGTCCAATTTGACAAGAACTTTGTCAACTGCTTTTTTAAAATGACCCACATTTACTCATTATTCCTCATTTGCCTCCACTTCTCCCTAGCTTACCTCACTTGCAGTGAGCTGAATGCAGGGTGCTAAAATAGTCTGCACTCAACAAAGCATGGTGGGAAAAAGAGGGAGACAGAATTGTCCCTTCTCAGTAGGTTAAGTCAAAATCAAACTGCTGTAGCCTTTCATAGCCTGTGTATTCTTTCTATTATTAATATTTGCCACCTTGACCAATGTTACAAGGTCATATGTGTCCTGGTTTTTAAGCTTGTAAAGTTGGAGGAGATCTTAGTTGGGCCCGCACTAGATAACTTTTAGGGCTCACAAGATACCTTGTGACTGTTCCATGATTCTTTAGTAAGACAGCCTGTCAGGCATCACTGGAGGCATCCACAAGTCTAGGAGTGTCCACTTTGGACATACCAATTTTAAGAGATGTGAACATGAAAAGTTTTTAAAAGTCACAGCAAAGAATGAGGAAGAGAAAGTGGGTTGGGAAATGAAGTAATGGGTAATTCTCTACCTTCCCAGCTTTTCTGGCTTGCAATGACCATAGGGTGGAGAGACTGGTATCTTTAACCCTAAACAGATTGAGGAACAAGATGAGCTACCATACAACTCAGTGAAGCCAGACAAATTTATATGTCTCGACTTCCCTTTCAATCTCAAACTTTCAGCTTCAGCCATTCTCTCCACAAATGGCTCTTTTCTTTCCAGTGGAGAGCACAGGGTGAAAGAATGGAAGTGAAGGGAAGACACCCTTTACCTGATTTCACAGAGTAGTATGATAACTTGTCCTGCTTCTCAAATTCTTCAGACTTAAAGCTACAAGAGCCCCACCTCATTTCTCACCAGTAACCCTAAGTATTCCAAGTCAAAAGGTGAAGAACAGGGTCCTTCAAAACTGTTTTTGTTGTTTTGAATTTCCCTGTCTCCCAAGAACAACAGGAAGGTGTGGATTAATTGCCCAAGTTCCAGGCTGGCATAGTTGATGGGCCAGGAGCTGTGGTTCATTGGTAGAGTACCAGCTTGTTGTGTAGACTATCACTTGCTCAATCTCCAGATGAGAAAAGACTCTTGCTTTAAAGGCTGGATAACCACTGTTATTCAATGTTGACAGCATTTGGCTAGATGTGGCCCTCAAAAGTCATTGACCCATCCCCAGTCCTAAACTTTAGGCTCAGGGTTGCCCTAAATCTGAAATGACTTAAAGGCACCCAACAACAATTCCCAACTCCCTGCCCAGGGAAGCAAGAAGGGCCTCTCCTGGCTGTCCTTCCAGTGACAGGCTAAAACCTTCTTAGTCAGACAGGCTTGTAAAGATGAAGGTTTTTAAGATCTAGTCAGGTGGTACTGTGGCTTTTAGCTTTGAATATGTTTTACTGGATTCTAACTGTTCTGTTTAATTGAGTTTTAATGTTTGCATATTTGTATATTTTAAATTATGTGGTCATACTTTTAATGTAAGCCACTTATAGGCTTATTCAGGAAAGATAAAGTGGGTTATAAATAAACATAACAACAATAACAATCCTAATTAACTTGATTACCCCATTCGCTAAAAACAGGCCCATACTTCCCATTGAAATAATGGTAAGCTTATATTAAAAATGTTCTTCATTTTAATTATTGCATTGTACTTTCATATCTTTTTGTACTACAAATATAATGCATAAAGTGTGCATAGGAATGTGTTCATTTTTTTCAAACTATAGTCCAGCCTCCCAATGGTCTAAGGAACCATGAATCAGCCCTTTGCTTAAAAAGTCTGAGGATCCCAGGGCTACATGGATGACTCCTTCTGCTAAATGGAAGTTATGCTCTAGACCACTGATTCTCAAAGTGGGCGGTACCACCCCCTGGTGGGCGGAGAGGCGATCCAAGGGGGTGGTGAGAGGCTCAGGGGAATTTGGGGGGCGGTGAACAATTGGCCATTTAGGAGGGGTCGCGCGGCCCTCTTCTTTGACCCCGCCACCTATGCTTTGAACCCCACATGCAGTGCAATGTGAAGGCTGCAGTGCAAAGGCCTCCACGTCCTCTGGCGGAGCCTCCCCGCCACAGCAGAAGAAAGCGTGGCCTTCCCTGGCAGAGGCAATTCATTCCAAACCCCTCCAGTATTTTCTGTTGGTCATGGGGGTTCTGTGTGCCAAGTTTGGCTCAATTCCATTGTTGGTGGATTCAAAATGCTCTTTGATTGTAGGTAAACCATAAATCCCAGTAACTACAACTCCCAAATGAGAAGGGCTATTTTCTCAAAACTCCACCAGTGTTCAAATTTGGACATATTGAGTATTCGTGCCAAGTTTGGTCCATATCCATAGTTGTTTGGGTTCTCAGTTCTCTCCGGATCTAGGTGAACTACATCTCTCCTAAATCACTGCCAATTTGTCCCAAACCACTCCAGTATTTTCTGTTGGTCATGTGGGTTCTCTGTGCCAAGTTTGGTCCAGTTCTGTAATTTATGGGGGTCTCAGTGGTCTGTGGAAGTCAGAGCTGAATCGATTGAAGGTACTGCAAATCCCATCATCTGTTGTCCATACTCCCCAAACATATTGTTTTTGTGATTAATCACTATGTTTTAGTTATGTTCAATTTGTAACAATGAAAATACATCCTGCATATTAGATATCTGCATTAGAATTCATAAGAGTAGCAAAATTATTTATGAAGTAGCAACGAAAATTAGGTTGGAGGGTCACCACAACATGAGGAACCTTATTTAGGGGTCACGGCATTATAAAGGTTGAGAACCACTGCATTAATACATACCGGTATATCTTTCTGTTTAATTGCTATTAATTTTTTAAAAAATATTATAGGGGGGGCGATGAGTAAATTTTTTTCTGGAAAGGGGGGTAGGCCATCAAAGTTTGGAAACCACTGCTCTAGACTATAGAGCCCCTGGATCTGACTGCGGTCAAACACATTTACACCTCAAACATTAATATTCTGGGAAAATCTGTGGAGTTGTGATTCTGTCAGGGGTGCTTTGAATGCAATTTTCCTGCTTCTTGGCAGGGGGTTAGACTGGATGGCCCACAAGGTATCTTCCAACGCTATGATTCTATGATTCTACCCAATAAAACAGCAAAGCAGCACTTCTGAAACTTCCTTCAGTCAGCAGATTTGCACTGATGGAATTGTACTGAAAGATGTTCTCTATATTAAAATCTGTGGTACGATATTTAGGACTCTTTCCTTTCATAATTAAAGCTCAGCATGGTGTTAAAGGCTACAAAAAGGATTACAGTAGAAAAGGAAAATTAACAACGAAATAAATTTATGGAAACAAAATAGCTAAACATATGAATTAATGGAAGACACAAGTTTGGAATGGAAGTCACATTACTTTTTAAATATTTTTTTTCTCTTTTTTTCTCTTTTTTCCCTAAATTTTCCTACTTTTCTTTATATGACTATTGTTCCCCTTCTTTCCCTGAAAACACTCTTTTTTTCAAAGATAAACATCTTTGCAAAAAAAATATATATTATGCAAATATATGACACACTTATTCTTACAGAAGTACATTTTTTACAGTAAGAGTTAGATGCTTCTATGTGAAAGGATCCATCCAGGGTTCTGGTTATCCAAAGAGTTACAGGCAGATTGTAAGGTGGGGTTGCTTATGGGGAGCATGTGTCTGGCACTCTTGTTGCAATAGCTCTACTAGCTGCTGGTCCATGTCAAGTATAATTCAAACTGTTGGTTTAAACCAATGTAGCCAAATACAAATCCCATATAAACCTGCCTGTTTTGAGGTCGACTAGGGAGGTCATTGTCTCTGTCCCATCACACCCACAGGTACTTTGATGGAAACATGGGAGAATGAAAACTTTGTTCTAACAGGACTTTGGGAATTGAGTTTGTAGGCTGAAGGGAGCTTTTATAGCATGCGAGTTTACGACTGATCTAGTTTTGTTGTAAGCCATCTTGAGTCCTGAAATAGGAAAAAGTGAAGGGGGAGGGTAGTGCAATGAGTTACTTAAATGATCTGTTCAAGGTGCTGAACTGTATAGGTGCTAAACTCCATCCTCAATATAGGTTTAGCACCTTGCACAGATCCTTTAAATTTAGGTTACATCCCAGAGTAGATTCAGAGCACCAATGACCTGGAACCCACTGTTTCCTTGTTATTCTTAGAAACACTGTATTGTTTTCCTTCACTAATTCCTCAGATTGTTTCAAATGCATATCCACAAAATACATTTCACATGTCAAGGAGGGAAAGAAAATGGGAAACGACAGTAAAATGAAATGACAAATACCATTGATTTTGATATACCTTGACTAGTGAACTGAAATGATGAATAAGAATTGCAGCTTCCCTGCTGTGGAAAATGGAAAGATCAAATGAACACGGTGCAGGCAAGAAATAAGTTTCTTTAAGGAAAAAGACAATAAGAAAAACAAATAGAGGCAAAGGTGGGGTGGCAAAGCCTCGAATCATTCTAAATTTTGTCTCCTTTATTTCTTCTTAGCATCCTATCATGGCAACATCTAAGGCTGAACTCACATAAGTTGTTACTTAGGGGGTCAAGTTTGGAGAGTGTGGCAATAGACCAACATTTGTTTTAAAAATTACCCCAAATAATTGGGGGGGGGGATAGTCTCTGCAGGTCCCTGATAATGCTATAAAATGTCAGTTACTGTACAAAGGCTAAGAATAGGGAATGCCACTGAAATAGAGAAATAAACACTCCTGGGTCTTGGACTTGTGTCTGTACTGAAAAAAAACCCCAGTGGAATAGTTTCTCATTTTATTTGTGTCTGCATAGCATGCACATTCTGTTTGGTGATTTTTTTTACAAAACCCATTAAAAGCAACTAATTAGGATTGATACCCCTCTCATAGGAGACCAAACATTTTGCCTAGGACCTGAAGGTTTTATATACATACATACATACATACATACATATAAAGACCATAGTTTGGACAATGGGTTGCAGACTATCTGGCATGCTAAGTCTGTGTCAGAATGGGAAATGGTCCAGACCCTCTGTCCTCTTGCTAACTCCAGATTTGCTCTGTACTGAACTGATTTGCACCAGACAAAAAGTGCTCAGGGTCATTGTTATGAGAAGCTTTAAGCCAGGCATGGGCATACTTCGGGCCTCCAGGTATTTTGGACTTCAATTCCCACAATTCAGAACAGCTGATAGGCTGTTAGGAATTGTGGGAGTTGAAATCCAAAACATCCAGAGGCCAAAAGTTTGCCCATGCCTGCTCTAAGGAGATGTAACAGGAGAGCAAATGGGAGGACTTTCCTGGATAATTCACATATCCTTTCTTGTAAGAGTAGTGCTAAGAGGATATTCTCAGCTAATCTTAGAGAGAAATGAAATCAGGCATAGAAGAGCTGAAATTGGATTGCATGATGCATTTGCAGCAACCTGGGTACCCTGTTCACAATCCACTTGCATGTCTCTCCTGTGAAAAACTGCAACTATCTTTTCAGAGTACCAAAACACACTCAAATCATGCAGAGACATTGCATGAACTATTTACTTCCTGTAATAACAGCAGTTGTTAGGCAGTCAAATCCAGATGTATTAAGCTACAATTCTAATGGCCATATTTGCTTGGGATATGAGTTGCAGTCTATCATAGCAGAAGGATATCGGATTTAAAATTTGGCTTTAAAGGGGGAAGATACAAATCCACATGATTGAGGGCCAATTCTCAACCCAAAATTCAACAAGGGTCCAAGTGTATGGGTAAAATGCTTATTTCGTGAAGCATTTTTTCTTCAATCAAGCCTGCTGGGAGGCGAAGCCTACTCTGCTTGCTTCCCAGGCAATCAGGGGATAGGTTTTGGGGAGGGGTTTTCAGCATCAGGCAGCCATTGCTCTATATAAAGCGAAGCATGTGGCTGGGAGGGTCATTGCCAGTCTGGGAAGGAAGAGGGGAAGTTGTTGGTGGAGCTGTTGCCTTGGTGCTGGTGAGGGTCTGGGATGGATGAAGGATTGCAGGGCAGGAAGAGGAGAAGGGAAAGTTTTGGGAGAAAGGCGGTTGCTTGTTTTTCAGCTTCTTGCTGTGTCTTGTTGGAGTTAGGGTGGGTCATGTGAGTCTTGGGATATGTGGGTGGAAGGCAGTTAGGAAACTGTTTTGAAGAAGACAGAGAGAGAAACCCAGAGCATGGAGAAAGGGAAGGGAAAAGGGAGAGTTTGTTAGTGTTTGTTTGGAGCCACGAGATAGGGAAGAGAAATTTCCCAAATTGTGTGTGTATGTGTGTGCGCGTTTATTGCCACCGAAAACTACATCTCCCATTCCTTCAAGCCACTCTTGGACCCCAAAAACTCATTTCAACATATTGAAAAGGCACTGGGGGGCATTGTTGTGGGTTGTTCCTCTCTGAGGGCTGTGTGTTTGTATTTTGCCACCGTGGGTTCCTTGTGGTGGGACACGGCTTGGTCATGGAGGAGCGGGATGAAATATTTGTCATGGAAACAGGCTGTTATAATTTTGGTTTATGGGAGAAATTCCTTTTTTTCATTAACAATTGTTCTGAGAAGTCTATTAAAATGTACCAAACATTTGCAGATGTGTGAATGTGTCAGAAAGTTGGGGATAGAGATCCCCTATAACCTTTCGACATTTCCTTAAAAAATCAAGGAGGCAGTTCTTTTATTTTTGTATTGTAATATAAATTATTACTATAATTATTTTTTTAAATGTTAAAAATCTGTGGATCATCAGAACATGTTGAAATTTGATATGCTAACATAGGAGGATGTGTTGTACAATTGTCGCAATTTTCATCTAGATTGTTCTAAAACTGAGGGAGAGAGGATCCCCAGAAGGTTGCCCAGTGCCAGTGCTGTTTTCCGCATATTGTGCATGTGCGTCCACCATTAACAAAGTGATTCGGAAGTTTCTGAAAGTTCTGACTGGGGGGGATTCAGAAATGACTTCCGAATCAAACCACCAGCACCCCCTAGATCCAAAACAAGTTTTGAACTGTGTGGTTTGTTTTTTTTTAATCAACCAAGCCTAGCTACAAAAATGAACTTGGGGAATTTTGTGTGATCTTCAAGCAGAAGAATTCCCACTATGGCAGAACATGGGAATTATACCCTTTTGGACTATAACTCTCTGAATCCAATGTGACCAGTAACTTTTCCTGGCTATGGATTATAGGAAGGTGAAGCATTCAGTTCAATAGAATGGCTGAGTTTGTTCAAGATTTCACTATGCCAAGCTATTCCCTCAGCACTCACATCTACTTAGTGGTCCTGAAGGGTTGATTGACTGCATTGACCTGCCTTTACCTTTGTTCCCACACATTCTGGCTGCTCTGTGCCCTTGGTCCTGATTGGGGACAGCTCCTATTGGCAATTGAGAGTGTCTTTGTTACAGCTTCCTCACCCTAACCCTTGAAAATGCCATTCTTAAAATAGAATGAAAGAGAGATAATAACAACCAGTGAGTGACCTTTGCCATGCAGAATTGTAAATAAACAGAGCTCCAGGAGCTGAAAGGAATCTTAATATAAAAGGTCTTGGCTGATAACAAGGCCAACAGTTGCAAGAGATATCAGAGTGAGATATTGTCTGGCAAGAATGGTCTCCTTGGTGTGTTTTTCCTGCAGTGGTCCAGGACCATAATGCAGCCTTTGAAAGAACAGTTCTATAGCCACAGAACAGAAAAGGTGAGGATGCATGTGATGGAGGTTCAGCTACCCTAAAAAAGTTGCCAGATCTTTGGTCTGGTCCTGAACTGAAATATCAATATTCTTCTCCAGAGAAGAAGGAATCTCAGGAGGAGAGCACTACCTTGAAATGGATGTGGGGAATGTTTTATTCTCATATACTGGTGTTGTATTTTTACTTTTAATGTGCAGCTATATTTATTTACTTTATTTTTATCCTGCCCTTCTCCCAATATAGAGAATCAAGGCAACTAAGATATTTAATGTTCTATGCTTGATGACATCATCACAGGTTGGCCCTTGTAATATCACTTTTGAACCATCACCAAATACTGTCGCTGTGACATCACATGAAATTATTCCTTGATGCTACAAATGCAGAGTCTGGTATTATTTGGACCTGGCAACCCTAACTCCAAACATCCCTCTGGCAAGACAGGCCATTCATCTCATTAGGCTGCCTGTGTTCATATTAGTTTTCTAATGGATGATCCAAACTTAATGTTGGACACAATGTATCTAGCACTGCACCTTACAAGTCTATGGTAGCCTCTTTTTACTAAACAATCTCATCTCAAAATGTCTAGCTATAGGCCTGATTTTTTTTAAAGAAGTGTGTGTGATCTTCTGCAAAGGAATGTGCAAGCAGAGTTAAGGATGTGGTGGTTCTGAAACTGTCAGACTGCAGTTACTTCTGTTAGTAGAACATCTCCTCAGCATAACAATAATGGGATTATGCAGTTGTATAAAGGGAAGGGAATGTGTGAAAAAAGTGAGAAACGCATTGGGATAAGATGCATTGTTATTGTGTGAATTCAAGTCATTTTTGACTTACGGTGATCCTAAGATGAACCTGTTATGGGGTTTTCTGAGACTGACTGAGTGACTGATCCAAAGTCACCCAGTAGGTTTCCATGATTGGTAATTTGAATCCTGATCCCCCAAGTTGTGGTCAAATGTTAAGATGCTATTCTATGCTGGCTTATCTAAGAGACATACTCCATTGCTTTTCTTTAGTGGGGCAGAAAAAAAGAAAAACCTAGAATGATTTTATTTCAACTAAACAAATGTAATAACTACCTCTGATTGACATGAAAATAAAAAAGCTTCATATGTATTTTAGGAATGGGAAATTGTCTGCAGGCCCTTCTATTAGTTGAACATTTCCACAGAGTAAGGATAATGAGATTTTGCAATTCGAAAGGAGGAATGGAACGTGTTTGCAAAGGGAAAGCAGCATGATGGGTTAGGAGGCACGATCAGTTGCTTTTCTTCAGCGGAGCAGAAAAAGCCATAATGATCTTATTTCAGCTATACAAATGCAATAAGTACCACTGACTGATGTGAAAATAAAACACTAATATTCTATTATGTATTGCTTCCAAAATGTTCTAAGACTACAATCCTTGTTTATGAGCACGCTCTGTGAAACGTAGATATACTTCAAAGCATACTCGCAGAGGAGAGCATGGTAAGGCACAACATGGCAATTGTCTAGAGTTCTCTCTTTGTATTCCTGATCCCAAGTTACTATTTTCAGGATTAGGAATCAAATAAAAAACGAGGCCAGTATCTATTTGTCTGTATATTTTTCATAACAATTTATTAGGTTGTTTTAACTTTACACTCAAGGTGGGGAGAAAATGTAGTCCATTTTGAGAGAAATGCAAGAAGCAAATCAATAACAAGAAGAAGAAGAAGAAGGAAAAGAAGGAGG
This sequence comes from Anolis apletophallus, assembly GCA_030556195.1. Lineage (NCBI taxonomy): Eukaryota > Metazoa > Chordata > Lepidosauria > Squamata > Anolidae > Anolis > Anolis apletophallus. Next base: position 150,357,758 of record JARBWK010000002.1, read on the forward strand.
AGAAGGAGAGGAAGAGGTGAGGGAAGAAGAGGTGGTGGTGGTAGTCCTAATTGTTTGCCTTAGGATGCATCTACACTGATATCTCACAGTTTACTTCTGGATAAAATTTCTAGGCTGCTGAATAGGGACCGGAGTGGGATTTTGCTCATTGATAGTTGCAGTTTCTAATTTTGGGCAGAAATCTCACCAGGGATCTCCAGTCACTATGTGTGAGGTGAAAGGAGGGTGAAGAGTCTATGATCAGTTATATTCTCTGAGGCCCTTTTCCTTGTTGAAGACACTAATGCTTTTGAATAAGCATTTTAAAAATATCAGGTATGAATCAATTTGAATGGAACCAGGGCACAATCCAAATCACAGAATCTGTTCCTGAATTGAATTAGGACAGTTCAGGAGATGAGGCAATGGGGAGGAGGGGTGGTGGTGGTGGAAACTTTCACAACCCTTATAATGATTGCAGTTTATGTTATTGAATACAAGACTTAACCCACATCTCCACTACTAAGAGGATATAACCACCACAGCAATTTATACAGCCCACAGGTCTCATAAATGAAGTGAGTCTTTCACATATTGACCCTTAAAGTGTTTTGCATCCACTGCAAATGCAACTGAGTTACATTCCTATAATGTAAGAGCATGAGAAAGGGATAAAGAGCTGAAAGTGAAATAGTTTTTTCTAGTGTTTTTACTGGAATCGGGTAAAATTGTATTTTTGAGGTATGATTCAGATTTCCTATTTGCATCTCATAAATGGTTTTGCTATATTGGGTCCTATAGTGGAAGAAAGATAGAAGATATACAGTAAGACCCTCCTATATATGTGGGGCCATGGTTACTTGAAACCATGGATACAACTGAATACCACTAAATTATCTGACTTCCAGTCCCAGCATACCATAGAGTTGCCCTAGAGGACCTATAGATCCCTAAAGAGGTTTCCTACCTAGAAATCTGCCAGGTCTTCCAGCACAACACATGAGTAACTTCCATGGGAAGCAAACCATAAAATTACCTGAAAGATTTCCTAGTGAGACTATTTTTTCCAGACATGGATAATTGAAACCATGACTATGGGTTCTGCTATTGTAGGGCTCTTACTCTATATTCTACTTTACTATATTAGTCCCCCTTCTCTCTGTATTCATCACTTTGGGTGCTTCCTCTCCCCTTGAGTATACTTGCATACTTAACAACACAATGCCACTTTTACACAGGAGTAGGTCTCATTTCATGTAATAAAGTTTACACCTGTTCTATATCCACTTTTGTACCCTTCCCCATTCCACATATATTTGCAATAAAAATTATATGAAAATAAATAAATAAATAAATAAAATTTATCCCAATCCAGACCTTCAGTGGAGATCTCTCCACATATCCCATTTTTGCACTGCAGCTTCACAAATCTTCTAGTCAACACAATCACTTGTCAAGAGAACTGGAGTGATTCTGAATGATTGTACTTGAAAACACAAAAACCAAATTTTGGTGGTGAGGATACCATGGACAAGGCCTTCCCAATGGAGGTGCCAAACGTTTGCTGAACTCTTTCCTCAGAACATTTGTTTGACTCAGTCCTCATCTGCCTTATATGTCAGAATGCTAGCATTCCAATATCCTTTCAACCAGGGCAAGAAACGGGTTGTTGGAACCTTGTGTTTTTTTCTGCTTTTCTTTCTGTTGAATTATAGTACATTTTTGGACTGGCATTTTATTTTTAACGATGTTGAAAGTATTTGTTTGTTTGTTTCCCATTCTTTTCATTTAACTGATTGATTGACAGACAGGATGCTCCAAGAATGGAAAGGCAGCAAAAAATACACATATAAATAAATTCCAGATCATATTTTATACTAACAGTGCGTTTCCAAATTCTGCTCCAGGAAATGATAATAGAAGTCAAGAGGGTATACAAAGCTATATCCACAAGTGTCCCTAATTATAAAAATTAAAAAGACCGTCTTTTTTTTTTTTAAAGATAGTACCTCTAAGTATTTTTAAGCATTGCTGTTTGGCAGTTTAGCAAATGCCTTTTGTAATGTAAATTAGGAATTATAAAACAATATTTAGTGAGAGAAAAATAATAATTACTATAGTAGCAAGACTTCCCTAATTATAGTTATTCTGAAAATGAATTATTTGTGGCCTAGATAGAAACAGGGCTACAGGGAACAGATAATAAAAAATGTGAAAAATTGGCAAAAGGTTTAAGGGTACATATTTGACTTTACATTACACACACACACACACACACACACTGGCATAGCTTGATTCCTTTTAATCTGAAATGTTGGGATTAGAAGCTTCTTGGATTTTGGATTTTTTGGGATTTTGGAGTCCCTGTATTTTAATAGACATATAATACTGTTCTGTACAAGAGATCTGTGAGAAGCCTGAGAGCAGATTATTAAGAATGCTACCACAGTTATTATCCTGCACCCCTTAATGACTGGAGGAATGAAGGGCAGTATCAGTGACATGACCAGCGAAGGAGGAGAAGGAGAAAAGAACGAGGAAGTGGAAAGATGATGAGTTGAAGAAATCAGAGGAAGTAGGAGTCCAGGGAGAAGGAGAAAGAGTGTGTGCCAGCCCGGCTCCCTATTGTGCCTCTCAGCCAAGAATATTTCTTGGGCATCTAGCTGGTGGAGAGCAGTCTCCATCTCAGCTCTGCAGATCTAGTCCAGCTCCCAGAAGGAGGCACAAAGATGGCAACTCTTCCTTTTGGTGAATGAAGTTTCAGCAGCAGCAGTGTTGATCTCTAAATAGAGAACTCCAATTTCATTTTGTTTTCCTTTCGGCATTGGCCTGCTCCAATTTTTGTACTGTATACCAGTGTTTTTCAACCTTTTTTGAGCCGTGGCACATTTTTGGGAGTTGGAGTCCAAAACACCTGGAAGGTTCAAGTTTGCCCATGCCAGCTTTGACAGAGACCTCTTCCTCCCCCTTCCCCTTTGCGCCCTTTCTTCCCCCTCCTGCCGAACACTTACTTTTTATTCTACACTGCCGCTTCTTCCGCCATTTTGGTCTGAGGGGGCAGTGTGAGCGTGTTCAGGAGGGGAGGGGGGAGGAAGACGTGACCCGTGCGGGCGCTACTGCGCAGACTCACCCCAGAGCAAAGCAAGGCAAAGCGAGCAGAGCAAGGCTGGGAAGAAGGGAGCCCGAGTGGGGAAGAAAAAGTGTTTGGCAGGAGGGGGGGGGAGGGAATTGGAGGTTCCAATTTCCCATGACACACCTGATGATCGCTCATGGCACACTAGTGTGCCGCGGCACACTGGTTGGGAAACACTGCTGTATACTAGTTGCAGCAGAGACTCATATGAGGAGGAAGGGTGGAGAGACCCAACTTGAGTTCCTCCTCCTTTCCTTTCATTTGAGTGCATCCCTTTCACTTTTGCTTTCACTCTTTCTGGGGTGTAGAAAGGGATGCATGCTACCTTCCTCAGTCTGAGTCTTGTGTAAATTGGGAGATGGGGAGCTGGTGGCAAAAAGTTTTGTTTTTGAAGATTATTGGATTTCAAAATTCCAAATAAAGGAGACTCAACTTTTACTAGTGTTTTAACTTTGAAGAACTGTGCAGAGGCCAAAAGAGGAGGATAGTCCATTTTATGGGGGGAGGGGGGGGGGTTAAAGGAGTAAAACCATTTCCCCCTGTTTTCCTTCATTATGAAATGCTATTTTTCCCTTTAACTCCCTTCACCTTCCCCTTGTAAAATGAGCTGTCTTTTGGAGTTCACCTGGGTAATGGAACAATATCCTGTCTATTATATTATGGAAGCAGAGTATGGCTTCCATAATTGATACACACATGTATGGCTTCTCTAGGCAAATAAAAGACCCAAGGATACTCAGTGTCCCCAATTCTATGGAGCACTTCTGCAAAGGTGTGCAGGGGCTGATTCTATCAGCCCCTGCACTCTCTAAGCTTCTTTTACTGCTGCTCAAGGAGATATTTTTCCCCAAATCTACATGTTATCTTACATGTCTGTGCTTACTTTGAGATATGATAGCACAGTGGACCAAATCAGAATTGAGTAGATAGATAGATAGATATAAAATTATGGCAATCATTCCAAAATCTGTTGGTGCATCTAGATGCCAATGCACTCTAGAGCAGGGGTGGGCAATTACCGGCCCTCCGGGTGTTTTGGACTCCAACTCCCAGAAATCCTAACAGCTGGTAAACTGGCTAGGATTTCTGGGAGTTGAAGTCCAAAACACCCAGAGGGCCGATAATTGCCCACCCCTGCTCTAGAGCAATGATACAAAAAGGACTCTGGCTAAAGTTAACAATGCCTGCAGAAACACCACAAGGTTCCAAGCAACTAGATATGTCATCATGTATGCATCCTCCATGGGCTATAAAAAACAACATCCGAAACATAGACCTGTTCTGCAACTCCATCACTTTTCTTATTTGTTTGATTTTTACAGCATGTTTTTACTGATGAAGTCAGTGGAGATTCAAAAGCTTGCATGTTATGTTTTGTGGATTTTGGTTGCACAATAGTTACTGCTTGTTGGAGGATTTGGCACATGTTTTATTTTGCTGTATGGCCAACACACCATACAGCAAAGGTTTATTCTTATTATATTGCATATCTAATATAATATTATATTACCTGTATATTATATTATATTATTACCTGAATGGCTATCATTCTCTCCATTTTACCTTTGCCTAACCCTGTGAGGTAGGTCAAGCTGAATAAATAGGGAAAGCGGAAAGTCATCCAGTGATTTTCATCTCTCCAACCACACTGTGCTCCCTAGCAATCTACCTTACCTTTATGCTCTGTCAATAGTGCAGTTTCACATATTGACCTATAAGTGAAGAACATGTGGATGCTGCAATATATACCGTATTTTCCAGCGTATAAGATGACTGGGCGTATAAGATGACCCCCAACTTTTCCAGTTAAAATATAGAGTTTAGAATATACTCGCCGTATAAAACTACTCCTCTTCCAAAGTACACCAAATAAAATTTTAAAAGTATCAGATTTGATTTCAATATGGTAATTTTTCTATTACCTCCTTCTCTGCCTCTCAGATCTCGCATGTACCACTTCACAGCAGTCTTCAGGAGCGAGATCTGAGAGGCAGAGGAGGAGGTACAGTAATAGGATACAAGGGCAGGCCAGACAGGTAAAAGAGGTGTCTTTTTCTGGGCCCAGAACCACTCTATCTCTTTTTTCCATACCCCGGGTGCCCGTACACCTGTAGCTTCCTCCGCCTTTCACTTACACCTCCCCGGTGAGGTGCCCCTTCACCTCACCATCAGGATCGCATTAAGTCCACGAATCCTGATTACTGGATTTTCTTCAATCTTACTTGTACAGTGTCACCCTTAATGCTTTCATACAGTTGCTGCATATGGAAGGGACGCGACCACTGCCATTTTTGAGCTCCCCCCACCATATACAGCAACCACAGATTCTCCAATCCGGATTGGAAGTTTCAGCACCTGCTCTATAAGATGACTCCTGGCGTATAAGATTACTCCTGGTGTATAAATCGACTCACTCGTATAAGACTTTTGACTTTTGAGAACATTTTCTTGGGTTAAAAAGTAGTCTTATATGCCAGAAAATATGGTAACCCACTTTAAAATAAACATAGCTTTCCCTTGTATTTTACTTACGACTGCAAATAAATACCATGATATTGCAGTGGCTTAAGTGACTTTTCCTGGACCTGGCATACTGAAATGTTGAGTTTATATTCTTTGTATTTCTCAAAAATTTTCCCAACTGTGAATGATTTTCAAAAACAGCAGCATTCATAGAATTGATTTCTTCCACATTTCCTTTTCCTACTATGCATATCTCAGGGGGTCTGCTGCACATAAAGAACAGGCATGGAGCCTGTTCAAGGGTTCAAGAAAAGATTTCAAGTATCCATATTCAATATTTTGAATGCAAAAGGCATCTTTAGGTCAAAACTAATATGTAGAAGTATTCTATTTTGCACTATGTTTTCTACAAATTATTTTTATTAACCTTTGTACATCCATAAGTTGTAGGGGTTATTGTTTTTAAACAAATTCTTAGAAATCACCCACAAGGCATTTGAAAATAATTAGAATACAACTTCTTGAATTTATTCAAATTGTGGATGCTATATTTATTTTATTGTATTTGTTTAGTTCTGCTATCTGCTGGCATGCCAGCTCATGATGCTTGACAGCCCAGTATACTCAGCTCCAGTTAGATCATTGCAAGGTCTTCAACGAGACTAGGAATTTTGTTATGATTGTCCAGTTTTCTTTTCAATCCATTTCCTTTAAAGCAAATCTACCAGTGATGCCAACCAGAATCAAAGCACAGAATGATATACACATAGATGTACATATATACGCAGAAACACATACACAGAGAAACAAATGTGCAGATCACAAATGTAGAATATGTGTATTCTTATTTTTAATAGTAGTTATATGTCTTCTGTATAACTAGTTCCTAGTTCCAGTTCTATTATGGTAGATTGGGGTTTATATTATGCTAGACCCTCTAAATCAGGTCAGAGCAAAGCATGGTGCTTCAGATGTTGGTGGACTGCAAGTCCCATCAGTCCTAGAGAGCACATCCAAATGGGAAATATGCTAGGAATTGTAGTCCAACAACATCTGGAGGGCCATACCAACAAATCCAATGAATGTGGGATGAGAAACACTTTAGGATACAAAGCTAATCCTCAGTAATGCTCAATCACAGTGCTACTGGCATATTTCTCTTGACAGTTACAGTACAATTTCAGCACTTAATTCACAGGATACTGAGTGAGGGAATGTTTCAGATTAAATTATTGATTCGGTAGAAACCTCAGCTAAAATGTCAACAGACTCTTGGCTCTTTTTCATACCTCTGATGTGGAGAGATCAATAGCAAGGACTTCAAATTATGTTTGTTTTTCTTGAGTGTGCCTATTTTAATATTCATAGAAATAAATTATCAATAAATGGCTGATCCGAGCTGTAAAGGTTAGTTAATTGCGAGAGGGGGGGGGATTTAACTCTTAAAGCATTTTTTGGCTGGTGACGTTTTTGAATCCCTTAAAACATGGAGAGGAAGCAAAAGAATGAGCTCTGTAAGCGAGCCTTATATTTTCTCACTTCCAAAGAGGGTTCCACCCCCTTTCTTTTTCTTTGTATTTGACACAGTAGCTAAAAGTTTTTTTAAAACCCTATTAAAATTAAAATGAACTATAGGTAACAAATTCTTGGCTGGAATCCTATTGGGGGACTTTCATCTCTAAACTAGGAACTACATAGGGACTCTAAATATGAAACATTCATAACTGCATTTGCCTGCCCACCCCCGAAATAAAGAGACAACACACAAATACTTGGGTTCAAATTGGGCAACTTTTATTTAAATGTTACCTATGTAACTTTCCTTAACTTAACTCAAGGGGTGTCAGGAATATGGTGTATCCAAGCCAGGTAGCATCCCTACCCGGCTTAACATAAGTAATTTATGGACGAAACACCTGGATTGCCTGATTATCCAACCAGGGCAACCCTTTAAGTGAGAGGTCTATTCTCAAGATATTGAGAAATGAGTGAGGGGTCTATTCTCAAGATATTAAGATCATCCTCTTCCCATTCCAGGGCCATTTAACTTTACCTCACCTATCAACTTGAACTTTAAGGTGAGTGTTTAACTTAATGGCCATCACCCCTGAAGGGGGTGCCTTAGGTGCACACCGACTATGGGATTTCCCTAGCTATTTTCAGCTAAGGCCTATTTATGAAACTTCCATCACTCCATCTAGCCCCTAAACAGTAAAGGGGTAGGAAAAAAACCCTTCACCCAAAACATAGGGTGAAAAGGGGGAAAAAAATCCTACCCGGTTCCAACAGGCAACCCAAGTCAATACTGTTAATGGGCAGGAGTGGTGGGCTGATGTCCAGGCTCAGACTGGACCTGCTGGGGGCTGGCCTTCCAACAAGCAGGCCACGCCCCCAGGTTCCAGAAGGTTCCAGAACAACCCTCCTCTTTGCTCATGGGAGTGAGGCAAATTCCTCTCCTCCCAGTTTGCACTGGGAGGAAAGGATGCACTCTGAGTTACACATTCATAGTTGCCCAACAGGATTCAAGCCCTTTTCTTCAATAACTAAGACATTTATAGCAACTAAGGATTGCAATGTGATGAGGCATAAATTGCCTGTAACTAGCTGTAACTAGTTCTAGTTTTTATTATAGTTTGTATTCAGTCTCACTTTTTGAGTATTGCATGTTTTTGAGTATTATAGGCAGCAGTTGGTTTTTAAAATGTTCTAAAAATAGTTTTCAGTTACTTCTGAATAGCGAGAAGTGAATTCATTGGATAGGATTCAGGCTAAGAAGTTTGCACAATGTTGTACAGATTTCAGTGGGTCATGACTTGATCTGAAAATTGGGCTATAAAGGCCTTTGCTTGACTTGGCAGGGCTCTTTTAAAAAATGTTCAAGAGATATGAAAGCTAGGTATGTGTAGGGGGGGTGTCGATTATTTGTTTTCAGACTTGTCTTCCCCCCCTTTTGCCCTTGCATCCTATTTTTAAAGAAGTGTTGTAAACAAGGGATGCTTATTGCTTCAGATGTACTGACAAAAGGTCTCTGTTCACAGTGTGCAAAGCAGAACATCAACTAACCTCATTTTGTTTGTATAAGTAGTTACAGAACTGCAAATAAGTGAAAATAATGAGAACTCAAAATACATTATGGGGAGTTTAGTGATGACCTCTGGGGGAATGATTAAGCTGACGTTTTGATGACCACCATATCTCCCCCATTCCCAAGGATCCTCTGACTTTCTTCCTGTTGTTGTTGTTGATGATGATGTCGTTGCATACCCTACAAAATGTCACAAGGAAAACCACAGCACATGTACCTACCAAGTAATATCAAAATGTGGTTAAGGAAGCAAAAGTTATTAATGGGGGAAAACACATACTTTGGAAGGCTGCAGCAGTTTGCTTTTTCTTGAGTCTCTTTTCCCCTTGCTAAATTAGTGGGTACAAACTATTCTTGCACATTAAAGTCAATGTGTAGCAGTTGAAATAAGCAGAGAACAAAAGGGTAACATGAGAGGACAAGGAGAGAATTTGGAACATTTTAGAAGTATCTAAAAAGACATGATAAGAAAGGATTAATTGTGATGCTGCCTGTCAAAATAGGATAGTTAGGGCACTTGCGATTCTTCTTGTTGTCAAGGAGTACAGAGGAAAGGCTGAGATGGGAAACTCCATTCCATAAGGGCCTTTCTTGCCCTGGAGAAGCTGGGGTGAGGGAGGTTTTTGCCGCCTCCGCTGCGGAAAGGTGTGTCCAAAAGTAATCCCTTTTACAGGGGGGTATATGAACTGCTACTGAGAGCTTGGTGGGGAATAGAGACAGACATTTGCCCCAACTGGTGGTGGAAATAGGAAGAGAATTGAATTTGGTGCATAACCAAGGCACCCATTTTGGTAGGCCAGAAAATGTAACCTGGTCTTATGATGTATAAAAGAGGGCAGGTCAAATCGGAGTCGCTTGGGAATTGGAAATATGACATGATATACTTCTGGGAGCTGAATTACCCGTGCCAAGTTCATTGTCAAGTACATTGCCAAGTTCAGGATCAAGTTCACAGTCAAATTCATGGCCATGTCCACGGTGTATTCAGTTATTGCATTGAGGCGTGGCATTATGGATTTCTAATTAGGTAACAATAATAAATGTTGTCCTTAGTTAACCCAATCACATGTGTGGCCTCTTCATTTGCAAGGGTAGTGTGGCAAATGGAATTCTATCTCTTCCTCGGAAGAAAACTCTGATCTATTTTTTGAAGGGAAATGAGAAGAAAATAATCTTCTTTCATTCATTTCAAAGCTGCTTACCAACTCAAGGCGTCTTCTAAATATTTTACAAACCAAAATTGCATGAGACTCTTCAACAGAATTCTCTGAATCAGAACTTAAGCAAAGTTGGGAGTTCACAGTTGGGAGTTCACAGTTGATCCTGACGCTGAATATTACAAGTAGCTTACATTTCTACTTCAGTTACATTTTAGGTATTTCCTCCATCTGGCATGTTACGTTTGTTCTTCTCTTGGCTAAACTCAGAGTTTGGAAGAATGACTATTTTGGACTTCAGCATCCAGCATGGCATTTCTAAAAGAGTCACATTTTCCCCTTTCTCTTTCAAGATTTTTAGAAGGCCATCTAGTTGATTAATCACCTTCCAGTTTTCATTCTCTGGATGCCCACTCCTTTACATCTCGATTTCAGAAAATCTTTACTTAATGCTTGTCTGCATGGTAAATTTCCAAGATGGCACCAATAAAAAGTGTGTATGCATGTCATTTCAGACTTTATATGTGTTGCATATAAAATAGGTTGAACCACCAGCTTTTAAGAAATCCAGAATCGGTCTCAGAAATCCGAAATACTTTTTGTCTGGAAATCCGAAATACGGTACTTTAAAATCTGAAATTGTCTGCACAGGTGGCTGCAGAAGGGACAGTTTTGGTTTCTGTTGTTCCTGTTAGTCATGTCAACAACTAAGGACAAAATTGTTGATCGATATTTTCCAGGAGCAAACTAGGAAAAGGGATATTTCTATGAAATAACTTTGTGAGTTCCCTACATGTCAGGTTGGGCAATGTCAGATACAGAATTGAGCTCAGCTAGATGGAGTTTAAGACTGATTCAGCACAGTGATTCTCATGTTCATACAAGAGTCAAATATCTGTAAATTACCTTGGGTAATTTTTCCAGGTTGTATTTTTATGTGCCCTTTAAGCAGAAATAACATTATACTTCAGCCTGGGATATGATTGATTATTCTAATTTTACTGGGCAAATACAGTTTCATGACCTTTAATGCTCACAACATCATGTTGCCGTGGACTCTTAAATAACAACACAGATTCTGGTAAAGCCAGATTATGCCAAGCCAGTCATCCATGTATGTGAAATGTAATGAGAGAACACAAATGTCTGCAATATAGTCATACACCACCCTGATACCCCATAAAATAGGGAAGGATTTTGGGTTTTTTTATAATAAAAAAAATACACAGTGTTCTCATTAATGGTGTTTTTCTGAGACCTATCCTTACGTTTTGCTCATTTATTATGGGATCATCTTGCTTTATACTCACAGTCCTACTATCAATTTTCACGCTCCACTTTGCATAATAGAAACCCTGATTTTCATCTTCTAGCCAATTTCAACATCTGTCCTGTGAGGTTTTTCCTGTTTAAATACACACATCCCTCCAGATATAAATCTGGCCTTTCTAATCAGCACATTTAAAGTATCTCCAAACAGATACATAAGTGCAGAGCCCATGAAAAAGATGACAGTATACGGGGACTCAACAGAAATGGCCAATTTATCCTAAAGAAAAGCATGGTTTTGTTATCATTGCAGTGCTAGGACTCTCACATCTGAGAACAGAAGTTGCCTTCCAGATTTTTGAAATCTTCATTGCTTCTGAATTGAAAAGTGTCCCTCAAGTCACTCTAACTGAATCACAATGTGCCTTCTGAGCAATACAGAAGTGTGGGCTTTTTTCAATTTGTCCCAATTGTCAAAATATTCTACAGAATGCTGACTGTTGGAGGCCAATGTGAATCTCTTAGATGCACAAGATTATCTGGCCCTTCGTGGTTACTGAAAGAGAATTTACACTAAAACTAGCTTCTCTCACATTTGAAGAAGAGGAAGATATCTTACATTGAGCCAAATTGTTTCAGCCACAGTCCTGCTTAGCTTCCAAGGTCAGATGAGACTGGATTTATCCATGGTTATATTTCATTATGGCATGTTGGTATAAAGATGTTTAGAAGGCCAACTGTCTGTATTATCTGGCCATGACTCAGGCCAGAATGAGTTTGCTGTGAGGGAGACACTAGAGCAGACCTGGGCAATTGCCGGCCCTCCAGGTGTTTTGGACTTCAACTCCCAGAAATCCTAGCCAGTTTACCAGCTGTTAGGATTTCTGGGATTTGAAGTCCAAAACACCTGGAGGGCCGGCAATTGCCCAGGTCTGCACTACAGGTATGTAGATCAGTGGTAAATTGTCAGAAGAACATTGTGTGGGTTTGGTCTGGGCTCCATAGTAGGAGGCTTTCAACATGAAGCCAGGACAGAACCAGATGGAGTCCATTACATGACATAGGCCTACATCAGCCGGGGCTCTATCTTAGCTCTTTGTTGAAAGCCTTCTACAATGGAGCCCTGCAAACAAGGCAGGCTTCCTGTGTTCTCATTAGCTAGAATGGGGAAAGTGGTGGTGAGGGAGAGCCAAATGGTGATGCTTCCCCACGTGGGACGTGGAAGGGGGTAATGTGGACAATGTGGGGCATGGGGCAACGGGTTCCCATGCTGCCTGCCAGATTTACCCCACTGCTCCACAGATGGCCCTGCTTTCCCCTGTATTCAGGATCTCAATGTGATGAGGTTCCTAGACAACCTGGTCTGCCTTCCCTAAGCAAGCTTGCTGCTCTCTAGTGCAATGAATAGTGATTTCCCACCACCATTAAAGATATACAATTCACTAGTCATCCAGTGGGTAGAAAGGCATGAGTATGTTCGGGTGGATGGGTGATCTTGTCCCTTGTCTCGGGGAGCAAAATTTCATGACCTGTACAGATATGAGGGTGATGGATATTTTTTTTCTAACCAATGTTTACTGCTGCTGCCCAAAGTTGCTTTCGTAGTCTTCAGATCTGGGTTAAAATTGTCAGTAGGAAGGATGGTACAGATATTTGGTTTACTAACCAGGTACACTCCTTAACTGCATGACATGATCAGCTGTCATTTGGTAAATGGTGTCCTGGGTTCATTTTCTACATGAAGGCATTCTCCTATATTCAGCAGGAATAATTTTCTACAACCCTTTGTTGTAAAATCAGAATGAAATACTGAGGGAAAAAAACCCCCAGTCCTTTTGAAACACAAATCAGCCCTTTTGGTTCTCTTCTGATCTCATCGGGCAGAAAAATTGTTAAGCAGAGTTTCATGCTGATTTACTCCTAAGTGGCAGTATGGCAAGTAACAAGGTTAAGGCATGTTCATCCAATCTAACAGTCCAGCTGGATGAACATAATTGCTGGAGGCTAAAAGGGATTTCAGAGACTCCCTCAGAGAGGCACATCTGTGTGTCATCATAACCAGAGATCTAGATATGGAGAGAAAAATCCACTGTATCTATTTAAATACAGAGGGGTTCTGGAAACAATGCCAGTCTATGGATATAGGAATATCTGGTCAGGTGGAGCTTCTCCGTTTTTAGCAGTGTAAACTTTTCAAAACATTTAAAGTCATGGAACAAAAATAGTTCCCTTTTTTCAGAAAACAATTGGAAATTTTCAGAAAAATGGTGGGAAATGCAATCTGAGCACCCTTTGTAGACTGAAAGACACTTTTCTACTTTAAGATCATGTAAGGTCTCAAAGTTAGGATTTTAGAGGTAGCATTGAGAAATGTTGTAGCTGCAATGGAGAGCATCTATTAGCTTTACCCAGGAAAACTACAGATAAAGGGAATTCAAATCCAGCAACAGTGCATCCATGCTTTCTTCACCCTGACAAATTGAAACTTGGATATTTTGCTATTGTGCCTTCAAGTAGCAATAACTTAAGACATGGATGGCTGGAAGATAAATTGGGATCTGCTGGTAGAGATGCTTTGGGTGAGTGGCAATAGACTAGCAAGAAATTGTCTGACTCCTAGTTGGCTACTAACAGCAACCACAAAGTGACTGTCACCTCAGCTTACCTCAAGTGCCCGAAGCTACACTGCTGAAACCAAGAAAGCCTGTAGTAACTAGGACTGGCTTTTTTGTCTGAGGAAATGGTGCAAAACAAATCTTTGTGAAAGATTCTAGCTGGTGCAGCTGTGTTTCAGTAAAAAGAAGTTAGTTCTGCAACTCTTTAGTTCTCCCAATTCTGGCATTAGGGTGAAGAAAATACAGATAGACAACACTTTCAAATCACCTCATAGTAGGCTTGTTTTCTGCTACTCTAGAGACTAGTGGCATATCTACACTGACCTTATAAACCAGTTTGACACTAGTTTCAAACTACAGCAGCTACAAAGCACACATCACCAAAGTATGCTGCAGTGTGTATGAAGGCCTTTAAAGCACATCAAGCAAATTCAGGGAAAATGCAAGTTAAACCCCTTAATGCGCTTCAGTGAGCCCTAAATCGAAACCACATTGCATGGCAAAATCAGCTCCACAGAATGTGAAGTGCTTTACAGACACCTACTCATGATGAAATCCATTTTAAACTTCAGAAAGGAAGTGGGTGGGTGGGGAACTGCTGAAGAACACCCCAATGAAATAGTTGAGCAGCGAGGGGCTAATTGATCCCCAAGAACCTTTGCCACTGTCACTCCCCACCCCTTATGCCTGCAGAACACTACTACCAGAAGTTGGGAAATGGTTTGAGGCCAGTTTCCTGGTAAATTAAATCATCTTCCTGGCTTCAAACCTGTTCCAGACACGTCAAGCTAAACATTCGCACAGCAAAAGCAGTTTCTCCCAAACCATTTCTAAACCTACCTAAGTGATCAGTGTAAAAGACCTCTAGGATACAAAGTAATGGATTCAAACTCAAGAAAAAGAGATCCTATCCTAACATTAGAAAGAATGTCCTGTTGGTTACGGATTTTTCAACAGTGGAATATGCAGCCGCAGAGTGTGGTAGAGTCTCCTTTTCTAGAGGTTTTTTAAACATCTAAGTGGTCATCTGAGTGGGAATGCTTTGATTGTGTATACTGCCATGGCAGGTGATTGGACTGGATGGCCCTTGGGATATCTTTCCAGATCTATGATCCTATGAATCTATGTTCAAATATTCCAATTGAGTAGCAAGTTCTGCAGACAAACTACTTTTGTTCTCTCAAGCAGAAACAATATGTCTACATATCAATGTTTGGCTCACCCTCAAGATCATGTCAACAAGACAGCACTGACTGTTTCCACTTTTCGAAAGCACCCCTCCCAAATAATAATCTATGAACACATGTTGTTGTAAATGAGCCTCCAGTTACTACAGATAGTAGCATGGAGGAAGGTGCTGAGGCAGTAACATCAAGCAGTAGCTCAGTTTGGGGCACGGCTTTGGATGATCAGGCTTCTATAGTTGGGGTAAAGAGAGTGGCTAGTGCCTCAAGCCTTGACTCAGGCAGAGAACAAAGGAGAAAGATTCAGCATCTACTTAGGGAACCTTCTGAGTCTGATACATTTGAAGGGCTTCCAGGGCATGCAGAATTACAGTCAGAAGAAAGTGATACAGACCTAGATTCAGCATTGGTGCAGGAAGTGAGAGACGTATGCAATGCGGACTCGGGGGACAGCACATTTCTGGGGTTCCAGACGGATCAGGACTGGCCATCTTCTCATTCAGAAACTGAGTGGGGCCCTTTAAGCAAGAAGAGCTGTGGCTAGGTTGGAGATCTGGACATGGTACAACAGCTGCAGGGAATGGGAATGCTGCTGCTTTGGAGCAGGGCGGGTTCTCTGATGAATCTGATTGATAGTGCTATATAAGAAGTGAGTATTTGGCTTGACCCTCACGGTGGTCAAGGAGTTTGTTATTCTGGTTCATGTATCCTGTGTTCCTGTATCTTAGTTCCTGGTTTCCAGATTACTCCTGCTGCCGTGTACCTTCACTGTGACTGCTCTCCTGTCGACTCTGGGACGTCTCCTCCTTTTCCTGTGTGTTTGTTTCCTGCCCTATGATCTCTGGACTGTTTGGACCATGCCTTATGGACATCCCTTTGACTGAACGCCGCAGAAGGACGTCTGCTGTTTGTTTTTGAGTTCTTTTCTTCTCAGCATTTTTGGTTTTGGGGTTCCCTGGGGTTATTGGGGCTTTTTGTACAGCCGATGATAGGCTATTTTTTGTTATTCCAACACCCATTTGTTGTTCAAATAAACTTTTGTTATCTTTTAACTCCTGGACTCAGCCACGGCCGTCTCTGTACCACAACACATGTAGTCATTAAGTGATTTATTATTTTCAAAAATAAAATAGAAATAGAGGCAGGGTTAGCAACTGACAAAGCATATAATTTGCCGCTGTGCATTTCTGTCATTTCACCCATAAAATCAGAACTCTAACCTCTCTCTTGAAGTTTGACAATTATGTACCCTCAAATGTAGAACTGAGGTTTATTTTTCATAGTTTACAATCAAAGTATCATCAACAACCACAACAATTTACCAGTGTGAGCCTCATTTACCACACCTATGTTTTTTTTCATAATTTCTTTATCTCACTACGCACCAAGCAGCATCAGAAATAATTGTCACATCATGAAAGCATTATTATTAGCAATTTTAAAGCAGTTTGGAAATTACCCATTAGATGAAAATATGTGAAGGCTTACTGGAAGGGTGTGCTCGTGGCACTTCACCTCAGATCAGGCTGTGTTATTATCCATTTTAATTTCCAAAACATATTCCGTCAACTTCCAGTACAATCCATTAAATGGACTAAACACCCATTATATGGGTTACTCTATTCTACTTCTATCTGCAACTGAGAACATTTTGGTTGGAACTGTTTTCTTAAAGGGATCCCGAAAGGAAAGATCACTTAGTCCATCTGATCTCTCTGATCCAAAAGATGAATTTAGGTGATAATACATTGATAATATCATTCGATTTACTTCCAATCGCCAGGATGGCCAGAATTGATAAAAGACCTGACTTTTGCCCCTTTTCATAATTGAGTAGCAGATGGACAAAGTTCCTGCAGGTATAAGAATAACTGCATTTCCTGAACCTAAAAATAAAAAGATACTTATATCCCAGGACTTGTGGTCAGGACTAACAACCAGGGCTGACACAAAAGATTTTTGTGACCTGATATAGTACTCACCCACAGATCATGATGCATACCTACCTACAGCTATTCAAATTATTTTGATAGATGAATCAGAAAAATCCATAGAGTTCAGTTTTCCATTCCTACCAGTATGAAAAATGCAATACTAACCAATTAAACTATTAACAGTTTTTTGCCTTTCATGATACCATCTCTGCTGTCTGAGGGGTCAGCATCACCTAGCCTAATGTCAGGACTACCCCAAAGTAAGAATAGTGAATGTATTACAAAAAAACAGTTCCATGTGAGCTGTCCAGCTGGCTTGCAGGCACTGCTCACAAAATAAAGTGCAGGCAGAGTGTGATACCAAAGAACAAAAATATGTGTGAATTATTGCAGTTACAAGAATTTGTTGTTCTTAACTGCCATCAACTTGACCCCAGCTTATGGCAATCCTATGAATGAGAGACCTCCAAGTCACCCTGTCATCAATAGTCCTGCTCAGGCCTTCTCATAATATGGACAGCAAAACACAATTTTATGCAAGGAAAAAAGAACAGATTAAATGTGTCTGAAAAGAAGAGTTCACAGTGGTATGGAACTATTTCCTTTTTTCCATATATGGGTTTGAAAGCCAGACAATAAAAACAAACAGATAGACTGCATCCAGGAAATCAAAAGACATTTACTCCTTGGGAGGAGAGTAAAGACCAATCTGAATAAAATGGTGAATAATAGAGACATCGCACTGGCAATGAAGATCCACATAGTTAAGGCAATGGTATTTCCCGTAGTAAGCTAGGGATGTGAGAACTGGATAATAGGGAAGGTTGAGTAAAGGAAGATAGATGCTTTTGAACTGTGGTGTTGGAGGAAAATTCTGAGAGTGCCTTGGAGTGCAAGAAGATCAAAACAGTCTATACTCAAGTAAATAATGTCTGGCTGCTCACTGGAGGGAAGGAGATGTAAATTGTACCTTTGGATTTGATTGGATTAACACATTGGACTTGACTGGACTGACAATGTGTTCTGCTTGATGGCTTTAATTAATTATTGTTGTATGTAGTGGTTTTTAATGTAATGTTTAATGTGTTTAATGCTTTTTAATGATGTTGATTATATGGTGTATTTTTGTATTGTATTGTGGTGGTACGACCTGTAGTGCTACAAATGTAAGCCATGCTGAGTCCCTCTGCGGGGGTGAGAAGCTACGGGGTACAAATACCATAAATAAATAAAAATATTAAAGGCAAAGATGATGTACTTTGGCCACATAATGAGAAGACAGGAAAGCTTGGAGAAGATGATGGTGCTGGGGGGAAATGGAAGGAAAAAGGAAGAGGGGCCAACCAAGGGCAAGATGGATGGATGGTATCCATGAAGTGACTGGCTTTACCTTGAAGGAACTGGGTGTGGAGGCAGTCAACAGATAGCTCTGGCATGGACTGGCCCATGAGGTCGCAAAGAGTTGGAAGCAACTGAATGAATAGATACCAAGGAGAAAAATGAACTGATTCGAGATATGGTTCTGTGGATACTGTGGACTGCTAAAAAGACAAACAATGGATCATCGGACAAATCAAGTCCAAATTCACCCTTGAAGCCAAGATGACTAAACCAAGATTGTTATACTTTCACCACATCATGAGAAGACATGACTCACTAGAAGAGACAGTAATGCTTAGGAAGGTGGAAGACTGTAGGGAAAAAAGCATTGAAATTGACTGAGTCAGTTCTGTTGAGGAGAGAATAACTTGGAGATCTCCCATTCAAGGGGTTGCCATATATCAAAGTCAACTTAAGTGCAACAAGTCCCCAATCTTAGTACAACACTTTCACCACTGGACCCCATTGGTTTGTTAGATGTACATACGAGCCAATATCGGCTGTATAGCTGTAGGAGACAATATCAAAGCAGATACTTCAAGTCAATGATTCATAACTCTGAATGACTTAGTCAGTTCTTCCCAGGCAAATCTGAAACATGTTATCATTGCCTATTTAATAAGAGGTAAACTATCATAAACAAGCAATGCCCCCTGCCCGGTCTGCCCTCTGCGAGTGTGAGGGAAGATAGCTGTGAATTGCTGAGAGATCTTTCATATGGCTCTCTGGTTGCTATAGAAACTGTTTCCTTTGTTTGTACATATTCAAAGCAGCCTGCCCTTTAGGCAGTACAAATACCACAGAGCTTTGGGAGTACAGAGAAAGAAAGAAAGAAAGGCTGCCCTGACCCAGACCTTTATGCATTCTCTCTCTCTCTCTCTCTCTCTCTCTCTCTCTCTCTCTCTCTCTCTCTCTCTCTCTCTCTCTCTCTGTATAAGTGCAAGAAAGTCTCCTTGATGCGACTTTTCTCATTTTTTAGAATACTAGTAGTAACAACAACAAATAGTAGTAACAACAATAACAGCCCCTATAATGATCAATAGTAACAGCAGTGCCACCCACCCACTGGACACTCACTTCTGATCTTCATTTCTGATGTAATATCAGATCTGATTTGGGGGGGGGGGGGCATGGTTTGAAACTGGAGAGGTTTTAGAAATTATGGTTTTGGCACAGTATCTGAGACAGTGGGAGGTCTCACTGCAAGGTACTGTCAACCCTTCATATCCATGGGTTCTGCACCCATGAATTCAACCAATTATGACTCAAAAATATTGGAGAGGCAGGGGATCCAAAAAGCAAGCTTTAATTTTGCCATAAATGTGCTGAAGCTTTTTGGTATTTCACAGATCCTCGGGCTGTCTCCAGCACTCATCTCAGTTGTTTGCTGTTTTATATAACGGGCATCATTTCATTACGCCAGTGCATATACCGAGACCTGAGCACTCTCAGATATTGTACCCATGGGAGATCCTGGACCTAAACCTCAGTTGATATCATGGATGCATTCTGTTGCCTAGCTGGGAAAAATCAACACAAGCAGGAACTTGTCATGTCTTAAACCTTTTGAGGCTTATTGTTGGCCTTTCCTTCTGTATGGAGTTGCCACAGGGACAGCCAATGTGGGGAACTCCCATTTCCTAAACCCCTAGAGAAAGACCACTTTGGCAACATTCTTTTCAAAATGCCTGTACCAATTTGATGACAAGCACATTAATCTATCTACAGGTGCTCAGAGAGTTGCTGAGATCTGAAAGCACAGGAAAGGAACCTCCCTTTACAAACAAAACAAGGCATTCATCTGAAGCATTTATGCAGCCGACAAATTGTTTTCATGAACAATTAGAGATTCGGCAGGTACTATTCTTTTTGGCATAGAGTTGCAAGGTTGGGGAGTTTGGTTTCTGCCTATTGTGTGGTTTTGAAATCACAAGAGACCTGTCTTCCAGAGCCCTACACACAGGGGCGGCCCGAGCTCTCCGGGGAGTACGCGAACTTTATTTGCCCCCGCTGCTCGGCGGCTCCGGCGGCTCCCGCGGCTCCCCGGCGGCTCCCGGCGGCTCCCGGCGGCGCCCCGGCGGCTCCGGCGGCGCTGCGCATACGCAGACTCCCCGCGCCGGCGCGGAGGAACGGGGGGGACTCACGGGGCGGGCTCACGGACCCGAGGAGGAGCAGGAGGGGGGAGGCCACGAGGCGGCCCCACGGAGATGCAGCAGCAGCAGCACCTCCGGAAGGGCCCGGAGCCAGAGGCACATCTTCGTGACGTCACTTCGTCGTGCCTCTGCCGAGGAGGAAGGGGAGGAAGGCCTCGCCGGCCGCGCGCTGTAAGGACGCCCAGAAGGAGAGACGCCGGAGGGAGGGAGCCCTGCGGAGGCGCGGTGGCCTCTTCCTCCCTCCCTCCTCCGGCGTCTCTCCTTCCGGGCATCCTTACAGCACGCAGCCGGCAAGGCCTTCCTCCCCTTCCTCCTCGGCAGAGGCGCGACGAAGTGATGTCACGAAGATGTGCCCCTGGCTCCGGGCCCTTTTGGGGGCGCTGCTGCTGCTGCCGCTGCGTCTCCATGGGGGCCGCCCTCATGGCCTCCCCCCTCCTCTTGCTCCTCCTTGGGTCCGTGAGCCCGCCCCGTGAGTCCCCTCTCCCCCCCTGTTCCTCCGTGCCGCCGGCTGGCTGCGATGATACGGCGGCGGGGCGGAGCGGCGCCCCTCCCAGGTGGCCACGCCCCTCTCCGGGAACGTTGCCCTACGCGACCGCGTAGGTCGCTTAATGGGGAAGGCCGGCCCTGCCTACACATAAAGCTCCCATAAGTTCCCAAGCTCCTGTAAACCTGAATTTGGACAGAAACTAAGGGTTTCATGACTACCATATCTTCATTTCTATGGGTCCCCTGATGGCCTTTCTACACTGCCATATAAACCAGGCGATCAAAGCAGATAATCCACATTATCTGCTTTGAATTGGATTACAAGAGTCTTCTTGGCTTTTCTTCACGAACAAAGATTCAGGAAGGACTCATTCCACGCTTTCTACAAGTGCGAAGATGATTTTGGAGGTTGGATGTGTCCTTCGAGCCTGTGCAATGGATTTTTCTGGTGGAGCGCAGTGTCCACAGAACTGGCCTTACCCTTTAAACCAAAGGTTTGTCTGCCGGGGCCTAGCAAGCTTGGACGGTGGCAGCGAGATTTTCAGGTCGTAGGTTTGGTTTGAGTTTCCTTCTCTTCTCTAACCTTACAGGGTTAGACGAGCACCATCTGTCTGGGTTTGAAATTAGAGTTTTTTTCTCCTAGGATGGTTGCCAAAAGGCTAGAGAGCCCATCTTGCCCATTGACACTCTTTGTCAGACCCTTCGATTGTGACCTGTCTGGCATGGGAGGCCCTACCGGTGGTTATTTTGCCACCGCCAGCATAGCTCACAACTTCATTAGGGTATGCAAGCCTCTCCCCCAAGACAAGGGGGCGCTAACGGAGAGGACATGAGTCTACACTGCCATATAATCCAGTTCAGAGCAATGTAACAGGAGCCTGACTCTCAGGAGCACATTACTATTATTCATATTCCTCCTCCTGTTGCTGTTCAGTTGTTACATTTTTTGTTACTGTGTGCCTTCAAATAATTTCTGGAGTATTGCGATCCTAAAGTTATCATGTAGTTTTCTGGGGCTACATGTGGGTGCATCTACACTGTAAAATTAATGCAATTGGACACCTCTTTAACTGTTATGGATCAATGGTAATGACATGTGGGCACTGGAGTTTTAAGAATTATTTAACTTTATCTGCCAAAAAGTGCTGCCGCCTCAGAAAATGGTAGGTTACATACCTGTGACCATCTTTCTTCGAGTGAAGCTCTGTGAATCCACACTTATGAAGTTTGCGCGCCAGCGCGGGCTTCCAACGGAAACTTTTCCAGTTTGAAACTTTTTGGCGGTAGCTCCGCCCAGCCGGCCCGGAGGGCATAAAAGGCGCCTCCAGCGCGCCCACGCCATTCCTACGCCACATTAGCAACTAGGAAGGGTGGTTTGAGAAAGAGGGGACGGCCGGGCGGGTTCGTGTGGATTCACAGAGCTTCACTCGAAGAAAGATGGTCACAGGTATGTAACCTACCATTCTTCTTCGAGAGCTCTGTGAATGCACACTTATGAAGATTTACCGAGCTAAGGTAAAGGAGGTGGGAACAAACCAGCCAGATTGTAGAAAATGAACAGGTTTATTGCAACCAGCAACCTGAATAAATAACATGTTAGACATATAAAATGAGTGGAAGGCAGGCTCCCACTTGTAAACACAGTGCAACAAGCACCATTCATGTCAGGCACGCAGGCCTCACAACATAAGTGCAACAAGCACCATTCATGCCAGGCACACAGGCCTCATAGCAGAAGTGCAACAACCGTCTACCCGGTAATGAGATACAAAAGTAGAAGGGTTGGCCCAGATGGCCGCTCTACAAATTTGGTCCAGGGGAATCCCCTGGAGGAACGCAGTCGACGTGGCCACTGCCCTAGTCGAGCGTCCCTTGACCTTAGATGGGCACGGTTGACGGGCTATCTGATAGCACAGTTCAACCAGGGATGCTACCCAATTAGAGAGTCTCTGTGACGACACCGGCAAGCCCAGCTTGTCGGTGGCGTATGACACAAAGAGTCGAGTCGACCGGCGGTAGTCCGCCGACCGGTTCTTGTAGATCAGAAGGGCTCTTCTGACGTCGAGGCCCTTGGCCGTGTCCCCGGGTCGGGCCAGTCCCAAGTCCGGGAGCACAATGTCCGTGTTCAAGTGGAACGGAGACACCACCTTTGGCAGGAAGGTGATGTCCGTCCGTAGGATGGCCCTATCTGCTAGAAACAGCAGGTAGGGTTCGTCGACACGGAGCGCCGCCAGCTCGGAAGGGCGACGCGCCGAAGCAATGGCGACCAGGAAGGCCACCTTCCAGGATAGGAGCCGCAGGTCGATGGATGACAGCGGCTCGAACGGTGGGGATGTCAAGCAGGACAGCACCAGGTCCAAGTTCCAACCCGGTGTTGGTGGATGCACCGGGGGACGAGTGTTGTTAACACCCCTCAGGAACCTCTTGACCATCGGGTACTGGAACAGCGAGGGACCGCCCCTCTGCTGGTTCTGCCAGGTGAGGGCCGCCAAGTGGGTCTTCACCGAGGACATGGATAGACCCCTGTCGACCAACTGCGCCAGGAACTCCAGGACCGACGGGACCGCCAGCGGGAAGACGGTGGCGGATCGGGAAGCCTGGAACCTCGTATAGCGGGCGATGCAAGCCGAGTACGCCTTCGACGTGGCCGGCTTGTGGGCTGCTGCCAGGATCGCTGCTACTGCTGGAGAGATCTCTGGCGCCCGTGGATCCTCCACGCAGTCAAGTGCAGGGACGGGAGGTCCGGGTGGAGGAGCATCCCGTTCTCCCGAGTCAGCAGATCTGCTCGGTGTGGGAACGGCATGTAGTCCTGACTCGCCAGGTGTAGGAGGGTCGGGAACCAGACCTGTCTCGGCCAGTGGGGAGCGATGAGGATGCAATCGGTCCCCGAGAGTTGGATCTTCTCGATGATCCGGAGAAGGAGCGGGAACGGCGGGAACAGATAAAAGAACCCCGTCGTCCAGTCGAGCAGAAGTGCGTCCCCGAGGCATCCCCGGTGTGCATCCGGGGCAAGCCTGGCACCGAAAACTGGCAGTTGGCTGTTTTCCGGCGATGCGAAGAGATCTGCGTCTGGGAACCCCCACCTCTGAAAGACACGGTGGAGCTCGTCCGGATGCAGCATCCATTCGTGGGACGACCAGCCGGTTCTGCTGAGGGAGTCCGCCTCCCCGTTCTCGACTCCCGGGAGATGAATGGCCCTGGGCGTCACTTGATGACGGATACACCATTCCCACAGGCTCTGGGCCAGGGCTAGGAGTTTCCTCGAACCCATTCCGCCCTGTTTGTTCACGTAGTACATGGCCACTATGTTGTCTGTCCTGACCAGTACTACTTTTCCCATGACGAGGGGGGCGAAGGCCCGGAGAGTCTTGGCGATGGCTAGGAGCTCCAAATAGTTGATGTGATGGAGCTTTTCCACCGTCGACCACTGTCCATTGATTGACATGGTGCCCGCGTGGCCTCCCCATGCCAGCAGTGACGCATCGGTCGTCACTGTGATGGATGGGGCTACTGTGTGGAAGGGGACTCCCCTGCACACGTTGTTCTTGGACGTCCACCATCGGAGGGAGTCCTTGACTGCCCTCGGCAGGGACAGCTTTTTCGAATGGTGCTCCCTGACCGGATCGAAATGGTCGAGGAACCAGCGCTGTAGCGGCCTGAAGCGGAGCCTCGCCAACGGGGTCACAGCTACCGTGGAGGCCATGTGGCCTAGGGTCACCTGGATCTGCTTTGCCGTGCAGGGCCTGGTGCAGTTGTTTATCTCGCGTCGAAGAGCCAGGAATCTGACGTCTGGCAGATAAGCGAGCTGATCGACGGAGTCGAAGGTCGTGCCGATGAACTTGATGGTCATCGTAGGGACCAGTTGAGATTTCTCCTCGTTGAGGCGTAGGCCTAATGAGGAGAGTAGTTGCAGGGCTGTCGAGACCTGTTGCCGCAAGAGTTCTGGGGACTGGGCCGCCAGCAGCCAGTCGTCCAGATACGGAAAAATCCGGATTTTCTGCCTCCTCAAGTGCGCAGCCACGACCGACATGCACTTGGAGAATGTTCGAGGCGCTGTCCCGAGGCCGAACGGGAGGACGTTGAACTGGTACGCCCTTCCCGCCACCTTGAAGCTTAGGAAGCGTCGATGAGCAGGCCGGATCGAGACGTGGAAGTATGCGTCCCGGAGGTCGATCGACGCGAAGTGGTCGTTGGACCGGAGAAGCGGAAGAATGGACGACACTGACACCATCCTGAATTTCCTCGGCGAAACGTACGCGTTTAAGTCTCTGAGGTCCAGGATGGGACGCAGGGAACCGTCTGGCTTCGGCACGGTGAAATACCGTGAGAAGAATGCCCCTCTTTCCTTGCTCTTGGGGAGCTGTGAAATCGCTCCCTTTTGAAGCAAGCTGTCGACCTCCTCCAAGATCACCCTGGACGGCTGTGTCTCGACGACGAACCCCGTGGGTGGAAGCTCGTCGAATTCCAAGGCATAGCCGTCTTCGACAATCCGGAGAACCCATGCATCTGAGGTGATGCGTCGCCAGGCATTGATGTAACGGGCCAGGCGGTCTCCGAACGGCGGGTGAGGTGGTGGTGGTCGAAGGATGGGAGGAGGCATGATGGTGGCAGCGGTACTTAGCGAGAAGGCGGTGTCGTCCATCGCCCCGTCAAACGCGGCGATTGGATTGTCCATTGCCATTGTTATGGCGAGGTCGTGACTTGTTCCCCTGTCGGGGTCTGTTAGACTGCTGCTGTTGTTGCTGTCTCGGCTGCTGTTGCTGTTGCTGCTGAGGAGCCGAATATCTAGGGGCCTGGCGGTACTGCTGTCTGGGCTGAAACTTCGCCCGTTGGTAGTACTTGGGCCTGGGTTGTGGTTGAGGCCGGTCCAACTTTGCCGTCAGGACTCGGAAGTCGTGAGTGGCCTTGAGTCTGTCGTCCGTGCCCGCAAAGAACAGTCCCTGGGCATCGAACGGTAGGTCCTCGATGGTCTTCTTGGAATTCGAAGAGAGACCAGAGGACTTCAACCACGCGTGCCTTCGGATGGAGACACCGTGGGCCAGCAGCTTTCCTGAGGTGTCCCCCGTATGGCGGGCCATCAGGATCTGGTGGTGTGCTAGTGACTGCGCCTCCTGTGAGATGGAAAGGAGTGCAGTTTGCTGTTCCTGGGAGAGATTCTGGAAAAAGGGTTGAGCCCTTTCCCACAGGATCTGGTGATAAGCTCCCATACACGCTCCGTAGTTGGCCATTTTGGTCAGCAGGAGCCCGGCCTTGTAGATCTTTCGACCTATTGTGTCGAATCTCTTTCCCTCCTGGTCTGAGGGAGTTGAAGATTCTCGGCCCGAGGACTGGGAGGAGGTGACGATCATCGAGTTGGGTGTCGGATGATCGTGGAGCCAGCTCTTCTCCCTCTCATCTATCTTGTACCATGCCTCGATACGACTCGACGTAGGAGGGATGGTTGATGGAGTCGCCCACGATGCTTTCACCGCCTCTTCCAACGGTTCCAGCATGGGAAGGTGTGGTTGGGCTGCCTCTTCGATCTCCACCCTTCTGAACACGGGGCAGGCGCTGGACCTCGTGGGAACGTAGGTTTGCATCCCCAGAGATCTCGCCATTCGGCCTACTTGCTCACCGAAGGCCCTCGCGTTGTCCGTCGGTGAAGACGAGGGTTCTGGGTCACAGCCAGTGTGGGAAGGCGTTCTGTCCAGGTTGAGGGACAGGATGGATCCCGAACGCATCGATCGAGGGACCTCGCCATCCTCCATCTCGTCTCCCGACCACGGTTGGACCGTCTCTTGGTTCACCGGAGGCTGCGACTGTGGAGGCGACCTGGAAGTCGAAGGGATGTCAGGCATCTCTGTCGACACAGGAGGAGGTGTTCGCTTGGCCGGGCCAGGGCGAGCCTCGTGGTCTGCCTGCCTTTGTCAGGCGAAGTCACGAAGAGTTGTCGGACCGAGGTCTGCCCCAGGGGAGCGAGGACGACGGTCTGGACAGAGTTCTCTGGTGACACGTGGTGCTCTACCCCTGTCTCCACAGCGAGAACAGGGGTAGGCGAAGAGTCGGGGCAGGAGACTGAAGACGATGACGTCAGAGTCCTGCGCCTCTTCGGTGAGGGAGGTCTCGAGGCAGCGGCCTCCAGAGACTTGCCCGGAGTCACAGGAACCAGGCCTCTGGTCTGGGCTCTACGGGCTTCTTGCTCCGACCTCTGGAAGGCTATCTCCATAGCCCGATCCGAGGGGGTTCTCGAGATGGTCGACCTCTGGGAGAGGCCCGACGCCATCGAGCTCGTCGACCGTCGTCGAGGTGGAGGCAGCTCGACCGTTTCGTGGTCACGGTGCAAGGCCTCTTCGACACCGAAGTCTTCAAGTCTTCGAGGAGACAGACTTGGTGGAATTCTTCTCCTTCTGCGGACGCTTCCCGGCCGGGCGAGCGGTCGACGCAGCGGGGACCGAAGCAGCCGCCTCGGATCCCAAGGAGGAAGATGGGACAGCCGTCGCCATCTGTGGAGGGCAGAGAGCTCGCTCCGTGAGGTAGGCCTGAAGCCTGCGGGCTCTCGCTCTTCGAGTGCCGGACGAGAAGGCCTGGCAGTGCCGACAAGAAGGAACGACGTGTCCCTCCCCGAGACACCGAAGGCACTTCGAGTGACCGTCACAGTCCGGGATCTTGCTACCGCAGGATAAACACTTCTTGAAACTGGTTGTGGACATGCTATGCTCACACAACCAGCCGTATTCGATGTTGCCCAAGTGGCGGAAAACAAAGGAATGGCGTGGGCGCGCTGGAGGCGCCTTTTATGCCCTCCGGGCCGGCTGGGCGGAGCTACCGCCAAAAAGTTTCAAACTGGAAAAGTTTCCGTTGGAAGCCCGCGCTGGCGCGCAAACTTCATAAGTGTGCATTCACAGAGCTCTCGAAGAAGAATTGTAGTTCTTATGATTCCATAGCACTGAGCCATGACAGTAAATGTAGGGAACTTCCAGTACCTATAATTCAGGAGATAACAGGTTAAAAGGGGGAGGGGGGGTAAGCAGATGATGTCTGTCCTAAATGTGTGCTCAATTACAACTGAGGGAAACCCCGATTCAACAAGCTCCTCCTTTATCCCAGTTCTGGGTGAAAAATGCAGATTGTGTAACCCTGCAGTCATGTAAAATTTGGGATTTCCCTCTTTACCTCCTGTGGAGATTGCTTCCCGCCAATGCCGGAGAAACAGCTGATTTCCAGCTGGTTTAAAGAAAGGAGAAGTAGAGAGCCATTAGAGGTCTCTGAAGCTTTTATTTTAAACTTTATAATATTAAATATATTGTGAATAAATAATTGGGGAAAGAGGGAAACCTGGCGGATTAAAAAAAATCCCGCCGTTATGCGCTGACGTGTATATGCGCAAATAGGAATCTCTCCACATTGGTATTTAGATATTCTCATGTGCGCATATAAGCATCAGCACATAATTGAATGATTTAAAATAAAAACTTCTGGGGGATATCCTTTGTCCACCCTTCATTTTATCCCAAGACACAGAAGTCCTGTGAGGAAGGTGGGGGAAGAAAGCCTGAGACTGGCAGGTCTCTGTGGGGATCGGCTCTGAGGACTTGGTTCTTTTCAATCCCACAGATTAATCCTGTGTTTTGGCACTATCTGGAAGCACCTGTAGTATCAATTCTACAATGTAGATACACTCTGTAATTTCTACTCTGTAATAATTGAACGCTAGTCTCCAGAGTCTTAGTCAAGTGTTCAAACAATTGCGCTACACTGGTTCTACTCTCCATAGTTTTCCAGATTAAAATGAGGACACATGTTTCCAATCAACATCAGAATGTGGTCAAGATGGTAAAAGTTAATGAGAAAGGACACTCAAGTTGGGAGGAGATACAACAGTTTGTTTTTGTCTGAACCAATCGGGTAGGGCAAGATCCCGCTCCCTCCTTTCCCTTCCTTGCTACTGAATTGAATATGAGCTACTTTATGAATTGAAGTAAGATGAGCACAGAAATGGAAAATGGAAAGAACTGGGACATTTTAAATGCAACTGAAAAAACAGGACAGCAAAGGATTAATCAGGACTGATCCTACTAAATCAGGACAGTTGGAGTTTCTGTTTTGATTGCACAAATCTCCAAACATTAATGTGACAACTCTGCCATTCTTAAACAAAAGAGTTCACCTCCTTAGATGATGCTGAGCTTTCACAAAACCATTTTTAATCACAAGTGGAAGTAATAATAAATGTTGAGATGCTGTGAAGACTTCTGCAAGAAGGCTACATTTCACCCACATCTGCTGATCTGCAGTATTCAGCGAATCTGCAGTGGGGTTTACAGTCATTAGTACCAAAGTGCAGCTGAAGCCGATAAGAAACTGTCAGAGGATATGACCTATATTGGAGTGAAGTGTACTCACAAGCGAATCTCTCAGGAACATGTACATTTTATGAAATGATTTCTTGCCCATTCCTTACTAATTAGCAATGAAATGGCAACGGAACAAATATAGAAAAGGAGGGGAAGAGAAGAGAAGAGAAAGAAAGAGCGGAGGGGGAGGGAAGGAGGGAGGATTCCGAACTACAGATGACTGGTGTTGGTGATCAAATCTGGTTTCTTGGTCTGGTTTCACAATTTTCATGGGATTACAAGAAAGAAAGAAAAAGAGAAAACCAAGGCCTATAGAAAACATTGGAATAGAGACACTTGCCAAGGAAATTAATAAAGAGAACAGAAGGCAAGGGATTCCCTTTGCCTCCAATAGGGAAACCCAAGGAACAGAAGGGGAGGGAATTCCTTATTATTCATTGGGGAGAAAAGATGGGTCTCTCTCCCACACACAGGAGTGCAAGAGAAATGCCCACTTCCGTAAAGATCCCCTTTGGGGAACAAAATGTTGACAGAAGGGACAGGGAATCCCTTATAACCAATGGGAGAGGACAAGCTGCCAGAGAAATCCCCACACTGCATTTTATCCAACCAACCTTAATTAGTCTTGAAAGGTTTGCACTGCTAATTATATCCAAGCAATGCTGTACATCATGCACAAGCTCCCATCCTTTTCACGCTGCAGAGCAACAAAGTCATACAACTAGAGCATCAGATGGTTTTGCAGAGATGCGTCTGTTCACATAATGCAGTCTGATGTGTTTTTTTCCTACTGAAATTTGGTGAGCCATGAGATTGCCTCGGGCTTCCAGCTTTCATTCTTTTTCCCCTATGAGAGTTTAAGGTTATGGATCCCTGCCCACTGTGGTTTAAATGGTGAAGAGGAAAATTACTGGGGGACAAAATTATGAGCTTTCAGAGAAGCAGGCTTTCTGATAGTTTGAATAAATGTGGGGGAAAGGAACCCACTGATAAACACATGGCACTTTGACCAAGTTTGCCATGATTTCTATTAAGTCCCTTTTGGATATCATTGTGGTCTCTGAGGCATAGCTTAAGGAATGTTTTTGGTTGTAATGAAAGGAATCATGCTTGATTTTTTTCTCAAATATAGATTCCTATCTTGCTGAAGCATACATACACACATTTCCTATACACCCACAATGTGATTAGTACAGGGAGCTTATTGCATGCAGGCCAGATTCAGTCCATGGTGGGGTGAAATTGAAGCTTCTTCTACTGCTATCTCTCATCATTTGGACTGGAAGCTTCTTCTACTGTTATCTCTCATCAGTGATCAAAGATAACAGATAAAAGGCTATTGAAATCTCACGGATCAGTTACAAGGAATTGAGTTGAGCTTTGGTTTACAGAATGGGAATTAGCTGTGCTGTGGCTAACTCTGGGTGAGATATCTCTAGAATTACATCAGGGTTTCCATGCCTGAAGCCTTTGCAATAGGGCTTACTTCTGAGTAGACATGAGAAATATCCAAATTGCTAAGAATTGCCTCTCTTGTCTAGTGTGTATTTTATGGAGACCCAATTTACATGGATTTATATTGTTAGTTTGCTTTTGAGCACAGAAGTACACCTGCCTGCAATGAAGTATGTGCCATGTATGATCCAGACTCAGGCCCCATCTGCAGAGCCATATAATGCAATTTGAAGCTGCATATGATCCATGTTGATTCATATAATGCAGGTGGACATCATTGAGCTGTATTATATGAATCTATGAACCCTGCCACACTGGCCAAAATGCGGAATGAACCAACATTAAAAATGCCAGTTTGTACCACAGTTGGAGGCCGTGGGTGTGTGTAAGCTTCCCCTCTCAAAAGCTTTGTCGCAACATTAGTGAGTGAAAAGGAGCTACAGGGAAGCCACCTGGAACAGTAAGGAGGCTGTGCCTGTGTTTTTGGGGAGAAACAGGTGGCAGAGATGAAAGGATGGTATTGCTATCTCACTTCTCTAGACTGCTTGAGCCTAGGGAGCCCAGGAAGGCTATGGAGAAAGGCATCTGGGATCACAGATGGCAATTGCAGGTGTCTGTATCCAGAGCCCCCATAGCTTCAAAGATCCAGATCTTCAAAAAAGAACTGGATCTTTGCAGGTATTTTTTTAATCCAGATGTAAACACATGAAACTGTTTGGACACTTAAGGCTGATGTGTCATCTACACTGGATTATCTGTCAGTGTAGATGGGCCCTACAATGACCACAAACCGCAGTTTCAAACAATATTATATGGCAGTGTCAATTGGGCCTTAGTTTTAAAACATCTGTGAGTCGAAGCTTGAAATGAAAGGAGCAGAATCAGAAAGAAATGAGGTACCAATAAGTTACTGAAAACATTTTCAGTTCATGAAAACTATGCATGACTTTATAGTTATGGTGCTATTCTTTCACTATCTGCCATGGTTGCACCCTGTGGAAACCTGGGACATAGCACTATAGTTCTCTGGTTGAGAATTCTAAGAATCCCACCCTAAATAGCAAATCCCAAGATTTCACAGGTTAGAAACATAGCACTCAAAGTGGAATATCACAATGTTATATATTAGACCCTCCACCTTGGGGTTAGGGCTGCAGGACCCCTGCAACAGTGGAAAAAAACATGCATTTTAAGAAGTCACAACTAAAAATGCTATTTTACTTATAAAAAGATGCAAATAAGTTCCTGTTGTCCGCGCGCCAGTGATGAAGCGAAGCCAGGTCTGAACTTAGAAAGTTCTTTTATTGATTAAGTGAGCAAAGTAAAGCATTCTCACACAGAGCAATTCAGCAGATTGCACCTCACAGTGGAATCAGCATGGAGACTGACTCAAAAAGCTCAGCGTCTCCCTTATCAGCATGTCCACACAGCTGAAGGTCAAAACAGTGCTGGACACCACTTGTGCTGTTTTAACCCTGTACATGCCTGGTTACACAACACAGCATCTTCTACAATAGTTGAATTGCTGAAACATTTGAAAATCACACTCTGACACCTGTAACACCTCCCTTTGTTCGAACAAACCATAGTATCTGTTTAAAGCCATTCCCCATCAAAAGAA
The DNA here is from genome assembly GCA_030556195.1 of Anolis apletophallus. Lineage (NCBI taxonomy): Eukaryota > Metazoa > Chordata > Lepidosauria > Squamata > Anolidae > Anolis > Anolis apletophallus. The sequence goes on from JARBWK010000002.1 coordinate 150,390,005, forward strand.
GTGTATGGGTTTTAAACTTTTGTGAGAGCTCAGCAAAAGCCATCTTTTCCCCAAATACAAAGTCATGAATAGTTTCCTTTAACTGCCAATTTTTTTCATGCAACTTATTTTATTACTTTCAGATTCTAATTTCATCTGGAGACTCAGTGCAAGTAGGAGGGAAATTTAGACATAAGATGATGCTATACTACAGACATTTGTAGCAGAGCGAAGAAAAGCCACCTGCTCATTCTGCCACTCAGCATATGAAAGCTTCACCTGGAATGATAAATGAATTTGGTGCTTTGTGCTAATCTGTCATAACAACTTTTCCCCCATTTGTATTTGCATCAAAGATAATATTGTCATATGAAGCAATTCTCAAAAGCCAGAAAAGTAATTTTTCAGAATGTTTTATATATTTCTTGGTAATAACTGTCTGTCCTATGGCACCATACTGGAACATCTATGCCCCTCACTTCAGCTCAAAACCGTCCCTGTCCCACTGTTGATGTGATGTGATGTTGACTGTTAATTGTTTATTGTTTTTTATCTGTTAGTATGCAACTGTTTTTAATTGTATTTTACATTGTGGGCACTGGTTGCCATATGTAAACCACCACGAGTCGCCTTCGGGCTGAGAGGGGCGGTATAGAAATATAGTAAATAATAAATAAATAACTAAGTTAGGGAAACACATACTTTGACATCACGGCATTAATAAATTGCAGGTAGTGTTGTGGGACAAGATATGCAGATATCTTGTTCAGTGGCAGCCACATATATAATGTAATGCCTATCTATGAGTTATGAAAGTAAGTGTCAGAGTAAGAGTATTAAACTTAGACTGAAGGAACTCAGAATTCAAATCTTCAATCCAACAAGATATTGCCCATATAGGTGCTGGAGGGCCCTCCTTCCATATACCATTAGTTGGAGAAATACATGTTGAAAGGACATGGGAAAGAGCCTTCCGTACTGTGGCACCTCAAATGTGGAACATTCTCTCCTAGAGGCCCAACTTGTGCTGCAGTCTTTCTGGAATCAAATAAAAACATGGCTGTTTAGTAGAGCTTTGAAGGCAGGATTTATTTCAGCAAATTTGCACATGTGGTTGCTTTTATATAAGAGAGTTTTAATTGTTTCTAATCTACACTGTTGAAGTGATAATTGGTCAAATGTGCTTGCAGCTTTTAATTTATCTTCATTAAAAAATTGTTTCAAACTTTTGGGTTTTTAAAAAAAGCTTTAGACTACCTTCAGATCCTCTGGTGTAGGGTTGGAAATAAATAAAAAGACAAGAGTACTGGATAATAGGCTTGGTTGATTTAAAAAAATGGTTCAAAACTGGTTTCAGATGTAGTGTTGCTGATGGTTCGATTCTAAAGTCACTTCAGATGTTTACATTTATTTGAAACTTTCTGAAACTTCCAAATCGCTTCGTTAATGGCAGACACGCATGTGCAGTAGGAAAAAAACCACCACTGGGGAAACTTCAGGGGATTCTCCTTCCTCCCTTTTTAAACCAATCCTGATGAAATTTGCTACAGTGGTAGAACATATGGACCACTGTTGGCTCACCAAATGTCATAACCTTTGACTTATCCATGGATTTTTGGCGAATTTTTTATGCCTTAGCAAGCCAGACTCTCCAGCGCATCAATCTTAGGGGACTCTAAAGGGAGGCATGAAGGTAGGAATGTCTTCAAGTTTTGGGAGATTTGGGGCCACAATGGCCCCGCTAGAAGGAAAAGAAGAACCAGCTTCCCGCTGGGAAGTAAATAAGTATACGTTCCGAATTGCTATTGCCAAAGAGCGATTGGTGGCTCCCTGAGAGAGTGCACCGCCCCCAGGACCAGGAGGTTGCGAATTTGATCCCTGCCAGGGAAAAAAATTCAAAGTTTTTATTTTAAAAACCATTTTTTAATAATAAAGAAAATCTGTTTCTGGTTTGAAAGTGTTATATTTCCTGTTTCATTTGGTGGTCTTATTTTGAAAGTAGTTTTCTACTCCAGAAACTTTGTTTGTGTGGCACAAACTGTGTTAAATAGGTAGAGAACAGAAATCATATACAGATCCCATCAAGAGACATCTAGAGTGAATAAGTATAAGTTCCGAATTGCTATTGTCCCTGACAAACTACAACAATGGCTGTGCTTAGCCATGCCCACCTCATCCCTCTTTGCATCACCGGGGGAGGGAAACCATGAGATTTTAAAACTTTTTAGGCTTTACCAGTTGTTTAATGGCTGTGAAAATTAAAATAACCTTGGGAAACATCCGAACATTATGGAATATTTCCGAAAAAAAGATAAGCGGTTCGAATTTGGATTTGCCCCTCCCACCTTTCCTGCATGGATCAAAACTGCTTTGGAAGTCAAAAATTGGAAGTTTAAAAAAATGACTTTTAGGTTCTTCCAAACAAACCTATCCAACCCTCCTGGATAATTACACTTTCTTAGCACAAGTTTTTGGTAAAGGAGTGTTGGTGTTTTCACCTTGAACTTAAAATTACCCTGAATTGAGCCATAACTGTTTGTAGGACACTCACTGTTCTAATATTTTGTACCAATCCTGTTTATTCAACTTCTGATTATGTTCGTTTAAAGTACAATTAGACCTTCACATTTGTGGGTTTATTTGCAGATTTGATTACTATGATCTCTCTAGGAAGATCTAGGTTAGATATTGGGTAGCAGGCGGACAGTAAAATGATGACAGTTTTATGAAAACGGACTATGGACTGGCTTTAGACAATCTTGCTATCACAGAACTCGAACTATGTGTATTTTAACTATTTGTATTTTAAATTGGTTTTTAATCTATTTATTGTATTATTTATGATGTAATTGTTGTTTTTTATAGACTGTATTTTTGGGGCATCGAATCATGGCCTGTTGTTAGCCGCCCTGAGTTCCCCCTCGGGAGTAGAGAAAGGCGGGGTACAAATAATTGAAATAAATGCTAAATAAATAGGTACTTCAGATCAATTGTATGGTCAACCTCTGATAGAAGTTGATATAGCCATAAAGCCCTGCTGGAGTACCAAGAAAATCCTAGAGAGAACACTTTCCTAGTCATTTGTAAGTTCTCCAATGCAATTCTATGGTCAACTTCCAGAAGTCATTGACCGTAGAACCATGCTAAAAAACATGGAGGTTTCTAGAAATAGGTTTTCTTAAGTTTAGAAAAAGTGGCTTTTTAATTCACAATGTTTCCATTTTTGCAGAGGTCATGTGCCACTAACAAATTTTGAGGGATATTGTATACTGTTAACTCTGAAAAACCAAAAGCAGAACCTTACTAGGGTCTGAGCCGAGACAGTTTTGGCCCAAGGATCAACTGTTTTCCAGCCCTCACTATAACATTCACTCTCAGTTCTCACTTGACAGTGAGGGGTGGTGGAAGCAGAACTATTTTCCTCTTTCTTATTTAACTGTATCAAAGGCAAAGCATCTTAGAGGGTCTTGCAGCTGTGAAGTCAAAATTTTGAAAGCGCTGCAATAAATCTCGGAATTAAACTGTGTATAAACAAATATGGCAAAGCCCTTCAGGCTGCAACGAAGGCCAATGGTTGTTTTTAATGATAACCTAATGCACATCAAACACCTCCTACTAAAGTCTTTGCGCAGGAAGACAAGAATATGCTTAATATTGAAGATGAGGGAATAGATGATGACACAGCTACAATTTCGAGTGAGCTGAGATGAAAGGAAAGGAGACACAAAGAAAAAACAAAGACATTATAGCTGAAAGTATTTTCACATGATTCTTATCAAGGCAAAGTATGACAATGAGTATTTTAATTTTTAAAAATTCTTATTAGAAAAGGGAGAGGGAAAGGTTAGTTGTTAAAAATCCTGTTTCCCTTTCCAGTGGCCTCTTTCTATAATTTGTATGCCAACATGGTTCACTCATTTAAAAGAGAACAAAGGTTAGATGACATTGCATGCATTATCTGAGGGCACACGCATTGGAGTAACCTTGCTGAAGGCTTGGCTCTGAGCTGTGCCCAAATGTGAGACCATCTGGGAACCTTATGTAGGCCACCTTGAATGCTATGGAAGAAAGATAGGGCAACTGTAAATAAAATAAATAACACCAACTAGAGATCTGTTTTTGGGCTAACTCTTGCAGAGAGTCACCATCTGGGAGTTAGAAGTCATATTGACTTTCAGCTGTTGCTGGACTACGGTTCAGATCATTCTTCATTGTTGGCTGTGTCAGCTGGACCTGCTAGGAGCTGCAACCCAAAAACATCAGGAGGTGCACTCAGCAGTGGCATCATCAAAAAGGGTGACACCAACAGTGTGGAGAGAGGTGGGCAAGATGAGAAAGAAAGCATCCAAGTAATGTCAAATGACCAGTTGTGTTGTGTTTCCCCTCCCTTGGCTTTCTTAGGCCCCTTCTACATGGCCATATAAAATCCAGATTATCTGTTTTGAAATGGATTATATGACTGTGTAGACGCGGTGAAGCTACGTTCAAATCAACCGGCTGGACAGGGTGGACCCTCTCTTAAAGATCCCACCGCTGCCGCCAATATGTGACCACTCCACTTCTTGACCGGCCTCAGACTGGACAATCTTTCTATGTCCACACTGCTGACCTCCAATCCAAGGAAACCTTGAAGTTACCTCAGCAACTTCACGTTTATTGGCAGGGTACTGTCTCACCCCTTCACCATTTAACTGACTGGAGTTTTAAAACTTCTCAGTGACCACTTGACCACGCTGCCACCATTTATCCGGCTGACCACTGACTTTGAGGGCCACCACCAATAAAAGAATCAGGAGAGGTGTTTTCCTTTTAAGATGCAAACAATTTATTTTGACACAAATGGGTACAATCTTGGTTGGTTTCAAACTTCCTTAGAGGCACAACTTTTTCTGTTACATAACACAATGGGGACCTATTATAGGGTTTCCACTAAACCTCTATAAACCCCTGCAACTTTAACTAGGGTCTCTATACCCTTTAACTGGACTGCTCACTAGCAGACCTTAAGACACACACTAACACTGGACCGTTCTCTTTCAGTCCTTAGGACACTCTCAACTAGAACATAACTCCTCCCCTCTCATTTGGCAGTTGGCTTCCCGCTCTTTTCCAACTGTAGAATTCAAACCTGAACATTCTACTAGCCTCTAGCCCTGGTTGCCATGGCGACAGCTCTTCTAAGCTTCTGCCATGCCTCCCTTCTGTTTCACCCACAGAAACAAACCATAGAACATTCAAAACAACATACATTTTAACACATGTCACACAACATTTACACACAAATAATCAACATCATTACATTACCTTCCTTCCTCCCCGAAATTATTTTTAATTCTCTCTGTCCAGAGTGAATTAAAAATAATGCCGTTAGCAAGACATTATATAATCTTATACATTTCACATATACATTTATACTTACACAACTATATACAAACCATATCCATTCTGTAATCTGAATTTAAGTAACTCTCGATAAAGAGTCAGCTACTACATTCGATTTGCCTTTCACATGCACTACCTTAAAATCGTAGTCTTGCAAGAGTAAACTCCATCTTAAGAGTTTGTTGTTAGTACCCTTAACATTACTCAGCCATTTTAATGGCGCATGATCCGTCTGCAAAACAAACTTCCTGCCCCACAGATATGGTCTCAGTTTTTGAATCGACCACACTATGGCGAGACATTCTTTCTCGATGGTAGAAAGACTACTTTCTCTCGGCAATAGCTTTTTACTTAAAAACATTACAGGATGCTTTTCCCCATCCTCGTCAGCTTGACTTAAAACCGCTCCCAAACCTGTTTCTGATGCGTCGCACGTTAATATAAATGGACGATCAAAATCTGGAGCTTTCAACACTGACTGTGATGTTATGGTCTGTTTTAACTTGTCCATTGACTCCTGACATTGTGGTGTCCACACTACAACATTTGGACATGCCTTCTTGGTTAAGCCTGTCAATGCTTCATCAAGCTTTACCTGACTCACACTCTTGTCAGCCTTCCTATTCCCTTCCCAGAAATGAAACGATCCATTTACACCTTCATTAACTATTATACATACATCTACTGATCTTTCAACATAAGGTTTAAGCGAGTTAACATGCACCAGTTTTTCCAGTCCTGATTGTAATTCTTGTATCAAGTAGTTAACTCTGCTGGCACGCTTAACAACTGTCCATGGTCCTGTCCATTTCAATTGAAGTTTGTTGACTCTTTCCGGGATCAAATATAGTACTTTATCACCAACGTCGAAGGATCTCTCTCGGGCTGATTGATCATACCAGGTCTTCTGTTTCTGCTGTGCTGCTGCAAGGTTGTCTTGAGCGATAACTCTTGCCATCTCCATCGTCTCCCGTAAACTCTGTAGATACCGACTCACTGGAACTGGCTCTGCAACCGAGGAAGTCTCCCAGTGCTCTCTCACTAGATCCAGCGGACCTCTCGCCTTCCTTCCAAAGAGTAACTCGAAAGGGCTGTATCCTGTACTGCCTTGTGGAGTCTCTCTGCATGCAAACAGGAGTTGCTGTAGTTTCTCATCCCAATCGGCTGGATGTTGTTGAGTGTACGCCTTGATCATTCTTACTAAGGTCTTATTTAGGTTTTCCACAAGACCATTAGTTTGTGGATGGTAAGCAGACGATGTCAGATGTTTAATTCCACACATCTCCAACAGTCTTTCCATCAGTCTTGACGTAAACTGGGTTCCCAAATCCGAAATCAGTTCTTTGGGATATCCTGTTCTTCCCCATATAGACAACAAGGCGTTCGCTACTGTGGTTGTATCAATATTAGTCAACGCCACTGCTTCTGGGTACCTCGTGGCATAGTCCATCAAAGTAAGGATATACCGACGTCCTCTACGACTTGCCTTTGGTAAGGGTCCCACAATATCGATCCCCACACGATAAAATGGTTCTCCAATTAGTGGCATAGGAATTAGGGAACCTTGGTCTTGTCTTTTCCTGTTCCGACACGCTGACATGTATCACACGATTGACAAAACTCTTTAATGTGCTGATACATATTGGGCCAAAAGAAATTTCTGGTGATGCGCTGTGTGGTGCGTCGAATTCCCATATGGCCACCTTGTGTGCTTGCGTGTGCCAAATTCATAAGTTGTTCCCTATAAGCTTGGGGCACAACTATTTGTGTACAAGAACTAGTTCCTCCTGGAGACTTTACACACATGGTCTCTCTATACAACACTCGTCCTTTAACTACAAATCTTGAAGGATTTTCTTTTGATAAGACTTTCGTCTCATCCTGAGCCGCAGTAAATAAAGATCTCAGTGTTTCATCTGCCTTTTGCTCATTAGCAATATCCTCTTCTCCTGCTCCTGTTTTCACTAACTCTATTATATTTGAACTTGTCTCGGATTTTTCTTCAGGGATAATATCAACTGGTAAACAAGAAACATCTTGCTGTTTAACTGGACCTTCAGTTAACTCATCATCTCTTGTTAAATACTTGATCTTCCTTACAATATCATTCCCCAGCAGACAATCAAAAGGAATGTCCTCATATATTGCAAAATCCCAAAATCCTTTCCAATTCTTATATTGGATTGGCAAAGACACAACGTCGCACAACACTGCCCCTACTCCTTTTAGTCTAAGCTGAGACACAGGTTTTCTGAATGCCTCTGGCACATGTTCAGGGCGAATCACACAGACCTCCGATCCGGTGTCTCTCCATCCTAATATTTCGTTTTGACCTACTTGAAGTGGTTCAAAGTAGTCATCTCTATCTGTGTCCAACATAACAAAAAGGCATTGTTTTTCTAAGGGATTATGTACTTGCATTGGTTCCGAAGAACTCTTTCCTTTATTAGACTCAAGCCCCTTCTCAAAACTCTTTTCTAATATTGGAGTTATACATAAGGAAGATTTTTCCTTGCTATGTAGATAACATTGTGCTTTCATATGTCCAAACTTGCCGCATGAAAAACACATTCTCTTAGCCATATCAAAGCTTGGACGATTTCCACTACTGAGGGAGCCATCTCTGAGGTAATTTTTCTCCTCAGGCCTTCTGTAACGAGCGTACTCTCCTGCAGCATTTTTAGCCTCTTGATACTGTGGCAACACTTTGTATGGTTTCTTGAAACAATGTTTCTCCACTGGTTTGTAGCCTTCAGCCTTACAAACTCCTTCTCTCAATGTCACCATCTTATCCACCATAAGAGCTGCTTGACTGGGTGTTTCAGGATTCCTTTCTTGAACTAACCATTTATACTCTGAGGGAACATTTTGATAAAACTGTTCCAGGATCATCAGATCCTTAAGTTGCTGAAAACTGGTAATTTGAGCACCTTTTAACCAACTATCGAAATACTGGCTTTGCTTTGATGCTAGCTGACAGAAACTTTCGGTTTTCTCCTTTTCAAGGACCTGAACTTAACTCTGTAATGTTCTGGCGTCAACTGAAGCTTCTGTTGGACCTGTTGTTTAAACTTCTGGTAAACCTTGTGGTCCTGTTCTGCCATATCGCTATAAATCTCCAGCAACTGTCCGCAGATCTGTGGTCGTAAATATGTCATCCATCTCTCCTCTTCAATTTCAAAATCATAGCAACATCTTTCAAAAGAAACCAAAAATTTCTCCACACTATCCCCTTTTACATACTTCGGGAATCTCCTCAGGAGTTGGTCTATAGAACCTTCTGCCTGCACCTCTTGAACTGGCCTGGCACGCTGAGAGGCATTCCCTCTCTCAGACTCCAACCTGGCTATTTCTCTTTGCAACTCTCTCTCCTTTTCTCTCTCTCTTTCCTTCTCTTCTCTTTCTCTTTGCATCTCTCTCCTTTTCTTCTCTTTCTCTTCTCTCTCTTTCTTTTTTCTTTCTCTTTGCATCTCAAGTTTCATCACCTCAAGCCTAAACCGGTATTCTCCAGACATTTTACTTGACTCTGATTCTGAAATTTCAGAGTCTTCTCCTTCCTGCAGAACCTCAGGCTGCCCTGCTTCCTCCAAAGCCCTCGTTTGTCTCCTGGTGGTCATTTTGCCGAACTTTTACCTCAGAACTTTAAACTAAACTATTAAAGTTCCTACTACCACACGACTTTGGTCAGTAAACTGAGAAATTAAACAAATTCCTCTGGTAGCCTTGCTTTCGCACTGGATCAGTTTTCTTACACGATCCCACCGCTCTGCCGCCAATATGCGGTGAAGCTACGTTCAAATCAACCGGCTGGACAGGGTGGACCCTCTCTTAAAGATCCCACCGCTGCCGCCAATGTGACCACTCCACTTCTTGACCGGCCTCAGACTGGACAATCTTTCTATGTCCACACTGCTGACCTCCAATCCAAGGAAACCTCGAAGTTACCTCAGCAACTTCACGTTTATTGGCAGGGTACTGTCTCACCCCTTCACCATTTAACTGACTGGAGTTTTAAAACTTCTCAGTGACCACTTGACCACGCTGCCACCATTTATCCGGCTGACCACTGACTTTGAGGGCCACCACCAATAAAAGAATCAGGAGAGGTGTTTTCCTTTTAAGATGCAAACAATTTATTTTGACACAAATGGGTACAATCTTGGTTGGTTTCAAACTTCCTTAGAGGCACAACTTTTTCTGTTACATAACACAATGGGGACCTATTATAGGGTTTCCACTAAACCTCTATAAACCCCTGCAACTTTAACTAGGGTCTCTATACCCTTTAACTGGACTGCTCACTAGCAGACCTTAAGACACACACTAACACTGGACCGTTCTCTTTCAGTCCTTAGGACACTCTCAACTAGAACATAACTCCTCCCCCTCTCATTTGGCAGTTGGCTTCCCGCTCTTTTCCAACTGTAGAATTCAAACCTGAACATTCTACTAGCCTCTAGCCCTGGTTGCCATGGCGACAGCTCTTCTAAGCTTCTGCCATGCCTCCCTTCTGTTTCACCCACAGAAACAAACCATAGAACATTCAAAACAACATACATTTTAACACATGTCACACAACATTTACACACAAATAATCAACATCATTACACCAAGTTATTCTCAGGAAATACAAATGCACTTAAGATCTAGTTTGACCATTACGCATGCTCATAGCCAAAATAGAGATGTGAATCCTGGTCTTTCCCAAGTTTACGTAGAAATTCAGTACTTCATCCTCTATGCCGCAGTGCCTGTCATTTGTACGTTCTTCCATTTAATCGACAGTGTACCAAAGATGTAGGATCAAAATAAACAATATTTGGTACCTTGACATTTTTTAAAAAATTGTTTGTTTGAACTAACCATACATTTAAAATTTCTTATTCTTTCCCTGCTCTTTTTGTGTTCTCTCGTGAATTGGCTGCATCTCACGGCTGCTATGACTGGTACAGTTACAGCCCACAAGCAGCAGCCGGAGGATCAGGCATCAAAGCAGGGATGAACCCACATTTCTCTTTTTGTGTGAACATGCACCTGCAAATGCACAATCTCAGAATTCATGGGGCTGGGAGGGTATAAATACATCTCTCTAGGAATCTCTGGTCTTCAAGTGACACACAATGTTTGACCCTTGCCAGAATGAGGCTGGAGGACCTACAAAAGTCTATGAATCTCTGGGTTCTCCAGCATGGCTCTATAGTCAGCTTCTGTTGAACTCAGACCACAGAGTCATGCTAGAGGACTCAGGTCGCTTCTACACATGTCTAAAGTCCCAGTGCAACTGATTTCACTCATGTCGGAGGCCAGACAGCTGACAAAAACATTTGCTTTTGGCAGGGGTTACCCAGATACTGTCCTGATTCTGATCAGAAATTGACCTGGAGATATCACTGCCAGGCCCCTGCTCCCTGTTTTGGCATAAAACCAGTCATGAAGGTCTGCAAACGGAGGCAGGACTCTGGGAGAGAGTGCCTGTTGCACCAAAATGATGCGACAGGAACTCTGGAGGGCAAAATCCCCATCGCCTGCTCCAAACCCTTGGCATCATTTTGACATGACAGGAAATCTCTATCAAAGGCCTGTCTCCATTTACAGGCCTCCAAGGTAAATATTAGAGTAAGGGGTGGTGGTGGAGGGGAGGGGGCATTGCCCCCCCACTCTCCTGCCTCTGGGATGAATAGCTTTCTATTGTCTATCCCAAGAGTTGCCCTCTGGTATTCCCAGGGGGTTTTTAAAACCTGGAATAAACCTGAGTTAAAGTGCATTATCATGAGCCCATCATTTGGAGTGTAGATAAGGCCTTAGAGATTCCTACAGAGTAATCCTAAACATTACTCAGATATTTTTAAAAAATCTGAGTAATCAAATAGTTAAGCCCATAAATGTGAAAGGTTGACTTTACTATGGAAACAGAGAAAGTGAGAGAAATATAGATCTCTTTTAAATCATGTTAACTCCTCTTTCCCCAGTGGTACGTACATCAAGGAAATCCACCTGAAAAGTAAACAAGCTAGAATACGATGGGATGGATTTCTATGACAACCAGCATCTGTAGAAGAAATCCAGGTACTACTTGTAAGACGAGGGATTTTTAAAAATAATTCTCACAGGCCACTATGAATTCCTGGTGTATACTGTTTTCCAGTTCTCTCCAGACTTTAGGAAGAGTAAGGCAGAATCACTCTTCCCTCCACTAAACTTCTCAGATCTCTAGAAACAGGTGTGAAGCTTGGTAGGAAACTGTAAAAATGTATGTACATCTGTTCACTTTCTTTTCTTCACCAGCTGCTTGAACAATTATATTTTAAATATGTTTTAATATTTTAAACTAGCTGTTTTGATCACTTGTTAAAAAGAATACTGTTGTCTAATTCTTTTTTTTGAAAACCTTTTAATATCAATGTAATGGCTTCATCTTTTAAAACCATTTTAAGCCTGTCTTGAATTTCACCTTGAGACAAAGGTGGAATATTCTGTCAGTCAGTCAGTCAGTCAGTCAATCAATCAATCTATCTATCTATCTATCAACCAACCTATAAAACAAATGACCTGGAAGTCATTTTCAGAGCTTTCTTTGTATGACTTAAAAGTTATGTTTGGAAGAAAACAGTAATGCTATGACAAGCTGGATCCAGCCTTGTGACGCCTACTTTGAAGTGCTATTTGCAAGCATTTCACCCACTGCAATATGGTTGTTTGAGTGTGACAGAGAACCCTTCTTCTAAGAATCTCGGCAATACCAGCTCTGCCTGGAGATTGAAAAAAATGTAAGAAACCAAAACAGTACATGCAAAAGGGGGGGGGGTCCTGCTTTTCCCTGTATAAAACCTGAAGTGCCTTCTGAGTTTCAGGAAGGTGACTCTGTTAACATGCAATATGTAAAAAAATAAATTTCAAGCATTCATTTGAAGCAAATTCAATGATTACTATCTTAAATGAGGCCATTTGCTTCATTGTAGATGGAGTCTATGTATATACCATATACTGCAGTTAAATACAAGTATAATTAAACATAAGATTAAAACAATACAAAGCACTGGAGGTAATTTAAAAAACAAACAAACAACCCCACCACAAACTTTTTATGTTACACATATTTTCCGCCAGAGGCCTGACTTCATTAGCTGGTTTTCTTCCTTCCCTCTTTCCCTCCCTTCTTTCTTTTTCTTGATATGGTTTTTAGTATTGAAAAAGGTAAGAGAGGGAAACTCAGTCACCTGGAACAAAAGAGAAGCAAGTAAGCATTACAGGAGAGTACTAAAGGTTGGTTTGTTGCTGTTATAAAGAGAATGGGGGAACGTGGTTCTTGATGCCTGAGATCAAACAAGATAAAGAATGAAAGATAAGACATGTAGCATCCCATGAAATAGACACTCAGCTATTTATTAATGTTTCTACCTTTTTCGTAAAATATAGTAAAGAAAGGTGTAAATTACAAACATTGAAGTTTGAAATTATGAAACTATTTATTGAACTTAGAATAGAAAGGTAATACAAAAAAGTTAAAACATTTGAAATCATCTTATTGAGAAAGATGAATATGGCATGCTGCTATTAATCTAGTAATCCTCGGCTCTATTTTCATCATCAGTAATCTCACATCACCGTGATCGTCGGCCAGCGTGTCTCCATGTTTTCACCACCCCTTTACAGTTATTAATTGCCCCCCAAATGCACCTATGGCTGTCACCACTGCCCTAGATTGCTTCAGCGCCCCCAGGGGGTGGTAGCACCCACTTTGGGAATGATGGCTCTTGTCTGATGGGAGCCTGCAGGCTCTGTGGGTGACTTGGGCTAAACCGGTGCATGCCGCCAATTTTAGTCCCATGTGAAGAGGTCGTTCACATGGGTTTCTTGGCACAGTTTCTTTGCCTTCCTCTGAGGCTGAGAGAATGTGATTTGATTAAGTTGATCTAGTGGGTTTCTATTTAATGGCTGAGTGGAGATTTGAACCCTGGTCCCCAGAATCACTTGTCCAGTACTGAAACCACTATACTACAGGCTAATGTTAATATGTATTCATAATTGCAAATCTTTCATGGTTAGTTATGATGTTCAGTCTACTCTGCAGGACTCCTTTCAAAGGCAGAAGGGTCAATTCAATATGTCATTCAGTGTGCACCATAACTTGTGCAATGGTCAAAGACCTTTTTAGTAATCTATGAACCCACTCAGGGAAGATAGACTTCCAATTGGTAGGAAGGGCACAGATGGACTTTCCATTGGTAGTAAGGTTACACTAGGTTGGAGAGAGAACATAAGAACATAAGAAGAGCCATGCTGAATCGGACCTCAGCCCATCTAGTCCAGCATTCTGTATCACACAGTGGCCCACCAGAGAGGACAACACTAGTAGCCTTGGGAGCCTATGAACTTCTATGTGGACTTCCTAAAAATTAAAAATCAAAATCAAGGGAAGTCTCAATTAAGTCCTCTTTCTGTTTTTTTAAAATAGTATTTATTAATGATAAATGTTATAGGGATACGCTATTTTAAAGGGTAAAATACAGTTGCTTTTGTCCAGAAAAAAGAGGGGGCTGGAGAGCTTGAAGTCTTGAAAGACAGCTGGATTCCTAGGGTTTCTTATTTAATGTATAGATAGACTTTGAGGCCTTTCTCTGCCTTTGTAAGTCCATGCTTTTCCCTCCAAAATGTATCCAAGGATTTCAAGATCTCTGAAGATTTACATCAGTGCCAAATGGTATACAATTTTCTTTCTTATATTTGATGGATACATGTCTTCTAAGGACCCCAGGCTGTCACATGGGAGGTTCTCATTTGATATTCAAAGCTCAAGGTGACCAAAACTGAGAAACTAAGCCCCACTAAGAGAATGAGAAACAATTGTTTCTTGTTACCTTTTGGAGCTCCTGCCCTGTAGTGTAACCCTTTGCAAAAGGAAATGATGTTTTATGTTTGTTTATGTCTTTGACCTCACTGGGTTTGAGCAGCAAATCCATTTGTAGACTATTTTCCAACATCTTAACACCAAGGAGTGATTTAAACCTTATAGCTCCCATGTGGAGACTGCCAAGATGGTTTTCTGCAGCATTGTTTGAATTCTAATTTTACCCTACTGCCCTTCCCTCTATATAGCTGAACCTTCAGAATGATCTGGATCTTCTGTTACCTTGACAACACCCTTTAGCATTCAAGGCCTTTGCAGTCTACTTTTAGGAGAACCCACTCTGTTCATAGAAAGGCTTTCAGAGGGTCTTCTAAATACATACTTGGGATGACCTGTTCACCTTTTAACTTTCTTCCAGTTATAGTCAGGTCTATTGACTTGATCCAACATCTAAAGTTAAAATTTGAAATGCTGAAATATGATAGCTGTGACATATCATGTCAACAGACACAACATTCAGTATAATTTAAGATCTTGGAGTGAATTTTTCAAAATCTTCTTTTAAAAAGAAATGTGCTCTGGCCCCAATCCAGATCCAAATGCCATGCTTACAGCCCATCATGAGTTTGTGTTTCAGTGTTCCCAATACTCAAATTTCAGTGTTGGCCCAATGTTCACATTTCAAAAAGTGATCCCAAGCTCCACCATGCATATTTAACATGGTGTGTAATTTGATCTCATTGTCAGTTCCTGTTGCCTAAAAAACTCCAATTTGTTCCTAGCTTCTTCCCATCCCAGACATTCCTCCATTATTTCTGCCCATGTATGCAGAAATAAGAGCTGTCTTTTACCTGCCTTTTCTATATGAATATTGCATCTCCAGGCCAAACATTAATTCAATGATTACAAGAGTTATTTTTTGGAGTTAACATACTGGGCTTTTGGGGGGTGGGATTCTTTTTTAATATTGTTTTTAATTGTACTACTATTTAATTCTTTTTAAACCTTTATATAAGTAACGATTTAACTATAACTTGTTTTTTAGATGTTGTTGGCTGCCTCTGTATAATCCCTAGGGTATTGTTACCCTATAAGTCTTTTAACCACTGAAAAGTAGGGTGAAGTCAAAAAGAATATTCAAAAGTTAATTTCCAAAATGTAGACAAAGCACATGTGAAAAATTGAAATATTGCTGTAAAACAAAATTATATTGTGGATAATCTTTCCCTAAAACTGTACCTCAACTGTTTTAAACTGCTCTGAGCCTTCGGGGAGTGGCGGTATACAAGTTTGATGTATAAATATAAATAAATAAATAAATAAAAGGAAACTATAGCTGGAAATAATCAGCTCAGTTTCTATGGACAGTTAAGAAAGCTGGACAGTGAAAAAAGTTGACAGGAAGTAAATCAATTTGTTTGAAATGTGGTGCTGGAGGAGAGTTCTGCAGATACTATAGTGCAAAAATACAAATAAATGAGTTCTTTGAACATAATAAGATGATACATCATATTAACATATTGAACATATTGAACCAGTTCTGGACAGGGTAACAATTTCCTGAAAGACTACATTTGCAGCTTGGGAGTGCTCCTGGATCTGTCTCTCCAAATTCCAGCCCAGGTAGATGCAATGGTCAGGAGTGCTTACTACCAGCTTTGGATGATACTCCAGCTTCGCCCCTTCCTAGAGCTGGAGAAACTAAAGATGGACACTGCTGACCTCAAGGTTGGACTTTTGCAATGCACTCTGTACCAAGTTCAGAAAACCCAAATAGTTGAAAGCATGACAGCCAAACTGGTTATAGGAACATCTAGGAATGAGCAAATTGTACCCATATTAAAGTCACTCCACCAGTTGCCAATTAGGTTTTGCACAGTACACAGTGTTAGTTTTGATCTTTGAAACCCCACATGGTTTGGGTCCAGGTTGCCTACAGGATTGCCTTCTTCTGCACAATCCACCCTTAAGAACCCCAAGGTCTTCTGGTGGATGCTTACTCAAACCAGCCAGGACTCAACTGGCACCCGTCACCCAGAAGACCTTTTCATTGGCCACTTCACTGAGCCAGTTTCTGCTGCTCTAGAGACTAGGACACAGCAATGGATTCAAACTGCAGAACAAGAGATTCCAACTAAACCTTAGGAAAAACATCCTGGTAGTAAGAGCTGTTCAACAGTGGATTATGCTGTCTCAGAGTCTCAACCAGAGGTTTTTAAGCAGACGTCAGGTGGTCATGTGTTGACAGTACTTTGATCCCTGCATGGCAGTGAGTTGGACTGGATGGCCCTTGTGGTCTCTTCCAACTGCATGAATATGACTCATTGGAAAACATGAAAATGCTTGATAAAATGAAAAATAATAAGAAGGACAAACTCCATTATAAGCAGATTCAGTTAAGGAAGCCAAGTCCCTAAGTCTGAAAGAGTTGTCTATAGCCACTGATGTCAAGGGCTCTTAGCAATGTCTCCTTCATAAGGCCTCTATAAGACAGAACCAACCAACTTGACAGCAATTAACAACAACAAAGGTGTGGCCCTGCAGTTATGAGTGCCTCGGGGTTTCTTCTGCTTCTGGAAATATTTATCAATCCTGTACAAAAAACAAAATACAACCCCCCACCCCCACCCCCCAAAAAACTTACAACTGAGTCCAACCTTGATTCCAGTACCTGATGAAAGACCTTTCCCTCATCCCAACTGTGACTGCTCTGGCCTCTAAGGGAGATAACAGTATTTGCTGGAATTAATCACATACACATACCAACTGCCATCCCATTTTCCTTGTGTTTTCTATCTTTTCAGATTGTATGCCAGAGGGCAGGGAACCCTCAAATTAATAATTTGTAAGCTGCCATGGGAGCCTTTTTGGCGGAATAGCAGGGTCTAAATGTTCTAAGTAAATTGTATAAATAAAATATTGGCTTATAAATGTTCACCAACCATAAATATATAAATAAATATTACTGTTGCCTTCCTTCCTTCCTTCTTTTTGTCCAGATTCAGTGATGTGAACCTTTGAGTTTTAAATGTTTCATTTTGGAAAAACTTGGGATAGCAGTATTCCATATATTCACTTGTACTGGGATTAGATTTGCTTGGCTTTCCATATGGTTTTTTTGCACAACAACTTTCAGTAACTCACATAAGTTAAGCCAGCAGTGTGAGTGCTGGGAACTGCAATTCAATAACATCTGGAAGGTCATAAAACTCCCACTGGTGGTTTATGTAGTAATATATATCATTACACTCACACATACATATGCATGTTTTTTTGCAGGCAAACTAGTGCTTAAAATTTATTTTTAACAATGTGCCAGTGCCAATAATTTAACAGGATCTAATGACACACATTTATATATATATATATATATATATATATATATATATATATATATATATAGGAAACAGCCCTTAGAATCAGCCACATTTGTGCATCATTGTAGCACAATATGAGCCCTTGAAAGTCACTGTGAGGGGCACCAATGGAAGAAAACTCAGAAATGAATAATTGGAAACAAGATTTTATAGCCTTGGTTCCTTGCTCATTAAACTGAACAATTAGCTCTAAGAAAATCTATATATTGAACTTGGCTATATTATTTGGGTGGCTACATTAATTAGGCAGAGGATTAGACATGCTTCATTGCAATATCACACAGGATTAAACATTATGTGAGTTAATCACTGTGCAATACAATTATGTTACAATTAGAAAGTAATTTTTCTCTTGAACTCATCTATAAGATTAACACCACAAAAATGGAAATCTGTGCTTACTGCAAACAGAAAGAGATAATGACACTTTTAATAAGATCATTGGAAACATGGGTCCTTCTTTCAAAATCAGTATTTCTGTCATTATTTGGTCTACTTTAAAATATTTCATATATTTCTGCTGTCTCAGCCAGCTTTTTGCTTACCCCTCCTGCTGTCCTAAGAAGCTTAGATATTAAATCCTCCACATTCCTGCCCGTCTCAGAAAATAAAACCATAAAAAGTTAAACCAATTCTGTTTTCAAATTCAGATTTACAGGTATTTATTCTTGTGGTTGCATGAAGCACATACGCCAGACCAGATCATGTTTGAGATTAACTGCCAGTATCAGCAAAAGACAGATGATTAGATAATGTAGATTTCAAGTCACATTACTGATCAGTGAAATTTAAGCCTGCTACTGTTCAGCAAAGGCATTGTGATTCACAGAGCCAAGGTCTTGTCATGATCTACTCTAATCCCAGAGGTAAAGTTATGCCAGAATTGGAATCAGTTTTCTATTGTCTCTCATGCTCTTCTTCCCTTAAAACCTGACCTTGCTGAGAGTTGAAATTTCAGCTGTAGGCTGTTGTAATATTGGCTACTAAAATGGCACAAGCAGCACCTTGGGACTAGACGTGAACATTACCCTGCAAACAGCATAAGGGCAGACACAAACTTGGTAGGAATAATGACAAAGCCCAAAACTTTATTGGTTACGAGTATGAAAGTTTGGCACAAATCTAGGGATCACACGACCCAACTGCAAAGTAATTACAATTCTCAAGTCTGATTGCAAGTGGCAGCCATGGAATCACACATGGGTAAAGGTCCCTTTCTGCTTCCTCTATCATCTGGAAATAAAGCTGTCCTGACAGTTACCAGGAGTTGGCATCTCAAAGTGCTTTAGGAGACCCTTGAAAAGAAAATGATGGGCACAAAAGCCCAGGCTCCCTGCAGAATCTGACCTATGATAAACATGTACAAGATAACCACAAGCCAAAGTATAACACACAAGCAAACGTTTAAGTGCTGAGAAGGCAGCAGAATCCTAAAGACACTTAAACTCTCCGGGTGGAGTGAAGTAAAACCAGTCAACCAATGGCTGGCTGGCTGGTGACATCAACCCCCACCCCCCTCACTCACACACACACAAAGGTGCAGAAACTTTTAGGTAGTGTTGAATGACCACAGGAAGGCAGTGGCTTCCTGCAGTTCTGTGCCCCGCAGCAGAACTCATTCCCTAGGGCACTGCTCCTTAAACTGTGGGTCACCAAAAAATTGGCAACAGTAACAAATTATGAACATCACCTATTTACATGAATCTCAAAGCACAAATGTGTAATGTTTATAGAAGAGTCTGCAGAAAATGCTTCAAGTGTAGTCCACAAAAAGAAAAATCAGCCTGTTTAGCAAGTCTTGCGAATGTTGATTTTATTTATTTATTTGCTGTACTTATACCCTGCCCTTCTCAGCTCTGGAGGGGAACTCAGGGTGGCTTACAAACTATGGCAATAATTCAATGCCAGACTCAGACAATAACATAACAGTAAAACAAAATATTATAAAACTGTAAAAGAAATATATACACATTAATTAAATAGTCTTTCAAACAATTAAAATATCAAACATATCAAAAGTCTAGCACCAACTGAGCTTTATAAACATTTAATAACAATAAATGTTTGTTTTTAAACCAATTTTATATCCCTATATATCTAAGGTGACGTAAAAATTCTCATGTGGAAAGGGGTCGGGAGTGAAAAAGGTTTAAGAAGCTCTGCCTTCTGAGACCATCCTTCTAGCTTGGCAGCATGTTGTACATATAGGAGCCCATCTCTTTCAAATAAACAATTGCCAAAATTCCAAAATGTATTCATAGTTAGGATGGAAATATTTCTTTTCAAACGAAAGCATTTGCATGTCAGAGAAAACCAAATGCACATATTCAGTCATCCAGACAGCGAACTTTAATGCTTAGCATTTTAAAATTTAAGTCTGAGTCCTGACTCATTTGGTGCAGAAATGGACCTACCATTCTTTCTTTTCTCCTCCCCATAGGTTTCTCATCTTTCATAGCTACATGGCAGGCAACTAAAATGTGGTCCTTTCAATAGTGTCAATAGCTGCATCTATTACATTTGACTAAGGCAGATGTTTGATATTTTTGTTCCAATTTCTTTTTAAAAGAATTAATAAAAAATTACTAGTATCTTCATAACTATGATAAAAGTAAAAAAAGGGAGCACATGTAAACACCCTTTGAAATTTCTTCAGATAGAGAACTATCCATTGTAAAATAGGACATATAGCTAATCTAGGAAATGGAATACAGTGGGGCCTTGATATCTGTTGGGATTTGGTTCCAAGAGACAGATACACAAACATACACTGGGGATACCAACACCCATGGTGCTTGTCCTAAGATATACAAGCTCTGCTTTTTGGATTTTTAAAAAAATAATCTGTAATGTAATATGTTTTAATGTATATAATGTATGTATGTTTACATGGCATTAAATCATTGCCTATATATAGTATGTATGCCACCTTGAGTCCCTTACGGGGTTGAGAAAGGTGAGATATAATTAGGGTAAATAAATAAATAAATATTTTAAGTCATAGATAGTTGAACCCATGGCACTGATGGAATAGTATCAGCAGACTGAATGAGATAGCCATTTTGTTTTCAAATTCTTCCACCACATCACCACATTATTCTGGAGCATATGCATAATAGGCCTAGTGAATTCAGCAGGATGTGCACATAGTTTTGATAATGAAGCAATGTTTAAAAGAAGTGTTATTTCCCTTCTTGGTTTATCACATCTTCAGCCTGACACTACTCCATCCTAAGGAACTCTGAGATTTGTGGTTTCAGTGAGCTACTTGGAACTCTTTGTTGTAGACAGTTTTAATGAAACCCCTTCAGTTCCCAAGACACTTTGGTTTAATCCTCAACCTTTTCCCTCAGGATATCTTGGGAAATACATTTCATAAGAAGGTATTGGTTGTCTCTAGCAGAGAATTCTACATATTTCTGTATATACCAATTTTTAAGTCAAGTAATTGAAGAGAGCAAGGGGGCCCTTGGAGGGAGCACACATAGATGGCGCACCACACATGGACATCTTCTGATCTAGGACGACCAAACAAATTTTAAGATTGTCCATAAGTCTGATGGACCAAAATGCAGAAGGGGACCCTGAGGGCAATAATCTTCTCAAGGGTACATAGTAGTCATGAGCCAAGCTTCATAGACTGAACTGAAATTTTGGCTCTTTCAGAAGTATGTTTTGAGTCCAGCCAGTGTATCTAATCTGTGCCTTCTTTTGAAATGAAACAAGCTCCGCAGGCTTCTTCTATTGTTTGTATTGGATGCTATGCCTAATTATGGTTTCATGCTTAAGCAGTGATTGCTGTCAAAACAAACAGCGTCAAATTTTAAAATAATTATTTTTTTACTATAAACAAATTTCAAGTGGGGCCATTTCTGGGGAAAAAAAGAAACAGTTCAACTTCTGAATTCCTTATTTAGTCCTCAGACTACCCAGTTTAGGAGAAGGTTCTGATTTAAATATTAACACTGAGAATAAAGCAGCACTGTTACACTTCTACGAAAAAGTGAGCAAGTTCTCTAAGTCCTAATAGTTTGAAGGAAGAGTTTTGCTTGAACAATGTAAAGCATGATCCCTTCAGGCGGCATGTTGTGAGTCATGAGCCAGTGGGGACCATGGCCAGAAATGGCAGTGAAAAGGGCTTTCCTTCCTCTATTTTTCAGATACAGATACACATAAACATCATTCCCTACTTCTCTCTCTCAAACAGCCATAAACACATGGAGTCTCACTTCATGTTCTCACCACAAACCTTTCCTTTACAACAAATTGAACCAGGAGAGTTAGGAGGTAATTGCAACAGTTGAGGTGAGGGAGAAATAAGAGTTGCACTCGTCAAAGGCTGTGCTAGCATTGAACAAAAGAGAACATCTCAAGTCATTATGGGGGAAATGAATTGGCATTTCATAAAAGAGAACCAGTTAAGGTGTTAGAAGTTCACAGAAATAACTATTTTCCAAAGAATCATATAGTCTTAAAATATATGAAGTTGGTTCTGAAGCCTTAAAATGTATGAAGCAGGGCAGGAGTATCAAATAGTTAGCCTTCTTTGAGCATTCTTGTGCTCTGATCCAATGCTTGACTTGGTTGACCTGACCAATGATCTATTTTGGGTGAAAGACAGGGAGAATGTTGATCTGTTGTTCTCCTGGATATCAAAGCAGCTTTAGTGGATTATATGGTATCTCATTGGACTGCTGCCATCAGTTGAGAGTAGGAGGTATTTTTACAATGGTTCTGTTCCATCTTACAGGGTTAGCTCAAGAAAGTCACATTGCAAGTTGAACCCCACGGCCATTTGGCTCAATGGTTATTTTATATAGAATTAGTACACTTTGCTACCACTCCAACTGCCATAGCTCAATGCTATAGAATCATAGGACTTGTAGTTTTACAAGGTATTCAACCTTTTCTACCAAAGATAGCTGGTGCCAAACTACACATACTAGGGTTCCATAACACTGAGCCTTGCCAGTTAAAGTGGTCTCAGACTACAGTGTAGCTCAGGCATGGGAAAATTTCGGTGCTCCAGGTGTTTTGGAATTCAACTCACACAATTCCTAACAGTCTAGTGTAGATGCATCTATTTTAGTAGTAGCTCAATAAAAGCATTCCCCTCATTGCAGTCCAGCGCCCCCTCCTCCAATCTTCTCAAACAACACTTAAATTCAACTCCCCCTGTTGGTTTATCAATATCTCAGCCTGAAGCTGGTTGGCTTACCTTTGATAAACCCAGTAAAATAATATCAATAGAAATAACACAAGTTCCTGCAGTCCATTATCCAAATAAGTACAGTATTACTTTGTAGAACTAACTAACACTAAAGTCAGTTGTTCAATTACAGAACAAAGTTTTCAACAGAAAGACCTAGATCAGTTTCCTCATTTAAAAGCCTTATAAAAGCTGATGAAGACCTTTCTTTCTTGGAAGCTATTCAATATTCAATATGTAACTTTAAACAGGCTGATTTAATATGTTTCTTGCCTTTTGAATATTTCAAATATTTTGATTCCCTCAGTAGGTTTATCATCTGCCATTGCTTTATGGTTTTATATCAGTGAACTTTGTTTTAAACGATAAGCACATTTTTAATTTCATTTATTATTAAATGTATGATTTCTAATTATAGCTCTTTTGAGCCTCCTTCCCCACAATGGAGAAAGTCAGAGTATCATTGTTTTAAAATAAAGAAGTTAAAATAAAACGTGGAATCCAATAACTACCTTTGAAAGATGTTTCTATTATGAATGTAACCTTTCTTCTAACCTTGAGATCCTCTCACTTGTTTTCACATAAAAATGAAGCTATTACCTATTGCTGGATTATGTATTAATGAAAAAGCTAGAGATTTGCCTTTCCAGTTGTTGGTTTCAGGTACCAAATGGAACAATTTATATTGTGCCCAAGGCATTTGCAAGTCAGAGAGTAGCAGAAACGCACAATGATTTCCCTCAAGCATTAAAAATATCACCTTAATTTAGTAGAGATAGTCTTGTCCTCTTTCACCTATTCACAGAACTGGGGAAAATTTAACTGTGAAGAAATCTTTAAATGTTGACCTTAACTATCAATCCTCATCAGATGGGTCAAATTGCCCATCCTATGACACTTCCACTTCACTTGAGGCATGGAGCCCACCGGCTCCCATCACAAGGCACCAATCTACTTCTAGTGGGGTCCATATCTCAAGTGAAGTGGAAGTGTTGCACGAAGCAGCAGTGGCAACATGAGAGGCTTCTCTGCCGGGCTCCACTGGATTCACCATAATGCTTGTCAAATCCTAGCCATAATGGGGTGAGGTCCAGTCCTCCACATTTGTGTGTTCAACTTTTGAGTATTTATTTATTCACCATTTCTGTTAAAATGTTATCTGTAGAAATCTCTAGATGCTCCAGGACAACTATGGTCAACAGCTTCCTAGGAATCTCTGTGTCATCCAATGAAATTCAATGGTCAGATTCCAGTAGTCATGCTGGAGGACCTAAAGGCTCTTATGACCTTATCATATGGGGCTTTTTTAGCATCCTAAAATGCTGCCCCATCAGTCCAGCGATGAATGGGCACACTGCCCATCACATGATGTTGCTGGACTTCTGGTGGAGGCCCTGTCCACAACTGCAGTGGAAGTGCCGTATGATGCATACCTTGCAACACTGGAGCCAGTACAGATCTTCACTGCTTTGGCAATGCTTCACCTGTGTGATGGGGAAAAGCACGCCATGACAAAGCAGAACATCCATGCTGTATTGCCACAGAAGTTGGTGAAATGGCACTGGGGGGAGAGTCCCTTGTGTGATAAGGTCACTAGAGAGGTGTTCTCTCACGTAAAGCAATTAGCCTCTTTTTTTGCATTTTCCCACTTTTAAAGGTGTTCTATGCCTCTAGCCCCAGCAAATATGGAGGGCTGATTGCAGAGTCAAACTCCAATAGGGCTGACAACATATAGGGCTGACAACAATATTTTATTGTTTTACCCCACTCCCACCCTCCACCCCTTCCCCTTGGAAATACTCTTTGTACAATAAATTACAGAAACTGCATTTGAAATATCAGTCTTAATCTCATTTTTTCTACTCCACATCTTAATACATTCTCTAAATAATTTCTAACTAGTTCCCACATACTCTTAATTATTATAACAATTTCTATTTTATCTATATTATTCAATTTACAATTTATTTCCACATTTAACATATGATATAATTATACCAATTTGTCAGAGTCCACTTTGTTTTATCTTTCCAACCCCTCACTAAAACACTTTGAGCACACGCTATTAATTTGTCACTCTTTCCTTTTGCACATTATACACTCGTGGTATCCTTACATGTAACACATTTCTGTTGGGTATTATAATTTGAAGATTTAACATTCTATTAGTCTCTCCTTCAATTGTTTTCCAGTACACCTGTACTCTATCACATTCCCATATCATGTGATTAAACATACCTCTTTGTTTACAAGTCTCCTGCCACTTTTTTCTCGTCTCTCAGACATTTGCTTATCACAATCTCAAATGGACTGTCTTGTTTCCTAATTCTCTCCCTCCATTTATACATATTTTGTCTATAGCCAAACTTTGGATCCAATTTCCTTCTATCCAGTTCTGAATTTCTTTTTGCTCTACAGAATTTCCATCTTCTGTATACAAGTTCTTAACTAATTTTTTCCTTTTCCTTTTGATTAATCTCAGTGTTCTACCTATATTTACATCATTGTTGTGATTAATTGCCATAGTGTTGGCAACTTATTCTCATTGTCTGAACTTAATTTCTTCTTTCTTTCCCCCCACACTCTTATTGTTCCTTTAAATGGTTCCTTACATTCAGTTTCCTCTCTCCTATTCCATTCCTTAAATATTATTTCTTTTTTGCAAAGATTTTATTTTATTTTGAAAAAAGAAAACTATTTCCATAGTCATATAAAGAAAAGAAGAAAAATTTAGGAAAAAAGACAAAAAGAGGAAAAAAAGAGTAATAAAAAGTTATTAAAAAAGAAAAAAAAGTGACTTCCATTCCAGACTTGAAAACCACTAAAACATTGGATAAAGAACACAAGAATAATGGTGAAAGATATGGAAGAGGGAACTCTAGAATAAATCAGAATATATATATATATATATATATATATCTTAAAGTTATGATCTCAAACTTAAATGTTGACGAAAACATAGAAAGACAATTTATATATAAGAGGACTACAACGAGAACTTTTGCTGCAAAAGGTTGGAAATAAGAAGGAATCCTCGATATCGAGGACTTGTTAGATAAGTTTAAAGAAATAAAAGACATGTATAAATTGGCCCTCTTGTAAAAGTGAAATGAAGAGACATTAATAAAAAGAAGAAATTGAGACCTCGTGAAAGGCTACAAAAAGGATTACAGTAGGGAAGGAAAATTAATAACGAAATAAATTTAGGGGAAACAAAATAATCGAACAATATTATTTCTTTTTCTTTAATAGTATTATTTTCTCCATATTTGCTGATTTTTCCTAGTATATTGTATTACTAACCATCTTTGAATTTGAAACACATCATGAAATGCTTCTAAACTTGGTATTCCCCAGCCTCCTTCTTCCTCTTTTGCGTTTTAACAATTTATCTCTTATTCTGGGCTTTTTTTTTCTCCAAGTGCCGTTTTTAAATTTTTCTATCCCATATCTTTAACATCCTCATTTCTACTGTATTTGGAATAGATATAGCAATATTGGTAATATATTTTTTTTAAAAAACACCTTATTTTATCCACTCTTGTTAATATTTTCCCTTATCTTAAAGGAAACCTTGAAGGCAATGTCCCATTGATTAATATCTGCAGAGGTACTCACCCACACCCACAATGTTCTTGTGTAGTCACTTCTGTAGCCAATACAACATATGTATACCTCATTACACACACTCCAGGCATGCACACAACAGGGACATATCAAGCTAAGGGAAACCCAGACTTTTCACAAAATACGAAGAAATATTTAGCTAGAAACCAGCCAACCCGCAAGGCAGCTCAATGAGGCATAAGCATGCTCAGTGGCCGCAGAATCTTGTCTGACCTTGGGGAAAAGGAATACAAAACCTGGTATTGGGAGGATTGTAATACAGTATGAGTATTGTGAAGGAGACAGCAAGCCTCCACATTATAACACTGTTGCATATCTATAAAGGAGATGTGTCATACTGGCACTATGCAACATTATTTATTTAGATTATTTTGAATAGGGAAAATATGCAAACTAGTCAAAAATGTTAGAGAAAATAGGCCTATAATTTCAAGAATGCCCCCAGAATACAGCTGACAGTGTTAGCATGCTGGTAGAAAACTATGGGGATTGTAACCCAGGAAGCAATATTTGTAAGTACCAAGGGAGATGCACAGACAGTTGTCAAATTCTCACTGAAAAAAACGACATCATTCTCACAAGTCAATATGAATCATAAACCAGGATGCTAGTGTCCCCATAAGAATGACAGAGAGATTTCCAGCCTCTACCCCTTCGTCATGTGAATTTCTCGTGTGTTGTGATCTTATAAGTTCTGGGACGTACAACTGAGTTCTAGCAAGACAAAGGGGAAAAGGAAACATATCCAACAAATTGCAAGTTTCTGCTTGCTTCCATTCTTCACATGCCACTTCTTAGGAAGATTTGCCAAGCCATAGACTAGAAATGCCACTAAGCTGTTTCTTTTCACACCATCGAATCAGATTCAACTCCACAAGCTTGCCAGGAAGCCGTTCACTTCTGAGAAATAATAAAGCCACTTGGAATACTGGGATAATAAGAGGCAAAAATTATAGTAAGTGTGTCTTTGGCTTGTGTTTTGACGTTAGATCCTGGGTCAATAGCTAAAGCAAGTTGGGGACCATGTGGCTCTTCAGTACTGTTGGACTACAGCCTGTGACCTCTCAACATTAGCTAGATTGGGTAAGGCTGACTGATTTTATAGTTCAACAACCTCCCAAAATACAAATGCATCATCCTGAACAAATACATTATTGATACAGTGTTCCCTCACTTATTGCTTGGGTTAGGTTCCAGGACCTCCCGCAATAAGTGAAAAACCACGATGTAGGGATGCTCTGTTTATTTTAATATTTATACATTATTTTAGTAGTTATACACTATTTTAAGTCTTTATAAACTTAAAATAAAGTGAAGGAAAGGAAGGCAAGGCCCTTCAAGGCTGGAGGAAGGGGGGACTGAAGAGGGATAGCGCCTTGGAGAGCGGTGGCGGCAAAACCCCACAAAACAGCAAAAATACCATTATATATATTTTAATTTTTTTTAAATCCGCGAAACAGCAAGTCTGCAATAAGCGAACCGCGAAGTACTGAGGGAACACTGTATTCTCAACCCCAGACCCTTTCTGTTGTGTCGGGGGTAGAAATTTTGTGGCCCACTCAGTGTTTCTGGACTTCAATTTCCAACTTTCTCCACCATGGGTTAGGTTGGACAGCGCTGTGTAGACTTAGGCGTTTATTGCACAAGCCAGGTAGGCAAATCACAGTAACAGCAAGACAACAACTTCTTTGCCTTAGATTTATCATAGCATTGCTCCTTTCCTGCCACTTACCCAGTGGGAAACAACCAGGAAAGCTTTTTTTAAAATAAAAAAACATAAACAATATTTAATGACCTTCTTTTGTAAGAGCAAGGCAAAGTCCTGTTGAATGAGTAGAAGATAGCTAAGGTGATATTTGAGATAGCCGCATAGCTAAATGTAATATAGCCAATGGGAAAAAAAAATCTGTGAGGGCTTTGAAAAACACAAAAGACCTAAATTCAGGAAGCATCTGATTAATGTGGTCAGTGTCCTTAGCTATTTTTGTACACATTGTAAACATTGTTAATGTGACATCAGAAGGGAAAGAAAAGCTATTTTAAAAACTCAATGTACATTTTGGCCCATGGGATTTTGTTTTTACATTCAGATGTCGGAGATGCAAATAGCCCTGGTATCTCTTCGGGTGAAACATTTTTTGTTTAAATAACATTTGCATCTGGTTGGTTGGTTTGTTGGTGGCTTTTAAAATGGATTCTCTGCAGAGATTTTCTGGAGTGGATGAAACCAGAGCATTGCTCTTAGCAAAGGTTAGCCAAGATGCTGGAATCCCCAAGGTAGCAAGAGCAAATACAGTATGACCTCCATATTCGCAAGACTTTGAGTGGATGTATTAAACTGCAGATAAAAGCAAATACAATGGCGTCATGGTGGAGGAATACGAAAATGCCTAGAGAATGCATTTTGTTGGACATGAATAAATGAAACTGCATATATCAGTCACACTGTATGTCATTATTTATGCTTTGATGAACAGGTGGTAAGGGCTTCTCAGATGCCTTTCTTAGGCTGCGACATCACCATCACTCCCATCATTATTTATCTGGAAAGCATCAGGGAAATGAGAGGATCTTGATTTGGAGCAAAGCTTTGCAAGCCTAGCAGACAGAGAGAGGATGAAGCACTGGACCATGGCCAAGCAGAAAGATACAACAGCACAATCTTATCTAGATGTTGCTAGTTTGTGATGTGAACATACAGGCTTGTGGATGATTAAGTAGCAGATCTTTCATTGAAAGATCATGATGGGGCAGCTGGAGAGGGCACAGCTCTGTTCTGAATGACCAGAGAGCTATCTTTGCAGTTGATTAGTTCTCCTATTTGACGTTTTCATGAAACTGGAGGTTGTGTTCTCTCTCTTTTCCCCCAAATCATCATCAGTCTGTTACTAGAAGCAGCACAGTGGCAATAGTATGTTGAATACAACTCAGAGCTCCAATGATAGGGCTGGGACGGTGGCAGTTAATGGCTTCCCTATCAATAGGGGAAGTGAATGTGCTCTAGATTTAAAGCTGAAGTTGAAAGGGACTTTCACCTCAAAAGACATTGGATACTTCATTTAAAGTGTGGACTGAAGTGTGGGTGTTATCACACTTGCTTTGGTTACTGTTTTGAGAAGCTATTGGTAATGATTGACAGCAGACACTTATACATGCCAACTTGAAAGTAACGACCCACAGCAGGCTACTATACCTGGCAACTTGCAAGAAACATAATCCCAGCCAACTTTCATGGTCCAAATGCTATCTTAGTTAAAATAG
Organism: Anolis apletophallus; assembly: GCA_030556195.1. Taxonomy (NCBI): domain Eukaryota; kingdom Metazoa; phylum Chordata; class Lepidosauria; order Squamata; family Anolidae; genus Anolis; species Anolis apletophallus. The sequence goes on from JARBWK010000002.1 coordinate 150,419,688, forward strand.
CTAGGAGTTCAGTTAGAGAATTGCCCCACATAACACACCCCTCAAGAGAAAAACTACTCCTGAACAGTTACTTTTTATCCAAAATAGTGAATGCTATCATGTCACTTTCATTTTGGCCACGTCATGTTTCTGGGACCTACTAGAGGGGTGTGAGAATAAAAACTGGCCCTGACTTCCATGCAGTTATCTGCTTTGCCATTTTGTATATTTGTTTCTGAATATTTCTCATAATTGTTTGCTTTGTTGTGGAGTCCACAGCAAGCCACAGGCCACCTACAATGCAACCTGAGCCCTGCTATATGCACAATGGAGGACCTCCTCAAAGTGACAGCAGAGGCACTCCAAGTGGCCAACTTCTGGTCAAAGGAAATTTAATAATAATGATAAGAACTTTATTTGTACCCCACCACCACCTTGGCATTTAGTATAAAACCTCTCATTATAACAAAATATTCTTCCCTTCTTTGGCACTCTGAGTCTTCTACTTATACTGTGGGCCCATAGGGTTAGGTTCCCGGACCCCGCCCCCCATGGATACCAAAATTCATGGGTGTCCAAATCTCATTATATGCCCATGTAGTAAAATGGCACCTCTATATAAAATGGCAAAATCAGGGTTTCTTTTGGGATTTCTTTATTTGGGGAGAGGGTTATTTTCAAGCCATGGACGGTGGAATCCATAGATGCAGAATCTATGAATACAGGAACCTCGCTGTATTTGTTTTGTTTTTTTTTACAATAGTCATTCAAAACCCTTGCTTGGGTTTCTAAATTCATAACTTTGGCACACAGAAATTGATATTTGATCCACTAACTGAATTACTAATATTGCTTTGCTGTCTATCAAAGAAGAGAAATAGAAAAATGCTATTTCATAAAGTAGCAATTTAATGCTCTTTATAGCTAAATGTGTCTAATTTTTGATGCTGTACCTAAACCAGTAAAACATAACAAAAGAAAAAGATATGGGAGCCACATCACAAAAGCAATGGGAGACAAATATTAAAGAGATGTGAAAGTCGAGCAAATATTCTAATAAAATTGTGTAATTGTGCATTCCCTCTCTATTTTCTCTTACATGCTTCCCTATCACTCATCCTTTCAAGACCTTTAGCTTGAAGCAAAATATTAGTAGTACCAAAGCCACATGGCATTGTATGGTTTGTGCCATTATTCTTTGGGGGAAAGGCTCTATTGGTATCCAGTCTATAGCAAGCAGGGAGAAAATTTTACCTCTCCTTCCTGTGCTATGATCCAAGTGAAAATCATGCACATGCAATCTATTTGGCTCGTGTGTGCAAAGATTAGCAGCATGCACCAGCTGAAACATATCTGTTTTGACCTGCCTTACTTAGATAACACAGAAAAATGCTTGCCTCAGTTCTGATAATTTTAGAGGTTGCTCAATTTGACTTAGGTCAGGCTATGATTCCCAGTTTAGAAAATCTGAACTATTGTGCCTCTCAACTGACTGTGGAATCAACAACCGGCTATGCTTTTTCCTGTATATGGAATAGAAAAGATAACAGTGGCCATTTAACAAGCTGATGTGTGCAAATGAAAAGTCCAGGTATGCCTCTCTGGATGTAGCAAAGCAATCTTTCACAAATGACCCACTTTACCATCCCTCAGATGCTCCTTTGACTTCTCTCTTAAAAGCCACTATCTTTTTAATAACCTGGCTTCGGGAGCAGAAAAGAGAAATACCATGATTTCATAATAATAAACCTGAAAAATTGCATTGTTCACATACCCAATGTGTGCCCCCCATGGCATCTCATCAGCTCAAAGGACATTTTTGAATATTACTTTGTAGAAATTATTAGAATGCTAACAGTGATATAGAACTATAAGAGTTTGTAGAAAGTAAATGAAAAAAATAGGGTTGAAAGTAATGGCATGAATCGATGCCTTATTATTCCCTGGGTAAATCATCATTTTTGCTATTAAACTCCTAGCCTTGGTTTTTAACAATACTATGAACTTGATTTTGCAGTAATATAGAGAGTAGCATGACCTAGTGGCTGGAGTATTTGATAATGGGAGATCTGGGTTCACATATCTGCTCAGGCATGGAAAACCACTGGGTGACCTTGGGTAAATCACACTCTTCAAGCCTCAGGGGAAGACAAGGACAACCTCTCACCCTCCTCTGAATAAATACTGCCAAAAACACTCTGCCAAGATAGGTTTTCTTTAGGGTCACCATAACCCAGAAATAACTTGAAGGCACACAACAACAACAACAACAACAACAGAGTGATGAGCAGATGAGAACTGTAAGGCTGTCACTTAGGTCTGCAAAAGAGGAGAAAGGGGAGGGGGGACCAAAAAGAATGCACCCAGTCAAAAAATTGCCTCAAATTTGCAAAGAATAAATATAAAGATGCAAATTCAGGAAAAATGCCTGTCATTTAAATGGGCATATAATACACTTCACTATGAAGGGTAAGACTGACCTGAGCTCCATTCACACTAAACAATTATAGCATTATTTTTCCACTTTAATTGCTATGGTTCTTTCCTATGAAATCTTGGGATTGGCAGTTTAGGGGAAGGAATTTAGAGTTTTTCAGACACTTCATGAAACGACAAACCCAAGGATCCCTTAAATCACAGCCAAGGCAGTTAAAGTAGGATCGTGGCACTATAAGTGTGCAGTATGAATTGGCTCCCAGAACTTCCAAGTTTAAGATAGGAGGATATCTTCAAACAGAAGGATACTTTTGATTCTCATCAGCAGCCAGTTGAGTGCTGAAGACATCAAGTGAGTAAAGCTATATACAGTTAACAGGGCAGATCTAACAGGCACATAGCTAAAAGCTCTTCAGCCTGCATTGATCACATTGTTATTGATACAAAGAAGTAGGCAAAAAAGCAACCGCAACCAATGTTCCTAAAATACCCTGTAATAAGATTGAACGCTGAACTGTAATTCTAAAAAATGCTAACAACAATAGTGATTTTAAGAATAACCTCTTTTTTAAAGTAGAAAATATTACTCTGTATGTCACACATGCATCCTGTTGTCCATTTTATACCAATTCAAGAGTGGGCCTTTTAATAGCACTGGAAAAAAATTGCTCCCCACTGAAATCTGCCTCTTCAAATAAATGTAAACTGGTACAGGGCTATCATTAGTACTGACTAGAATAAAAGTAATCTTCCTTGTGGGGAATCCACTCCTGCATATGAAGCCTATGGGGGGGAAAGAACAAACATCAACTGCTGTCACATGGAAGAGAAGAGGAGGAGCCGAGAATTTCCCTGTGATATCTCACCTCTGCCAAAAGGTACTATGGTTGGCCTTCTACATTTGCAGGTTAAAATTTTGCAGATTTGATTATTCATATGTTTGATTAATATGCACTCTAGATCCTCCAAGGTGACTTTATAGTCAACATCTATTGGAAGCTGACAACTGAGTCATGCTCGAGTACCCAGAGAATCCTAGTGAGAATATCACTTCAGGAATCTCTAGGTCCTCCAGCATGATTTCTAGTCGAAGTTGCCCTAGAAGACCTAGGGCAGGGGTTTTCAACCTGTGGCTCCCCAGATGTTTTTGACCTTCAACTCCCAGAAATCCTAACAGCTGGTAAACTGGCCGGGATTTCTGGGAGTTGTAGGCCAAAACACCTGGGAACCCACAGGTTGAGAACCACTGACCTATTTCCTCACAGTCCCTGTCATGAAAGAGGAAGAGAGGGAAACATATTAGTAGTAGGATTTTCTTCCCCTTAAACAGGCACTGCTGAGAGAGGAGATGGGGGGAATGTGAAGCCCATCTTTATTTCTTCTCCCAGAACCAAACAATTGGGTGCAATAAGGGGACTCAGGGAAATCACTTCTGCTGTAATGAGAATACTGTCCCACTTTACTGTTAAAACTTGAGGTTCTGGTTTGAGTGTTGGACTAGGACTTTTGAGAGTACAGTTGGCCATGGAAACCCACAGAGTGACTTTGGGCAAAGTTTCTCGGTTTCAGAAGAAGCACATTTGAATACATCCTGCCAAGAAAACCTGCAATAGTTTTGCTTCAGGGACCCAACATGTCAGAAACAACTTAAAGGCACAAAGCAGCAGCAATAACAACCAAAAGAATAATAGCAGCTAACAATGCATGGACTAACAACAAAGCCTAGTTTAGATCAAGTCTGGCAATTCGGAAAAATGACCTTATTCAGCTCAGATTGATTCGAATGCTATCTGATGCTGCTCAGGTCGTATTTCAAGTTGTATTTCAGAAATCCATACATCATACCTATTGCCCAAAAAAAAAAACCATCCGACATTCTTCTGGCAAGCACCCAGTACTCACGTCCTATGGAGGCCATTAAACTCTTTACCTTTTTGCTTTTGGGAAAGATGGGATCTGTCTTGTGATGCATTACTTTTAATATCATTCTCTCAGAACACTGGGGTTGGAGAATCCTGGCAAAACTCCTCTGAATAGAAGCTAGAGCTGTCAGTCAAACAAATGAAACTGTCCCTTATTCCTCTCCCCGTCCTTCCATATTTTCTTTATGAAGTATGCTTCAGAAGAAATTTCTGGAGACACACTGTCCGTGTGCTTTCTAATCAAATGTTCAGAATCATATCCAGCCCTCTTTGAACAAAATCCTGTTTCATCTTGGTTTTTACTCGTACTAGTAAATAGTTCCATTCAAATGGGGATGGGGGGCTGTGACTCTAGCAGGGGACATTTTTCACACCTGTGGTAGTATTCACCATCCCATTTGAATCTGAAAATGAGTCAAAGAATGCAATTTTTGATTGTGATTTCCAAATATCTTGAAGACTCCAAGAATAGCAATTGATCTTTTGAGGGTTATCTTCACCCAACATCTTTTGGAGGGAGTGTATCAGGTTGGCTGGGGCTACCAACCTAATTTTGAGGCTGAAATCCTATATGTACTTATTCAAAAGTAGGTTCCATTATGGGGTTCTTTTTGTGTAAGCAGCATATATAGGCTTGCCCTGCTAGTATTGTTATTAAATAAAGTATTTTGAGAAACTTAATGAAGTTTGCTTTTCTTTCTGTAGCTAGCAGCTCTCACTAACTCCAAATGATGGAACATGTTAGAGACCCATTACCTCATCTGCATGGTCATCTTTTCATTCCTATTTGCCATTAGAAAGGAATTAACTTAAATTAAATACTGTGCTACCAAAATGTTCATAACTAAAGGCTGTAATTCTGCCCAGGGCCTCTGCTAATTATATAATTAAAGAGTCTATCAATTAAAGCATTTATCATTTAGAAACACAATTTAAAATGGCACTGAAATTCTGAAAGACAATGCCCTTATCTAGAGCTGCCACATTCTTCTCCTTCTTCAATCTGTTCATTATAATATTTATCTAAACAACCACTTTGAAATTTAATACCAATGGTACTAAGTGCGCAGATAATGAACACTAATAAAAATAATAAAGAAATAAAAACTATTCAGCCATGGGAAGATGTGAATGAGCTTTGAGACATATACTTTTGCTAATTAAAATGGTACTGAGGGTATTTTTGTTCATGGTATTCTTCCTATTAAAATAATGTCTCTCTCCCCTCAACGACTTACCATCATATTAGGAATTTGACATTTCATTTTGAATCTCACGATTGCCTATTCTTCAGCACTACAGTTTGCCCTCTGTATCCTCATAACTCTGGAGCACAGAATGGTGGCATTCCAGCTGTTTTGGACTACAAATCCCAAAACTCTCCTTATCTAGTTCTATTGGCTAGGATTGGTGGAAGGTCAAAACTTCTCTGCCACTTTTTAAACAGATGGATGGTAGTTGATGAGAAAGGAGGGGAGCAAGGCCTTCTTTTCCTTGTGTTCCAGTTTTTTCCTGAGGTTAACTCAAGGCTCTTCCACACAGCCATATAACTCAGAATATCAAGGCAGAAAATCCCACAATATCTGCTTTGAACTGGGTTATCTGAGTCCACACTGCTATATATACCAGTTCAAAGCAGAAAATGTGGGATTTTATTCAGCTGTGTGGAAGGGGCCTTAGAAACATAACAGAAGCTCTGTTAGATCACACAAAATCTTATCTAGCCCAGCATTCTTTCCCCAACAATGGCTACCCAGGTGCCGCTGGGATTCCCACAAGCCCAACATGAAGAGGATTGCAACCTGTTCTTGCTCATGTTCCTTAGCAACTTGTAGTCCTCAGTAACACAACTTGGCTCTTTAGCCTACTGTGTATTGGAGGCCACCACGACCAGTTGCCACTGACAAAGTTATCCTCTCTGTATTTATCTAATTGCCTGTGAAAAGACATCTTGTGGACAGCACATTAACTTTCATACCTTCAGATATGTGTACAAAGGATGGTAGCCTTATTTACGCACTAGTGAACAACTAACTGTTGGCGATTTCCTTCCAACTAACCATCCCTTCCTTGATTCTGAATTGGGGATCTGAATATTGACATTTATTTCACAAGTCGCTCCTAATAAATAGCCAGAGTGACGAATGCCATAGAGGAGTTGCAAAACTACAGGCAGGAGGGGAGCCGGAGGTGTTGGCTGATTTTTGGGAATGAAAGCCAATATAGATTGCTATATTAGGCTTAAGTACACCACGGCGGCACTAATTCAAAGAGGAAGGAAGGCGATAGAGAAGAAAGTTCTGTAGACCGTGGGAAGATGCATGCAGGAGACAGTGATGTGCCCCAGAGAAAGCTTGGGTGGTCTGTGGGCATGGGGAGGAGCAGAGCAGAGACATCTTTCAGCATCCTTTGCTGCAAGATGAAAGCAGTGACAGTGAGAAAAGTGAAACAGAGGTCAAAAATTCTCCTTTCTGCACTTGACCCAGATAAGGAAATCTAGGCAATGAACTTTTTCTTCTAATACAAGAAAAATGTAACCAGTGTTATCTCGCTCCCTATTCTCTCACACTCCAAAAAGAATGCCACACAGTGTGAAGAGTGCTCCCACCCTTTGAAGATCTGTTTTCTGTACATCTTCAGTAATGCAGATGGAGTGCCGAGTAATGAAGTCCAGCCGTTTTGTAATTGTATGACAGCAGCTCTACAGGTCACTATCTTTCACTATAAGAAGGCTATCAATTAAGTCACTCCCAAGGCTGAGACATTCTGCTGCCTGAGGCAAAACAGAAGATAATACTCTTCCCTCCTCTCCCAGGTTCCCGGGTGAAATAAGGGGCAAGGGAATCTCATCAGGTGCTACTTGGTTTTCCTCTCCCCCTCATCTGCATTGAGAAGTACACCAGATTGTACTGCACTAGTTAGTCTTCCTTCCACACTGGCAATGAGAACACATCTTCCAGTTCACCTGAGGGCAGCAAACCAGTCGAGGGGCATGGAGTCAGCATGGGTGAATGGGTGTATACAGCTTTGGCCTTCAAAGGAGTGGAACAATCAGAAGAAACCACTGACTGTGAACAATCATGCCAGGACCATTGCCCCATTCTGATTCTGCATTAAACCTCAATGCATCTGGGAAAAAATAAAGCAACTTCAAGAGTTGGGCATTGCACTGCCACTCTCAAAACCAGTGGTTATTAACCTGTGGATCCCCAGATGTTTTGGCCTACAACTCCCAGAAATCCCAGCCAGTTTACAGTTGTTAGGATTTCTGGGAGTTGAAGGCCAAAACATCTGGGGACTCACAGGTTGGAAACCATTGCTCTAAACACATCTATCTCAAACTGGCTGCCACCACTGAATTTCCAACAGTAGCAGTGATGGAAAATACTATATCCTTTAAGCAAGGTGTGCACACCTCATGGGCATTGCTTATGAGTAAATCTTTGTTTCCATGAGTTTTCTGGCAAAGTTTTCTGGGAACTGTACAGCTGCTTACACAGCTCAAAGATATATATGGGAAAGGTCCATATGGTGTATGGCACTAAGTGTTGTCCAATCTGAGGAACAGGCTCAGGAGAGATTAGCAATAGTTTTTATATATTGTAGCATGAGGCACTGAAACATTTATTAATTTATACAATCAATAGCACTTTCCAATGCAATCAACACGCCAAACTTCTTTGTGAAGTAATGAAATTGGCAGAGTGGTGAAACTGTTCCACTGAGAAACTTGATAGCAGAAGTTTCAGAAGTCTGTCAGAGGCAATACTATCACTACAAAGCTGAGAGAAGGTTGTCTCTACTGGACAGAATTGTGTGGGTATTATTGTCTTTAAGATGAAGTGACCCTGTAAACCTCATCTCAGATCTGATTCATTTGACGCAATGTTCATTGTAAAAAGAGTAAATGTATTTAGAAAGACTGGCACTTAGTGGTGCCAACTAATTTATCTCATTAACTTCAGTGGACCTTCTCAAGACAGGACTAACATGAGCTTTAGCCAAATGATCTGGAATCATTTTCCTTTTGTGGATTGAGGGTAACAGACAAGGATGCAAGGAATAGAAATATCATTCCCCCTCTACTCCGATTCTTTTAAAATATGTTGATGTACAAACTCCCAGGTGATGATGGGAGCCACCGTATGGAGAGTATCAGATCATACATAAAGGTTGAGGGATGCAATGACAGCTCGAGAGTGATACCTGCCACAAATATTTAGACACACACAATGATAGAAAATAGGCAAGAAGATAGAACACTGCTATATGGAGTATTTGTTATCTCCTCCTTCAAAGATGAGAATCGTGTAAACTACCAGATATCATTGTCTTGGAAATCCAATCATTCCTCACCATTAGCAATGCTAGCAAGTTTTGTTGGAAGCTGCAATTCCATAACACCTGATGAGCCATACAGTCCCCATAACTCTGCTGTTCTAAACATTAGAGCTTTCCTATCCATCTTGTGTTTTGTGGCAAGAACAAAAATGCTATCTTTTTTAAAGCAATCAAGAGGAACAACTAGGATGATATCCAGAAGTAAGGGAAAAGGTGACAACTTCATTGTATATCAAAAAATCATTGTATAAAGCAACCCTTACAATTATTTGAATTAGGATTTGCATATAGTAGGCAGGCACTAAAGGAAGTCAACCTAAGTACAAAATGTAAAGTGAAAATTCACAACAACTTCAGAGGGCAATATTTAGTGAAGTAGTTATACCTTCGACTTGATATGGTGTTGTAGCTACAGAGACTGAGAGAGAATGTTGTCTCTATTGGACAGAATTATGTGGGTGTCATTGTCTTTAAAGCCTTTCCAGAAAATCTCTAAAGTCCATCTCAGGACTGATATGTTTGCTAACATTGTCCTGGCATCAAAACTGGCTCTGTAGTAATCATTCTGTTTGCTAGGCTTTCCTTAGACTATTATTTTATGTAATCTCTGTCCAAAACCAATCTATGCCAGGTCTCTGTTTGCAGAGAGAATTTCTTTTGGAGAATCTCCCAACATATCTAAAGAGCATTTGCAGCCAGAACTAGAGAGGCTGGTCATTCGGAGACCTAGCAACAAGCCCCATTCTTGGCCTTCCAAAGAACCTGGATGTCCAGAAATCGTTTCAGCACTACCATGTAGAAGGTCAGTCTTAGCAATATTAATCCAACCCGATCTTCTAACAAAAGGCATGACTAATAAGATGGCAGAGTATACAGCATCAAATGCAACTCATGATCTATCATTCCTCTCGCGGTTTTTATGATGGAGCTTTGTTACAGGCCATTAATTTGGGCACTGAGCTTGACTGATAAAATATTACTCAGAACCCTAAAGGGAAGTAATTGTGACAGCCTGGAATGAAAAGGCCATGTTGCATTTGCATAGTTAGGAGGTGGCTTTAATGTTGGAGAGAACCTTGCTAAGCCTGGATGGTTAGACACTATTTAAGGACATGTATGAAATTGTGATTTCCAATCTATGAGATTTTTCTATTAAAGCCCATGAAGAAAAGCAGAAATATCTGAGTTATCCAGAAGTGCCCTAGCAATTTTTCAGTCTCAAAAAAGATTTAATAAAATAAGGGTTCTTCCATACTGCCCCTTTATCCCAGGATCTGATTCTAGATTATTTGCTTTAAACTGGAATATATGAGTCCCCACTGCAAGATTATCTGGGATAAACAAATAATCTGGGAGCAGATCCTGGAATATAGAGGCAGTGCGGAAGGGCCCGAAGACACCTAGGAAAAAAGGTACTTCTTACTATAAATGTGGAGCTAACCAGCTTTTAATTCAGAATCATTAGATGCTATACAGAAAAGTAGAGAAAGTCCACCAGGATCTTATTATTGGATTGTTTATGGCAAATCAGTAGGAGATGCCTACAAAACAGAACTAAGAAAAAAATCCTAACACAACACAATATATTTTGCTGCCTGTGATAATGGACTTTTCACTTTTACCAAATAATTGGCTATACAATTTGTTACAAAACGGACCCGGTTCCATTAACATTATACATTTTTAGTAACTGTTTCATTACTTTGCTGCTATTTTTTTAGTTCTTGTTTAGAAACACCAGAGATTTGAAAATATCTCCTCAAAATGGCCCCAAAATTATTTTAAAACACAGAAATACCTGTTACATCTAGTCCTTTGCATTCACTGAGGTTTGGTTCCCAGGGCCCTTCCACACAGCCCTATATCCCAGAATATCAAGGCAGAAAATCCCACAATATCTGCTTTGAACTGGGTTATTTGAGTCCACTCTTAGATAATGTGGGATTTCCTGCCTTGATATTCTGGAATATAGGGCTGTGTGGAAGGGCCCCCAGACATCCTGTGGATACTGAAATCTCCCATGAATTGTCAGATCCCATGATATACAATAGCGTAAAAAACGATGTCTCTTACATAATATGGTGAACAACTTAAGTGCTGGAAAGGAACGGAGGATCTGTGAAATGGCAGGAAGCTACACAGGATATGGCAGGACCCATATAATGCTTGGAATGCAGCAAAATCAAGATTTGCTTTATATATATATATATATATATATATATATATATATGGCATAGTCGGTTGAAACCATGGATGCAGAACTCACGGATATAGAGATGCCAATTATATTCATTTTTTAAAAGAAATATTGTTACATTGTGACTTCATTTGTTTCATGATTAATACTTGTAATGTACTACTTAGAAGCATAGAGCTTCAAGGGACCCAATGGACCATTTAGCCCAATCCTTTGCTATGTAGGAATTCACAACTAAAACACTTCTGAAAGATGACCGTCCAACATCTGTTTGAACACCTACAAAGAACAAGTGTCCATTGCATTCCAGGGCAATCAATTCCACTGCTAAATAGCTGTAACACTGAAGAAATTATTTTAAAAGTTTAGGTGGAATATCTTTCTTCACAATTTGAATCCATTGTTTTATGTTCAGGTTTATGGAGTCAAATCGAACAGAAGCAAAGGAGATATATAGCAATAACATAGGAACCAGTTTTTCTGGTATTTATATAAAAATATCGTTATTGCTATATATCTCCTTTGCTTCTGTTCGATTTGATTGTGTTTGTGGCACGCCCCTTTCATTGTTATTGCAGGTTTATGGAGTAGCAGAAAAACACTCCTATGCTCTGATAAAATCTAAAGACCACCAGAAGAAAAAAAACTTCTGTAAACACTTTTTATAAAAAAAATATTAATCTTAAATCTATTTATTCAAAAATAAATCTCGAACTATTCAATTGTACTTCATGTTACTAAGCCTGCTGAGAATTACAGACCTCATTAGCTTAATTTCTGTTGTTAAGTTTTACTGGTTCTCTTTGTAAACCAAATTTTGCTGTTGCTTAGTCTTGTGTGATCACCTAAGGTTTTTTTTGGCAGAGAGAATTATTATGTAAGCAGCTTTTGTAGAAGTCAGTATGACAGAGAGGTAGGAAGTCCTCCCTCAACAATGAACTCAAGCTGTGGCCTCAGGTAAGTTGCAACGCTTAAGCCTCATCTAAGTATATGTAAAATCAGAACATTAAAGATATTGAGGACTGCTTTGCTGGATCAGACAATGCAATTTTCACAGAAAATGGCATAACTTTGGAGTAGAATGCATGCTTTGCACAGAAAAGGTCCAATGTGTAATTCCTAGCATCCTCAAGTGGGCCAGGGAAATACTCTCCAATTCAAAGCTTGTAGAGTCATTGTCTGTCATTGCAGAATGGGAATGGGCAACTCTTGAGAGAGAGTGCAGTGGCCAATTTTTATCTTCATGTCAGGCTGCATCTTTCCCATTACATTTCCTCCAAACCCATCCAAAAAACCCCAGAAATTATTTCTGGTTTGGGCTAATTTCCCTTGATTGTTGTGGAGAAGTTGAAGGTGTGCTTCAGAAGTATCAACCACTCCTGAAGACATACAGAGAAATCACCCTGGGAGTGCAGGTTGACCCATCTGGGCAATCCTCCAGATGTGAGGAGCTTTGCTACAAGCTTTAGTAGGTCTGGGGAACCGAGGAGCCACAAAAAGGATGGTGCCACATGTGACAGTCCCTCTCCCAACTCCATATGATGAGCAATAGCCTGATTTGATCTAAGACAACTTCCCATGTCCTTAGGAGCAAACAGTAACCAATGTACTTAGTGGCAGGCTTCTATAAGCCTAATGTAACTAATAGCAATTTGTGAGAGTCAACCAACTGCATTTTTATTACTCACTTCATGCAGACAACACTGAATTGTTGTGGTGGTTATTTTCTTTATTTTTATTCCTCCTTTTTTCTGAAATAGGAACTCAAGGGGGCTAACAACAAATAATAAAACAATGTTGAGATAGTGCTAGTTGATAGACAATATCTTATGTTCTTACAAGCAATCGGTAAGCAATCTCTATGCTTCTTACCATGAGGTCTATCATGAGATAATAAAAATCAATAAGAATATATCAACATCTCACATCTCTTAGTTGTGGTGCGGCTAAATGAGACAAACACTTCTACATGCAAAAATAACAACTGAAAATTAGATGAGAATAAATTGATTTATCTACTCTGAAAATGATTGACTAGGAAGTCTGTTTATCTCTCCGTTTGCCCAGTCAAGCCTAGCAGGTTGCACAACACAGTGTAAGATGGCAGCAATACTCCTGTTGTTCTGTGAGATACAAAAAGAACTGTCAGGAATAATTATTTCCTGCTATCATTTTCCCTCTTGCTGTGTCCTGCCCTTGTGTTTCTTCTCCATGAAACCCCCCTGGTTTGCACAGCTACATTCAGCAACTTGCCTCTCCTATCAATACTTGGACTTCACAGGCGGGCATCTGCTCAGGTAAGGACTACTGTGATCATCTTCAGCACACCTCTCACATGCAAAAAAGGATGGGGGGAGCACAATATCCCTCAATTTCATACACAAATCCATCCTTGTTCGCCTGCATAATTATAGTTTTTATGTCAAAGCTTTACAGCTTTATCACCTCAAGCACTATTTTACAGCTGTCAAGAATGATTTATGCAATAATGACTTAAACAGAGAAATTGGAGTCCTTGGAGGAAGAGCTGTCATTTTTTTCCAGGGCAAATAATGTTATTAAAACTATAAAAAAATATTGATATGCTCTGTAAACACTCTCTTACCTCCAAAGGAAAATAATCAAATTGGTCTCTAAAGATAAACCAATTGTAGAGAGGCTGTTATGAAGCTGATGAGGAGGAACACTGGGTTCTGTTCCTATGAATTTAAATAGCTGCTAATGCATTTTACACTAGTCTGGGAAATGTTTTATTTAGTCCTACATGGTCATTGGATTTTCACATGCTTCTGTAATTTAACCCTCCCTGGTTGCCCACTTTGAGTAAAGGACTTGCAACAAAACCAATGCAGATATTTTTGCAATTAGCAATAGTCCCTCACATAACAGTAGCCTCAGCCATTAGGTAAAGTGAGTTAGCCACTTCAGGCAGCAGATTTGTGTAGAAAATTATTAGTTGTTTAATTTCTTAATGCTATATTTGTGCTGTCAGAAAAGGGCAAGAAACACTTATGAGGTTTTCTACCTCATCCACCCAAAGAACATAGCTGATTTTTAGGTATTGTAACAGCCGACTCTTAGTTAACCATCACTCATGGGGATTGGTAGATGCCAGTTATATGTAGTTTCTTGTTGCTTGAGAGCTACTATTAAAAATAGACTGAGCTAATGCTATACCCAATACTATACCATAATATAAGATTTGCATTGATTTGCTATTAGTATTGAAATACAGTAATCAAAAGCTAATTAAGCCAAACTGAAGTTAATGTAGTACAGCTATACTGTATTTAAAAAAAACAATATAGCTGCAGTATTTTTCTACAATTTCTTTTTGCAGTTTATTTGCATTCCTGTTAACTAAGAGTCTACTGTACCTTGAATTGGGTAGGTGGGCATATCACCCAATGATGTGCCTTAGGCAGCAGAGTATCGTTGTCTGACCCTTACTGAGATGCACAATAACCCTTTTGGTTCTTCAATCAGCCCATGAAGAATAGCTCATAGCATGATGTGAATTAGTCTGTTACAAAAAGATGTGGGAATCCGACATCAAGATGATATATACATGCAGTTTAAAGGGCATTCTGTAATGGGAGGATCAGTTTCCCACTGGGTACATATATAACTCTCAGCAATATTTTTTCAAGGACTGTGAAAGTTTCTCCGTGTGTTACTTCAATTGGATCAATTGCTTGTGGCATGGACATCCTTAAATCCTCTCATTAAAATCTCTTCTTTTCTGCCTAACCTGCTGGAAATTGCTCCTGTAATAGTAGAAGATCCCAGGAGCTGAATCTTTTACTGAAAGGTAGGAAAGATATTAATTTTAATACTTCTCTTTTAAAGAAATACATGCATAAAATAACCAGTGTCTGGCTGGCACGCAGATTCATTTCCGTAATTCCAGCAGAGTCATAGAAAAGCACTCATGAATTTCTAACTAATCCATGAAGATCTTCAAGGCTGCAAATCTGAGGAGTAATTTCTTTATTTACTGTATTTTTACCCTGCTCTATCTCAACCCCAAACGGGACTCAGAGCAGCTTCGAAATTGGCAATAATTCAATGCCCCAATAAACATAAACATACAAATACAATATGCGTTATACATTAAAATCATAAAAACCATAACATATCAATACATTAAATAACCTATTAAAAACAAACACAAGAACCCAATATCATAATCCAGGAGCCATAATATTTCAATAATATTATAATCACTTCATAACTAGTGCTACTTACTACACTGTACTACTCTCATAGCCAGGTTTTAACTTTCTTTCTAAAGGCCAGGAGTGTGCCAATCTAATTTCACTGGGAAGGTAGTTCCACAGTTGAGGGGTCACCACTGAGAAGACCCTGTCCCTCATTCCCCACCAGCTGCACCTGCGAAGGAGGTGGGACCAAGAGCCGGGCCTCCCCAGAAGATCTTAGCACCTGGGCTAGTTCCTAGGAGGAGATACATTCAGACATGTATTGGCAGCCAGTGGAGCTGATGCAGCATGGGGGTTGTATGTTCCTTGTATGCCGCTCCAGTGAGCAATCTGTCTGCTGCCCATTGGGCTACTTGAAACTCCTGAACAGTCTTCAAAGGCAACCCCATGTAGAGTACATTGCAGTAGTCTAATTGGGGTATAACAAGAGTGTGGCCATCGTAGCTGGTACACAATTTTAATTGTGCAAAAGCTTCCCTGGCCTCCTCCGACGCCTGGGGTTCCAGGCTCAGCGATGAGTGCAGGTTTCCTCCCAAGCTGCGACCCTGTGATTTCAGGAGGAGTGTAACCCAGTCCAGCACAGGGTGTAACCCTATACCCTGTTGCACCTTTCAACTGACCAGGAGTACCTCTGTCTTGTCTGGATTCAATTTCAAGTTGTTCACCCTCGTCCAGATCGTCACAGCTGCCAGGCACCAGTAACGAAGGCTATTGTTTAAAGAAGAACTTTCCAGAAATGTAGGCCACAAGTCAACTTGTTCACAGAAGAGTAAGCCCTACTGAAATCTTTGGGACTTGCTTCAAAGAAGAGCAGATGCCAAGTGATGGAGATGCCAACATTTCATGTAAAAGTTTGCATTGAGAATTACCTGTCACTGTCCTATAGAAAACATTTACCAGTATTACAGATTGGGCCAAATCAGGCTGGAATATATTTGCTGAAATCACATAAACTTGTATGACCCATTAAAGTTTCTATAATAAGTACAAGGATATCAAGAGATACACTATTGCAGCCACAGAACCTAGTTATACAGTTTCCTTTTTTTTTTTGAAGGGGAGGGGAATGTTGTACCTATTTTATTTTATTTGGAAATGCCATGGTCCACAATCCAGATATTGCCCTTTGTTCAAAGTAATACGGGTTTGATATCCCTGATCTAAAATACTTGGGGCCAGAAATGATTTGGATTTCAGATTGTTTTTCCAGATTTTGGGGGTATTTTGGAATATTTGCAATATTGTGATGATAACATTCAAGTTGAAATCCATTTATATTTGATATGCATAGCCTGGAGATAATGTTATATACAATATTTTAATAATTTTGTGCATGAAACAAAGTGTGCGTAGACAGAACCATATCTTAGCACTCTTCCACCCAGCCATATAACCCAGAATATCAAGGCAGAATAACCCACAATATCTGCTGTGAACTGGAATATCAAGTCCACACTGACATATATTCAAGCTGTGTGGAATGGGCCATCCATGTGGACAATTACAGAGTTTGAAGCCATTTTGATTTCTGAATCAGGAATATGCCCAACTTCTAGGTTAACTGTTATTTCTTTAAAGATTGCTTTGAAAGTAATACATTAGTAAATATTAGTAAATGGAGCCCCCAGTAGCACAATGGGTTAAACCCTTGTGCCGGCAGGACTGAAGACCGACAGGTCAGAAGTTTGAATCTGGGGGGAGTGCGGTTGAGCTCCTTCTGTCAGCTCCAGCTCCCTATGTGGGGACATGAGAGAAGCCTCCCACAAGGATGGTAAAACATCATAAACATCCGGGCATCCCCTGGGCAACATCCTTGCATTCAGCCAATTGACTCACACCAGACGCAACTTCCAGTTTCTCAAGTTGCTCCTGACATGGAAAAAAAAGCTAGTTACTAAAAGATTGTCTTTTCATTACATTTTTATCATTTAAAAGTACAAAAATGGTTTAAAAAAGATCCAAAATTTCCTCAAACAAACCACAAAAAAATGCAGTGACAGTAACGAGTGAATGTCTTTTGCTACACAAAAGGTAACATAACCTATCATGACAGTATTGTGTGAAAAAAGGGGATTCTTTCACTGCCACCAAAGTATGTGTTGTCAGTTACAGCCTTGTTACTCATAATGTGTTGTTTCTGTCTTCCTTTTTCCAGACCACAGGCTTTCAGCTAAATGTTTCAATCTTTACAGAGAGGTAAACAAGTAAAAAAAATTCCTTCCAGAGCTTCTACCTTTGGGGTCACATGAAATAGTGATTGGATAATCATTTCAGTTATGGCTGGATCTACACTACAATATAATCCAGTTTCCGAATCCAGATTAACTGATTTGAACTGGATTATATGAGTCTACACTGCCATATAATTCAATTTCCAAATATGGATTGTCTGTTTTGACCTGGATTATTTGAGTCTACACTGGCATATAATCCAGTTTCTGAATACAGATTATCTGATTTGAACTGGAGTATAGGACTCTACACTGCCATATAATCCAGTTCAAAGTAGATAATTTGGATTCAGAAACTGGATTCTATGGCAGTGTAGATGGCACTGCATTTTGGGAATGCTTTCTCCAAAGCAGGCTCACCTGGCAAACACAGACCAGCACTTTCCTGCTAGTCGCTGCTTTTGTACTTTTTATAGAGTTGCAGTGCAGTGGTGCCAAGGGAAAACAGACAAAATCTCTAAACTTGGAGTAGCCCACACACAGCATTTCTCCAGTGCCTGATTTTCTGCATAGCCAACACACTTGGGGACCTTTCCTTTCCTGCTTCACCAGTATTCCAGCCACAATATTGCACATTTTAGAGCAGGTGAAGATCATCTTAATTCTTCCAGAGTTTTAATGAACCACATAAAAGAGATTTCATTTGCAAACATGAAAGAAAAGATTTATTCTATAGAAATTTTCTATGCCTACCAATGCAAATCTGTAAAGCCCTTCATTTCAAGAGGATTCACAATTATCTGCAGTTTTGCAAATCCACACCAAGTCCAGGAACATATCCCCCATAAATACTGAGGTTCTACTATATTTAAGAATATTTTAAGTCACCCTAAGAGTTTTGATAAACACTGCCTTCCATATACATTGTTGTTGTTATGATGAGCTTTCAAGTCAAGTCTGACTTATCGCAAGTCTAGTGCCTTTTGACAATATTAGCTCACAGGAAATGGCCATTGTCTTCCTTTTAGGCTGAGAGTGTATGGCATATCCAAAGTCATGTGGTGGTTTTGTATCATTCAGCAAGGATTCAAACTGTGGTCTACCAGAGTCCTGGCCCAACATCTAAATTGATTTACTATAGCATTCACATAATTTAGTTCTTTGATTTATTATGTTTTACTTATTCATTTTAAGTGATTTTTACTAATTGGTTCTTTTGTTTTTATGTATTAGTAGCCACAGAGAGCACTTGGATGTAATGCACATCAAACAAGTTACTGTAAATAAGTAAAATCAATAGGGGTTGCTTTCCCTGTTTTGACTCTCTTTGGTTGAAATCCATTTCAAGAATTGTTTTCATCTGTTTGTAAATGTTTCTGTTTGCATCTTTAGTGTTTTCAATGCCTTTATTGTATATGATCCAAGGGGACCCAATGAATTAAAATGGAATAGATTAACAAATGTTAAAAAATGAAAAAAGTAAACGGAATAAAAGTAAAAAAATTTTTTATGTGGAATCTTCTACAGATTTCTGTGCAAAGATGTGGAAGCAAGTTATGGGAGTCTCTCCCACCAGATGCTGGATTGCCCTCCCAATTTGCTCTCTTCCTACCAGCAAGTGAAGACCTTTTTGTTTATGTTTGCATTTGGCTCTTAATTTCACTGTATCAGAAGAATCTTTCAATGGAGAGTGTTGTGCTTTTATACTTTGTATTATGTTTTAATGTGTTTTCAAATTGTTTTAATTTAGTGTTTGTCTAACTTCTTTTTAAATAGTTTTTGTATCAAATAGACTGTGGCTGTGCTTTGTTTTTATTGATTGTAAGCTGCCTTGGGTCCCATGCCGTGAGAAAGGAATGATATTAAGCAAACAAATATATTTGAGTGCTTGGAAGCATCTTCACCAAAATGCCCCAGAACTTGAACTATGGGTAGGAATACATTTACAAAATTCCCTCTTTCCACTAAACACGTGGGAGTCTCTAAAGAAGCCGAAAACACAGGTTAATGTGGGCAAAGCATTTATATACAAGCTGCATCCCTTCTCAAATTTACTTATGTTCAAATATATCAGAAACTGTCCTCCTTCCTTCCTTCCTTCTCATTGACCATGGAATAGATGTGAAATAAATGTAATAGAATCGAATGAATTGAAAATGTAATATTAGTTACTGGCATTATTATCTCCATGTGAAAGTTGCTCTAAAGAACTCTATTTGGTATCTGATAAAATGCTTGTCCCGTGTTGTCCATGACTTGGCTATTTTCTTCATCCCAATGGAAAGCTTTCACACACCTCTGCTCAAACAAGTAGTGACTATTGACACAGAATCACCTCTGAGAAGCAGGAATGGTGAACCTTTGTCCCTCCAGATGTCTTCAATTTGAACGCCCATCAATTTTAATCAGCTCAGACAATGATAAAGATTTGTGGGAGTTTAGTCTGATACATCTGGAAGACCAGATGTTTCCACTCCTGTGATGAAGCAATGCAAAGATCTCTACATTGCAGTGCAAATGTCACAAAAGGCATTGAGACAGTTCAGAAAATGTTTATATTTCCCCTATCAGCACTACAATATTATGAATGAGCAAATGCGAGTACATTTGTAACATATTTTAAGTATTTAATTTAATTTAATAGCACCATTCAATTATACCACAGTGTACAGATGCACTCGAAACCCGGCATTTTGTCCAATACTTTCACTCATTTTGTGTTCATACTATGCTGCTCTTGTAGTTTGTGCGGTACTTGTAAGAAAGATTCTCAGAAGTGTAAAAAGCCAAACACTCAACTAGGGACGAGTGAGAAGTGTCCCCTTCCAGAATTAGAACATGGAGTGGAAACTGTTTTGATGTCAACATATCTGCACTTTCTCCAAAGACTGTGATGCAGTTCACAAGTACACACTAGAAAATGTATATATTTTGGAAGGTGTGAGACAAAAAGGGTACGCATATAAATATGTGTTGATAAGGGGGGAAAACATGTGAAATATCTCGGTTCTTCGTTTGCTGAGAAAAATGCTTGCGAGACATTTAAAATGTAGACATTTTTACATGTGTGCATTTGCAAAGCATAGACAAAAATGTGCATGAGACAAAGCTTTGTGCAGAGTAACTAAAAAAAACCCCAGAAATTTAATAAGGAAGAAGTATGAAATGAATTTCACATTGGAAAAAGAAGAAAGTGAGCAAAATCAAGTATGATAGGTCCAATAATCTCTGCCCTCAACTTGGACATTACTTAGTTCTTTTGAATAACAAGATAGCAAACAAGAAGAACAAGTGTGGTATATTGCTGGATTTAGATCAGGGAACTATAGGAATAAATCCCCCTTCAGCCATTAAGCCCACTATCTCATTTTTGTGTTATTTACCATGGTCCTATTTGCATGACAGTTCTGTATTGGCTTTAAATGTCATGCATCCCCTAATGACATCCTGAGAACTATAGGAAGGTAAGATCAATGAAAACTATTTGTCAGATCCTTAGTCTAACTAACAGGACTAACACAAAAGAGAATCGATAATCTGTCCTCATGGACCTGCATGTGTCTATGCAAAAGGAAGTTCGATAAAGTTCAATGGCACTCATTCCCAGAAAAGTGTATTTGGCACCATAAACTGTGATCCCTAACACACATACATTAGAGCAAATCTTTTCAGGCTTAAAAGGATTGCCGCTATTATATCAAATTTATGTTGTGTATGCATGTGCTAGTTCACAATCTAACCACCACCAAAGGGTTGTTGTGAGAATAAGCATTGGGCAACCATATACATATATCATAACTGGGGAATGTGTATTCCTCTAAAGATCATTTGATTACATTGCCCATCATCCCTACCTGGCATAGTTCAGTTAACATGACAGATGGGAGGACTTACAGTCCAACTAAATCCCAAGGAACATACTACCCCTATCAGCATTACATATGTTACCACAAGCTTCCCGAAAGCAGCCACCAGACACCAAGTGTCACAAAATAAAGAAATGCATGCACTGAAGAACTTGGAAGAAGGACAAAATCCAAATGTAACAGAAGTACATTCTCATTCATTGAAAATTATAGCCAGTTTTGGCTCAACAGCTATGTTTTTTCAATGATTTGAAAGGGACCAGATTCCTTTTTAATGCTTTGAAAAGAACCAGATCCAAAGTATATATATTTTGCCCTGTGATGCACTTTTATAGTCTTGCTACCATCAGGAATCATGCCATTCCTTCTTCATGTGAAGGATCTGGGAGCCCCATTTTCCATGGTCACTTTAAAACATGATTTATTCTCTGTTGTTGCAATCTTCAGATGAATGGAAACGGGGGGTTGGCAGGTCTCCAAAGCTAATTAAAGCTCCCAATTTGAATTTAAGAGCTTGCTTTGCATATCCCCTTTGAATACACAGCCACAGCACCTCCCAAAAATACATAAAAGTGTTACAACATGCTTATGTATTATTCTGACTTGTTTAACATCTGACTTAGAATGCTGAATCATCAGAAAGAAAAAGTATCTAAACCTCCAGAAACAATTACCCCCTCATTGGGATGCATCCTAGCAAATGAAAATCCATACTGAGTTTCCTTAAGGTTTCACCTCCAAATGCAGAACACCGTATTATTACTCGTTCAGTGCCATGACTATTTATGTAAAGTGTGTTTTTGTTCAGTCTGGAGACTCATTTTAACTGTGTGTATCTACATCTATTTATCTATGCCTGCAGCTTCTATTTGAAACAGGTAGGTTCATTTTTTATTTTTCCAAAGTAATTACTCTCAGTATATGAATCAGTATGAGGGAGTGTTGATGTTATAATTACAGTAGGAAAGCTCTATTGTTATTTACTTTATTGGGCCTCTCATTCAGTAAGATGCCTTATTTAATTCAAATATGTGTCCACGGCTGCTTCCCTCCCTCCATGATGTCAACCAAAAATCCTTGCAGAAGCTAGATTCATATACACACTGGAGAAATCTTTTGTTTTTAATTCAATGAAGTCAGTGCCCAGATATTTAGGATATAAACAATATATCAAAGCTTGGTTTCTATATATTTTCTTATTTAAATACTATGGTAGAGCCTCGCTTATCCAACCTTCACTCATCCAACCTTCACTCATCCAACCTTCACTCATCCAACCTTCACTCATCCAACCTTCTGTATTATCCAACACAGTCCGCCTCCCGCCCAGATCCACAGCTGTTTCAAAACATTGCAATATTTTGGTGCTAAATTCATAAATGCAATAATTACTACATAACGTTACCATGTACTGAACTGCTTTTTCTGTTTATTTGTTGTAAAACGTGATGTTTTGGTTCTTAATTTGTAAACTCATAACATAATTTGATGTTTAATAGGCTTTTCCTTAATCCCTCCTTATTATCCAACATTTTCACTTATCCAATGTTCTGCTGGCCTGTTTATGTTGGATAAGTGAGACCCTACTGTATCTCACTTTCCATAAATGTAACAAATGACATAATAAGTGATGTCAAATAAGTAGATTTTGTAATTCTGGTTCTGATCCTATAAAGAGTACACTTGGGAAACCTGAATTTAGACCTTGGGTCTGTCCAGGACTTGTCACAATCCCTGTCTGTAGGTACACATGTTTTAAATGCTTATTATGGTGTATTTGGCCACAGTCATTCCATCATTTTTGAGCTGCCATTTGCTTAGTCCTATTTTTCCATCCAAAAAGTAGAGACAGTATACTTTATGAATGGATCTAAGGTCAGTTAATACAATGCGGATGAATTAGATACAACTGCCAAACCTCTTTGTCCATGTAATACATTAAAATATATTTATAAAAGCTAATAACACAATTATCATCATCAATCAAAAGAGTTATAGAAGTTTAGAATTTGCATATTCAGCATTTGCTCTAACATATAATGTTTTATTCATATGTTTGTGCATCTCATCTCTCTCTCTCACTCACACACTCATATACACAACTTCAGAACACACACTAAGTTGCCATATGTTCTTCTTTTCTTTTAAAAATCATTGACTGAAATTGAATTTACTATTCAAACAACCATTTTAACATCACTTCTTGCAACACCAACCCAGCTTTGGATATATACCAATCCTAAGTCATTGAAATGGCAAGTAGGTTTATAAACTTCAGACAAAAGTAATAGCTTAATTCCGATAGCCTAGTAAGAAGTACAATTCCACTTGTCTACATTAAACAACATTAAGAGAGCACCTAATCCATCATATCAAAGAAGCTGCCTTTTAAAATCTGTCAAAAACAAGTTAACCATTCAAGCACAATTTCCCCAAAAGTGTCCCAAAAAACAACTTTACCATCTTTATGATAATAGGTGACTTCCACTTTCCTCTCTTCTGACCCAAGCAAGGCCTGGGCTATTTGGGCAATGTGATGCCGTTTGGTTTCTGGTCCATGAAGAAAGTCACAGGTGCATGGTTTCTGCATGACATCTGGCCTGGAGAACCCGGTCATCTCACAGAACCCATCGTTACAGTAGATGATTGCGCAGTTCTGTACACGAGCATTAGCAATGATGAATTTTTTATCTGCAATAAAAGATAATGCATTTTTCAGGCATCTTGCAACATTTCATAGTCTCACAGCAGCAGCCTGGATGAGAGCTATTTCTGCATCGGATTTCTGTGGATACAATGTGCTTTGATAGAGGTCTAATAGCATTCAGGTACATAAGAACTCTTTAAGAATGGCTATAGAAAGGAGATTTAAAAAAACGAAAATAGACCAGCCTAGAAAGTTGTGTTGCTATGCTTCTCACTTTGTGTAGCTACAGTTTTATTGCATGGGAAATGCCCAACAGGCAGTGGACTGGCCAGAACTGATTGCCAAGTCGCTGAGGGGCTTAATTTTAGCTGCGCCAGCTTGCCAAAGTATATGAAATAAGTTTCATAACACAGGTCCTGAACTTTGTGGAACAGCTCCAACTCTAGTGAAAACATGGGTGAAAATAAAGGGTAGCAGCAAGAACAGAATCAGGAACTTGAACTAATAATTAAATTGAACTTTTCAAATTGGTTTGCTAAATGACTAGTATATTAAACCCTCGCTAGCCTTTTTTGCTTCTAAGATAATTTAACTGGTCATGAGCTTGCTTAGTTATATAACTAAGCAGGCTCATGACCAGTTAAATTATCTTAGAAGCAAAAAAGGCTAGCAGAATCAGCCTTTAATTTTTTTTCATATTTACAGATAAATATAAACATCCTCATAAGTGAAGTACAGGGCTCTGTTTGGGAGTGAAGAAGTTCCTTTAAGTGTTCTTATTACATTATTATTATTATTTCTCGCATTTGTATCCCATCACTTCTCAACCCCCGAAGGGGGATTCAGGACAGCATTACAATTAAGCCCCAATAGAGACTACTACAAAAATTACAACAATAAAATCACATATCAAAACATCACATAGTAAAACAATACATAGTTAAAACCATGCAAAGATTGAAAAATAAAAACCAGTCTCGACAGTCAAATCACCATTGCAATTTGTCCCTTAAAGTGCTGCTTACATCTATTGCCCAAAACCATGCCTTTAATTTCTTTTAGGAAAACCAGGAGGGAGGGAACCTATCTTAATTCAGTTGGAAGAGTGTTCCACAGTCAGGGAGCCACCGCCGAGAAGGCCCTGTCCCTCGTTGCCGCCAGGAACATTTGAGCGGTTGACGGAAGTGAGAGTAGAGCCTCCCCGGAATATCTTATATTTTGAGGTGGGACATAGGGGTGGATGCATTCGGACAAGTAAGCTGGGCCAGAGCCGTTTAGAGCTTTATAGGTCAAAACCAGCACTTTGAATTGGGCTCGGAGATGGTGACTCCAATATATGAAGATATCATCATTTTTTCTCCATAAGACTGGATGGCCTAAGGTCATCCAGTAAGAAAAATGTCTAGTCTTAGAAGTCCTAGTGAAAGACACAAACCACTACTCAATACTGAGAAAAGTTCACTTATACCAGGTCTTTAACTTGCCAGGCATTTGGCAGACGTTTTTCTGATAATCAGATGGCCAAACCTTTTATCTGAAGCAACCTTGGCTTCAATCTGGGGCCCTTTGTGTGTAAAACACATATTCTTCTGGTTCACAGTAAACTATGGGCCCATGTAAGAATGAATGTTACCAGTCAATGCTAGATAAATATTAGCTGAGAAGGTAGATTTTCTCCTTTTTTATTTAACATGCCATCGGGTTTACACAGGAGATCCACTGAGTTGTGAGAATATAGGGTTCCTAGTAGGATCGTTCCTGGCCCCTAGTGCCCGCCTATAAAGCTTTCTATGTACATTGACTGCTGTATAACAATGATGCCACAATGCTCACAACCAGGTCAAGACAGGAGATCCACTGAGTTGTGAGAATATAGGGTTCCTAGTAGGATCATTCCTGGCCCCTAGTGCCCGCCTATAAAGCTTTCTGTGTACATTGACTGCTGTATAACAATGATGCCACAATGCTCACAACCAGGTCAAGACATTTTGCTGCCTAAGGCATCCCCTTCCCATTACCTGCACAAATCCCATCTGGACTGGCAGCTGAACCTTACATCAGCACTGGCAAAAGCAGCAGGCTATCCTAGGGCATGCAGTGACAGATGGAGAGCATACAGCTATCTGCATTTTCCTTCAACACTATGTCGCCACCTCTCTGTTTCTGCTGTCTGAGATGACCCTGTCGCTTTGCCTAATGGTATGCGCATGTCTGTCAACTTATGGTGACCCCAAGTATTTCATAGGGTTTTCATAGGTGGTTTTGCCAGTTCTTTCTCTGAAATACAGTCTGCAGTCCTTGGTATCACTTGGCAGTCTCCATCCTATTTGTAATTAGAGATGATTAGGCTTAGCATCCAAGATCAGACAGGATCTACTGCCTTAGGGTATTTAGGGTCTTTGCCTAATAGCAGGGGTGGCGAAATACTAATGGCTGTAAGTGGTGATTGGTGGCTCCCATGTCAATGAGCTGGTAAACTTTTCAATCTAAACATTAGAAGAGTTATCTAGAGCAGTGTTTCCCAACCAGTGTGCCATGGCACACTAGTGTGCCGTGAGCAATCATCAGGTGTGCCGTGGGAAATTGGAACCTCCAATACCCTTTCTTCCCCCTCCTGCTGAACACTTTTCCTTCTCCACTTGGGCTCCCTTCTTCCCAGCCTCGCTCTGCTCGCTTTGCTCTGGGGTGAGTCTGTGCAGTAGCGACCACATGGGTCACGTCTTCCTCCCTCCCCTTCTTCTACGCTGCCCCTTTGGATCAAAAGTGGCAGTGTAGAAGAAAAAGTAAGTGTTCGGCAGGAGGGGGAAGAAAGGGTGCGAAGGGGAAGGGGGAGGAAGAGGTCTCTGTCAAAAGCTGACATGGGCAAACTTGGACCTTCCAGGTGTTTTGGACTCCAACTCCCACCATTCCTAGCAGCCTCAGGCCCTCCCCCACCCTCAGCCACTTAAGCAGGAAAGGGCCTCAGACTGTTAGGAATGATGGGAATTGAAGTCCAAAGCACCCAGAGGGCCAAAGTTTTCCCATGCCTATTTTAGGGACCTTAAAGTGGTGAGCCTCCTTCCAACATTGTGATTCTAGATAGAAAACAAACAACAACATAACATAACATTGTTTGAGTCCACAGTGCTCTCTGGGTGTAGGTGAACTACAACTTCCAAACTCAAGGTCAATTCCCAAGCAAACCCTTTCAGTACTTTCTGTTGGTAATGAGAGTTCAGTATGCCAAGTTTAGTTCAATTCCATTGTTGCAAGAGTTCGGGATGCTTTTTGATTGTGTGTTAACTATGAATCCAAGAATCTGTAACTCCCAAATATCAAGGTCTATTTTCCCCAAACTCCATCTGTATTCACATTTGGGCATATTGAGTATTCATGCCAAGTTTGGTCCTGATCCAACATTGTTTCAGTCCACAGTGCTCTCTGGATATAGGTGAACTACAACTGCAAACCCAAGGTCAATGCCCGCCAAACTCTTATAGTATTTTCTCTTGGTTATGGGAGTTCTGTGTGGGAAGTTTGTGTCTTTCTGCCATTCCTGCCAGAATATCTATGTTGTGTTCATCGAAACAGGTCCAGGTTTCACACTGAGTGTATAAATACATTTAAAAACATATTAACTATATGTATTACTGTGTTAGAGTGTCATTTTGTGTCATTTTGGTAGGTGGTGTGCCCCAGGATTTTGTAAATGTAAAAATTGTGCCGCGGCTCAAAATAGGTTGAAAAACACTGACATAGAGAATGAGATCTAGTCCAGGCATATGGTTCAGCACCTTGGAGAGCCCCTTTGACATTACAGAATACAGACTAATATGTGAAGTGAGTTCACAGCTCCACTGAAGTACCCAGTTGCTACTGTCTGTGCAATTTGTGTTTCATAACTATCAAAACACTTTGCATTTCCCAGCCCTGAACAGCTGACCATGAAACAAATTTCCTAGATTGGACAGCTACTCAGCTCCACAATATCTGAAGAAGATAACTAGAAATGCAGAACCACATGAAGTTTTCCCATTGGAAAACAGCCTATGGTAGTGTCCTTCTATTATTACTAGACAACCCAGGTGTAACAATATGATATAGAAATGGATTTTCTCTTGAAGCAGTCACCTAAAGAGTGATTGCTTGCTTATTTTTGCTGAGTTTCTTATTTTTAGTCTTAGTCCATAACTCTTCATGTTGTGAGACCCATATGGCCTACAGTTTCCCTCCAAGCGTCAGTTTGGCTTTATACTTTCCACTGCACTGGTGAAGTAATTTACAGATTTGCTCAGGTCTTGCAAAAAAAAAGTTGAACAAAATCTTTCGCTAGCTACAAAACTTAAATCAAAGAAAGGCAACTATTTCCAGAATGGAGAAAACCATGTTGTACCAGCCTGCCACATACCTGATAAAGGCTTGGGACTAGTGGAAGCTCTGATTTTTTTATTGAGGTTTTAATTGTGGTTGCTATTTCAAATATTTACGTTTTAATGGGTAGTTTTAACTTTTGTATTGTATGTTTTTATTCTGTTGTAACAGCATTGCGTCTGTACTCAGAAAAAGTTGGGATATAAATTTCTGAAAAATAGGTGGTAACACTCTCAGCCCCGCCAAACAAAACAAAAACAAAAACCCAAGCCTTAGCGTTGCCATAAGTCAGAAATGACTTGAGGTAAAAAAAGAACAAGAAAAAATCCCCATAAATCATTATGGCAATGTGGTTTATACACCAATACTCAAAGCTGACTTCTAAGATATATAAGTACTTTTTTGTTGTGTCAGGAGCAACTTGAGAAACTGCAAGTTGCTTATGGTGTGAGAGAATCGACCGTCTTCAAAAATATTGCCCAGGGGATGCCCGGATATTTTTAATGTTTTATCATACTTGTGGGAGGCTTCCCTCATGTCCCCGAATGAGGAGCTGGAGCTGACAGAGGGAGCTCATCCACACTCTCCCCGGATTCAAACCTGTGACCTGTCAGTTTTTGGTCCTGCCGGCACAGGGGTTTAACCCACTGTGCCACCGGGGGCTGCATATAAGAACTTAAAGCCTTCTTCTTGGAATACGATCATTTTGTTTCCTTTCCCAAATTGTTTTGTTTTCTCCTTTTTTCTTCAATCTCAAATTATTTCTGTTGAATTAATGAAGAAATCTGCCGTTTCTCAAAAGACTTTTTAATTAAAAACATTGCAAACAATCCAAATTTTTCACTCCACGAGTGACACAAAAAGGCCACATGACCTGGGAAATCTATGCAATTGCCTGCAGCCTGTGTAATGTCTTTCTGGGTTTCCTTCACCACTTTCACATCCTTCCAAATGTTCATTGTTATTTACCGCTCTTCAAAGGGAAGAGGAGCCTGATTATTTCTGAGCTATCTTTGGCAGCAGTTCCAGTGTTTTTGGTGCCAATCGAGAGCTTCATTATGCATACACTTCTGGAAGAAAATAAGTCGGCTGACTTTCACAAACAACTTGCTTCTCAAAGAAGGCAGGATCTGACCCTCATGTATCTGCTGGGAACTAGATGGAGAGAAACGGGATCTTTCTACTCATGCATTTTTGATTTAAGAAACAACTTTATTCTGAGATCATTTGACAACACATCCAGATCGTACTAAGTACTTAACGGGATGCATTCAAAACATCGTATTCATTGTTATGTTTTTCATAAGGGAGAAGAATCACACAAGGCCAGGTCGGCTTTCCTTACTATCTTCTACTAGTACCCGAAAGGTTGCAAGGCTATGATGCCAGGCACACTTCCCCAAAGAACACAACATGACTTACACCCAAGAAAGATGCATCTAAAACTAAGTGTGCATTCTCTTAAACATAAGGATGTATTGTAGAACGTATGCAGCTTGGTTATCACCTGAATTCCATGGTTCCATGGAATCAGGGGAGCAGTAGTTTTAGAAGGTCTTGAGCAGGCATGGGTCAACTTGGGCCCTCCAGGTGTTTTGGACTTCAACTCCCACCATTCCGCTTAAGCGGCTGAGGGGGGAAAGGAAGGGGCCTGAGGCTGTTAGGAATGGTGGGAGTTGAAGTCCAAAACACCTGGAGGGCCCAAGTTCACCCATGCCTGGTCTTCAGCCTCCTCTGCTTCACGAAACTGCCACTCTGGGGATTTCAAAATAATTGTATTAAAACGGTGTCAAACTGCATGAATTCCACACTGTAGGTGCATCCTAAGTCAATTGAACCTGCCAACTCTTCCTTCAGAGTAAACCTGTCCAAAATAGCATGGCAAAAAGATCCACTGGCCACTCTGAGACAACCAACTAGGAAGAAATTACGAAGGCTTTTGGCAAATCAGAAAGAAAACTCTTACCAGGTTCAGTTATATGGATCTTCGCTATAAAAAAGAAGGCTTTCTGAAATCGGGAGGGATGATTGCAAACAAGGAGAGAGACAAAACTTTTTCCCCCCACAAAGCAATCTGAAGCCAAGAAAGCATTTTTAGGTTCTCTGGAATTTCCCAGGACATTTGTAAAAGACCCCCCCCCCCCAAGGAATCCCTCATGAAGCCCAGTCCTGAGCCTCCAAGACAAGGGGCAAGACGGCAGAAGCTGGCATGGCCTGATCTTGTTTCTATTGGGATTCAACCTCACACTGACATGCCACTATTTAATTTTGGCCTGCCACGTGTTTATTGGGGGGCTTTAAATTGTTTTAATGCGTTTTAATGTATTTTTAACTGTATTTTAATGTACCTTCTATGTCTGCTTCACTTTCTGTAAACCGCTCTGGGCTCCAGAGAGAGCGGTATAGCAAGTCGAATTTAATAAATAAATAAATAAATAAAATAACACTGCCCAAATCTCAAGTCCTCAATGAGGAACAGTTTAGTTAGTATAGACTGAAGGTTTCCCTTTTCCCATATCTCCTGAATGACAGTTGGGGATGTGTCTTTTTCTTCTCTCTCTTCTCTCTTTCTGCTCTCATTCTGATTGGTTGTTTGCCTTGGATACTTTTCTACTGCAAGCTTTTGAATCTGACTTCTGCCTTCTTAGACAGTAGTGCGGAGAGTATGTGCTGTGTGCTTTGAGATCTCTCTCTCTCCTTGTGTGTCAGGAGAGATGTAGTGATTTGACTTTTTCCCTCTCTTGAAACCTTAGAAGAGATGGGTGTTAGAGTAGCTCAGACCCAGTTCCCGATTATTAAGAAATGCCATTATGTCTTATTATTGTAATGTGTGGGAGCCTCCGGTGGCGCAATCGGTTAAATCCTTGTGCTGGCAGGACTGCTGACTGAAAAGTCGGCAATTTGAATCTGGGGAGTGGGGTGAGCTCCGGTCTGTCCGCTCCAGCTTCTCATGCAGGGACATGAAAGAAGCCTCCCGCGGGATAGTAAAACATCTGGGCAACATCTTTGGAGACGGCCAATTGTCTCACACCAGAAGCAACTTGCAGTTTCTGAAGTCGCTCCTGACACAGGGGAAAAAAGTAATTTGTGATTTTTAAAGATTGGACTCTGCATGTTTGCCTCCTAAGCTCTGAATTCTTTACAGCCACATCACACCGCACCCCTTCATGCTCTGCTCGCTCAGGAGCTGATGCTCAAGTTCTGTATCCTGTTTCTTTTTGGGTGCTCTGCTTATATTTAGGATGAAGGAGTTATTATATTATTGTATTATATTATTATGAAGGCGTTACCAGGCATGCAAGAGAAGTGGGGAAGAGGGAGGGAGCAGTGGGGACATCTACACTGGGGAATGAACGCGGTTTGACACACTATTTTATCTGCTGTGGAATCCTGGGAGTTGGAGAGTCTCGAGCCTTCTCTGCTGGTGCCTCGGCAAACTGCAAATCCCAGGATGCCACAGCATGGGGCCAGGGCACCCGATCTCCGGCGCAAGGCGAGGCGACTGCCCGCACGTCCCAAGCCCCCGGGTTGGCTTCCCTTCGCGGCCGGCTGAGGAAGAAGAGACTTACTTTGCCCTTCGAATTTGCGGATGATAGTGCCCAGGAAGGTGTTCTGGGGGGCCACATGGCCTCGGCGGACGGGCATGGCGCCCGCCTCTCAGCAGCTGGCCCCCCGGGGGGCAGGAGACCACCCTCCGCCACGGCGCCTCCGCCTCCTCCGCTTCTGCCTCACAGCGGGACGGAGAGCCAGGGGTGCCCGGAGCCGGCGCTCATCGCCGCCTTCTTCCTCGGCTGGATGGATGCTCCAGCTCGCCCTCCTCCGCCCGGAACCCGCTCCATGCTCCGGGATCGGAGGACCTGGCGCCGGGATGGAGGAGCCAGGCAGGGAGGGAGGGAGGAGAGGGAGGCAGGGAGGGGCTGGGAGGGGAAGCAGGGAGCGGAGCAGAGCCCAGAGGAGGGAGGGAAAGAGGGAGGGAGGGAGAAGGGCTGCCCTCCGCCTGCCTGCCTGCCAACTGGATAGAGAGAGAGTCAGACAGACACACAGCCAAGGGCGCTGAGGAAGCGGTAGCTCGGGAGCACGGCTGCCAGTCTCTCCCGGGCCTCCCCCCCTCTAATCCCCCCCCCTTTCTACACACTCCCTCTGTTTTCCTCCTTTTCTCCCTTTCCTCTCTCCTTCTCGCCCTCCCTCTCTCCTTCCTTCCTTTCCTCTCCCTCCTCTTTGTCTCTTTCTCCCCTCTCTTCCTTTCCTCCCTCTTTCCTCCTCTTTTCTCTTCTCTCTCTCCACTCTCCCTGTCTCCCTCCCTCTCTCCTTCGTTTCCTCTCTTTCTGTCTCCCCCTTTCCCCTTCTATCTCCTTTCCTCCCTCCCTTTCTTTCTTTCCCTCTTTCCTTCTCTTTCTCCCTTTTCTCTCTCCTTCCCGTCCTCCCTCCCTCTCCTCCCTTTCCTCTCTTTCTCTCTCCCCCTTTCCCCCTTTATCTCCTTTCCTTTATTATTTCTTTTTCTTTTCTTCTTTCTCTCCTTCTCTCTCTACACCCGTTTTACTCCTTTTCCCTTCTTTTCTCTCTCCTTCCCGTCCTCCCTTTCTCTCTCCTTCCTTCCCTTTCCCCTCTTTCTTTCCTTCTTTTTCTCTTTCTCTCTCTCCACTCCGTTTTCCTCCTTTCCTCCCTTTTTTCTTTCCTTCCCGCCCTATTCTCTCTCTCCCCTTCCTTCCCTTTCTCCCTCTTTTGTCTCCCTCTCTCCCTCGCTTCCCCCTCTACCTCATTTCCTCCCTCCCTCCCTTTCTTCCTTTCCTTCTTTCCTTCCCTGCTTCCTTCCTTCTCTTTCTCTCCCGCTTCTCCTCCGCAGGCCGGGCTTACTCAAGCGTGGCTTGAGGAGGAGGCCGCCCAGACCCAAGCCGCTCGGTGAGCAACCCACCCGGGGAAAGGAAGGCCACGAAGGGCAAGGCAGGGAAAGCGAGGGGCATTGCCGAGGTTGAATCCCCGCTCCCCGTTGTGAAAGGGTGCCAAGGACCATGTGCAGAGCGCCGCCGCGGCTGCTACTATCACGGAAGGGTCACTTTCTGTTTCTGTTCCTTCGAAAGCTGACTCCAGGCTGGCACTCGGCGTTCCTGGGCTTAGCGAGTAGGAGAGGGCCCCGGGGCGCGTCCAGAGTGCGTTTGTCCACAGTTTGGTAGTGTAGGTGATCATAAACTGGTTGTTTCCGTGAAGAAGGCCAAACGCGCGAAAGGGAAAAAAGGGCGCCGTTGAGCATGTGCAAAGCGCGCCTCCCTTTGACTACTCAAGAAACAGGGCCCCGAGGAGGCGGATGAGGGCTGAAAGGGAAGGTGCGAGCTCAGACTACTAGAGCCTGGCGCTTCTCAAACCAGGATATTTGGGAGTCATAACCAGCAGGGCCCCCCAATACAGTCTAAGGCACCGACCCGATTCACCTGCTTAGGACTTGGATGGGAGACGACCAACAAATACCAGATGGGAGGAAGAGAGGATTTATTTATTTATTTACTGTACTTCTAGCCCCCCAAATTTCACCCTGAAGTGGACTCAGAGCGGCTTCCACTATGGCATTATTCAATGCCGCATAAACAAAGCAAATATACAATACAACACAACACAATTCCACTGGCAATAAACAGATAAAACATATAAAACTATTAAAAACATAGTCCTAAACTGAGGGTGGGGCTGCATTCAAGTCACTTCTGTATTGCACGATTCCCCAAATGCCTGGTTCCAAAGCCAGGTCTTCACTCCCCCGCCCCTGAAAACCAAGAGGGAGGGGGCCAATCTAATGTCATTGGGGCGGGAGTTCCATAGCCAAGGGGCCACCACTGAAAAGGCCCTGTTTCTTGTCCCCACCAGTTCTGTTTGCGAAGGGTGTGGGACTGAGAGCAGGGCCTTCCCAGAAGATCTTAACGCTCTAACCAGCTCAAAGGGAGAGATATGTTCAGGCAGCAAGTTGGGCCGGAGCCATTTAGGGCTATATACTAGGCCTGGGTAGGTTCGTCGTAATGCTCATAAAATTGGAATGAATTCGGATTACATTCACTTTTGAAGCGGTTTCGAGGCAATGTAAGCAACCCGCCATTTTCAGAAAGGACTCGTTTGGATGCGGATGTGCTTCCCTCCGCGTTAGACTTGGGGCGAGAGCTGCACATGTGTCTAACCCAGTATGGACATGGATGTTCTTCCCTCTGCGTTATACCTGGGCTGAGACATGGAGGGAAGCACATCCGCATCCAAACTGGGTGTTTAACCCAGTTTGGGCACAGATGTGCTTCCCTCCGCATTAGACCTGGAGCGAGACACGGAGGGAAGCACATCTGTGTCCAAACTGGGTGTTTAACCCAGTTTGGACACAGGTGTGCTTTCCTCCGCGTTAGACCTGGAGCGAGACGTGGAGGGAAGCACATCCGCATGCAAACTGGGTGTTTAACCAGTGTTGTTTCTTTCTTACTGCGCATGCGTGTGTCTGCCATTAATGAAGCCATTCCAAAATTTCTGAAAAATTCGTAAAATTTCTGAATTTTTTTCAAAAAAATTCAGAAGTCAATCAGATTCGAAGCGCCAGCACCCCCTACATCCAGAACGAGTTTTGAACCATTTTTAAAATCAACCAGGCCTACTATATAGGGTAAAGCCATCATTTTCCATTGTTCTCAGTAGCAAATTGACATCCAGTAGAGCTGACCTAACAAGGGATTGTGTGCTCCCTGTATGCCGCTCCAGTGAGCAACCTGGCTGCCACAAGTTGGACTACTTGGAGCTTCCAAACAGTCTTCAAAGGCAACCCTGCACAGAGCACATGGCAGTAGTCTATTTGAGTATTCCTTGCACTAGAAATCTCTATGATATTCATGTGGTCACCATAAGTAAACATGTGACTTGAACGCAGCTATTGTGTAATAGGTATCTGCTGTAATAGACAGTATGTTATGCTACATATACTAACATATGTTAGGCAGAACAATAGTTGACTAGTAGTTGCTGAAATTCTGTAAACTGGCAGCACAGTCTAAAAATGCAATGCAATAGACATTTATCAAACCAATCTGTTTCATAAGGAGACTTCATTAGGTGTATAATGAACTTCTGGTGCCACAATATGGCCTCAGCCCACACAACATTGTTCAATTGGGAAGCTAAGGTGCTCCATACACATTAGTTAAGAACCATCTGCTTTTGTTTGTCTATCAAACAATACTACTACCTGCATTTTCATCAATTTATTTCTATCTTGCCATTCCTCTAATATTGTTGCTCACAAAAGATAAAACATATGCTGTTAAAAACAATTACCAGAAGTAAAAACGTATTGAAAGTCATCGTTAAAATACAATGAAAAAATACCTAACATTAAACTAGGGAGGATCAAAGTCTGGGAGCAGCTACTGGGGAGGTCTTCTCCCATGTTTCCACAAAATGAATCTAAGGCCCCTTCCACACAGCTGAATAAAATCCCACAATATCTGATTTGAACTGGGTTATCTGAGTCCACACTGCCATATATCCCAGTTCAAAGCAGATATTGTGGGTTATTCTGCCTTGATATTCTGGGTTATATGGCTTTGTGGAAGGGCCCCTAAGAAATGGATGGGACTGAAAGTACAGCATCCCCTGAACATCTTAGAACTTGAGTAGGTTCGTAGACAGGATCGATAACACCTAGCTTGACAACAGTAGATGTAAAAGCAATCCAGGAGACCACAAGCTGGACATGAATCAAAAGCTAAAGAAGCAAATTCTGCAGCAATACAAGTAGACTGATAGAAGTAATACTCTATTCCACTTTCCTCAGACCTCACTTGGAATATTGTGTCCAGTTCTGGGTACCACAATGCAAAGAGGATATTGGCAAACTGGAATATGTCCAGAGGTGGATTTATTTATTTATCATGTCAGAAGCAAATTGAGAATACAGTTGTAATGTATAAAAAACCACAAACAAAGTTAAAAACTTTGGCATTATGCTAGATTTCCTTTGAGCAGAAGCTGGCCATTTCAAGTGACTCTGGTGCCGCTGTCAGAAGGTCCTCCATTGTGCATGTGACAGGGCTCAGACTGCAGTGTAGTAAGTGATCGGTGGTTTGCTCTTCTCCATACTCACATGTCATGGACATCACTTTATAACCCCATTTCTTAAAATTGGTTCTGACTGACTGACTGACTGACTTTATTATTTCTGAGTCGCCCTCCACGTTAGTGCTCCGGGCGACTTACACACAACAAATTCCACAATTTGGAATTGCACAATTCTGCATTTTGTGGCACCAGAGTGCAGTCTGTTCAGTGCCTTCTAAGTCACCCAGTCTTCTGTGTGCCCAGGAGGGAGTTTCTCATCTGCTCTCAGGCACTGATTGATGTTCTGGGTTTTAGCCTGCCACTTTTGGACTCTCACTTGCTGAGGTGCTCCTGTGAGTATCTCTGTGGATCTTAGGAAGCTGTTTCTTGATTTAAGTCATGGACATGCTGGCTGATATCCAAACAAAGGATGGGCTGGAGATGTCAATGGTCCTTTCATTACTGGCTGCTACTTCCTGATGGATATCAGGTGGTGAAATACTGGCTAAGCAATATTAATTTCTCCAGCGGTGATGGGTGCAGACATCCTGTAATAATATGGCGTGTCTCATTAAGAGCCACATCCACTATTTTAACATGGTGAGATGTATTCTATACTGGATATGCATACTCAGCAGCAAAGTAGCAAAGCACAAGGGTATCTGGTTGTGATACCTAGGTTGTGCCAGTCAGCTTTTGTATGATATTATTTCTAGCATTCACTTTTTGCTTGATAGTCAAGCAGTGCTTCTTGTAAATCAGAGCACAGTCTAGAGTAACTCCCAGGTATTGGGGTGTGCTGCACTACTCCAGTGGGATTCCTTCCCAGGTAATCTTTAGAGCTCGAGATGCTTGACTGTTCTTATTTATTTATTTGGCTTTATCTGTTGCTACTCCCATCCGGCTCGGGGTAACTCACAGCAATAAAACACAGTTAAAATGGCATATATAAAACACATTAAAAGATCATAAAAACAATACAATAACCCAATACACATGAAAAATAAGATGAAAAGTACACATCTGTGTTTTAGATGGATTAGGAATCAGGTGGTTTTCCCTGTAATGAGCAGTAAGAGCCCCTAAAGCTTTGGAAAGCTTCTGCTCAACTATTTAAAAGCCTCCTGCTTGAGTGGTGATGGCATGATCATCAGCATAGATGAAACTCTGTCCTTTCTGGCAGTGGCTAATCATTTGTGTAAATGTTAAACATGGATGGAGCAAGCATGCTCTCCTGAGACAAGCCGTTCTTCTGCTTCTCTAGCCCTGGAACTCAACCAAAAAAAGTTCCTGTTTTGTAAGTAAGTAAGTAAACTTTATTATGGTTGATGGCCAGATCATAATAAGGGGACCTAGTCCCACACATCCACATCAAACCTAAGGGGTTATATACTTCAAAGTTCAACACATTTTAAAATCTAGGCTAAAAACCACGTACAAGTAGTTGTTAAAACCCAACTCAACCCACGAGATCATCCGAAGGCAGTCTAAAGGGACATGGCACTGGGGGTGGGGGTGGGGGATGGAGGGGAGAATATCCAACACTGTAAATATTAGTGTATAACTGATTTCCCATCCTGTTTTGTAGCAGATTTCCCATCAAGTGGGCGAGGTGGTAGTCCTTTGTGATATTATATATTTTTCTTGGGAGGCAGCGATGATTTACAGTATCATAAGCTGCTGAAAAGTCTATGAAGACAGTGCCTGTAATCTATTGCCTTTCAAAACCATCTTCTATGTGCTGAGTCAGGTTCAGCACTTCTGATGTGCAGCTTCTCCCTTTCCTGAAACCAACTTGCTGTAGTGGGTGACCAGAGGTGGATGACCGAAATGGTAAAAGGTCTGAAAGCCAAGTATTATGAATAGCTTGGTATGTTTAACTTGGAGAAAAAAAGGTTGAGAGAGAGAGAGGATATGATAGCCATTTTTAAAAATGTGAAAGCATGCCACTTTGATGGGTTTTCTCCTGCTCTATAGACTAGGACATAAAGCAGTAATTTCAAATTTCAGGAAAAGATATTCAATCTAAATGTTAAAACAAAAACACAAAGTAAGGATGTTCCATAGTGGAACATGCTGCCTTGGAATGTGGAGGTTTTTTTTGAGTTTCCTTCTCTGGAGATTTTAAAACAGGCTGGATGGCCAGCAGTTGAGAGTGATTTGATTGTGCATTACTGCATAGCAGAATGGGGTTGGACTGGAAAGCCCTTCAGGTTTCTTCCAACTCTATAATTCTATGAAATGAGGAGAGATGGTGTTCCGGATAGCCTGGACCCAAGCTATATAAGGCTGTATATAGCTCATCAGCAGCACTTTGAACTGTGCCCAGAAACAGTAGTGGAGCTGTCGTAAAAAGGCAGATGTGTGCTCCTTGTAGCCAGTCTCAATTAACAATCTGGCTGGTTTTCCTTTCACCAGTTTTCAAAGGCAACCCCATGCAGAGCGCATTACAGTAATCCAAGCAGGATGCAACTAAGGCAAAGATATACATGTAAGATATCAATTATTTCAAATCCTAGTGCTCTCATTCTTAGTCCCACAGCAGGGAAAGGA
Organism: Anolis apletophallus; assembly: GCA_030556195.1. Taxonomy (NCBI): domain Eukaryota; kingdom Metazoa; phylum Chordata; class Lepidosauria; order Squamata; family Anolidae; genus Anolis; species Anolis apletophallus. The sequence goes on from JARBWK010000002.1 coordinate 150,458,425, forward strand.
ATCATGTGGCCTTTCAGACATTGATGGACTATTTAATTCCCAGTCTTCCTTGCCATTGACATGTTGGCTAGAGGGTTTCTGTGTGCTGCTTTTTAACCATAGATGATTGCTGGCCCAAACCTACACGATTTGGAACTCTCTGTCCCAGAGTGTGGTGGAGGCTCCTTCTTTGGAGGCTTTTAAGCAGAGGCTGGATGGCCATCTATCAGGGGTGCTCTGAATGCGATTTTCCTGTTTCTTGGCAGGGGGTTGGACTGGATGGCCCATTAGGTCTTTCCCAACTTTATAATTCTATTATTCTAGGCCCAAACCTAATGTATATTCTGGCTTTGGATTACAAAATAGAACAAACTTTTAAATAAATTCCAAACTTTACATCATACATAGTGGGTCTTTTAATGTGCATCTACACTGTAGAATGAATGCAATTAGACACCACTTTAACTGCTATGGAATCATGGACATTATAATTGTACAAGATCTTTAGCTTTTAGCCAAAGTAATCTGGTGTTTCATCAAGTATAAAATCTATGATTCCATAGCTTTCAACTATGACAGTTATGTAGTGTCAAATTACATTAATTCTAGAGTGCAGACACACACCTGATTGTTTGCTTAATGGGACAAACTTCTTCCTGCTGACACAAGCATCTGGCTAGTGGTTGCTATCTCTCCAGCTGAAGAAATTTGTTATTTCCTTTGCAACCATCCCTCCACATGCATATGAATCCTATCTTATCCTAGGCTAGTCTCCAGGCTGTGTGTCCTCAGTAATGCTTCAAATTACCGTTGGCCCTCCAAATGTGTGGGTTTATCTTTTGTAGATTTGCTTACTCATGCATTTTATTAATATGTTATCTCTAGGAATCCCTAGGTTATATAGCATAGCTCTGTGGTTGACTTTCACAAAAAACCATGCTGATGGAACTAAAGATTTATAGAGGGAACTCTTCTTTAGGAGGACAGAAAGATGTGTTTGATCACTTGTAGCACCCAAATCCCACTTGATTCAACAAAGAATTGTGGCCTGGAGGGTAGCCATCACAAAGATGATTCAGTGCCTTTGATACCTCGAAGCTTTCATAGATTCCCTGCCAGCTGAAGTGACAAGTGCAAGAAAAAAATGTTTCATTGAATCTTCTTGGCAAGGAATAATATGCCAGCCCTTCAAGATATTGCTTTATTCCAGAGGAACATCTATGTTCAGATTCCTGATCTTCTGGGAAGTGCTGCAGTGGTTCTCAACCTGTGGGTCCCCAGGTGTTTTGGACTACAACTCCCAGAAATCCCAGCCAGCTTACCAGCTGTTAGTATTTCTGGGAGTTGAAGGCCAAAACATCTGGAGATCCACAGGTTGAGAACCCATGTGCTAGCTAGAGGGTGTGTGAGGAAAACCATCTGAAAAAATGTTCTAGCTATGCAGAAGCTCTGTAATACTCCAACATGGTCTAATATAGGAGTAACATTAATACCATCTTTAGCTCGTAATCTAGTGCAATCCAGATATACTGGCTTAAGCATTTACCATTATGAGAGTCCAAACGGGGTCATTAAACACATCTGGAGGAAAAACCTTAGTCATAAAAATGTTGATTAACGGAGCCAAATGGCCAAGAGCAATGAAGAATAATGTGGTGTGATTAACATCCTTCATGGCAGGGAAGGATATATGGGGGTATCAAGGCATCTCTTTCCATATGCAATCTTCTGCATAACTCTAAACATATTGACTCATCAAAAGTAAGTTTCACTATTTTCAGTGGAACTAGATCTTGTTGGAATAAGGAAAGGAAAACACTGATTTAAAAAAGAAATGCTTTTAAAAGGAAAAAAAGCAAAAATACAGAATGTTTGTAGTCCAAGCACGCTGCACCAAAATGATGAATGCATATTTCCTCATCCACGTGTCATTTTAATATGAACGTTTTGCATTGGCTTTATCACATTCTACATGTACAACTCCTATTTCACAAATGTGGAATCAGAAACTGAAAATTTGTATTCAAGATCTACAACTATTAGGATCCTAATCCAACATGGCCACTTGGGAAAAGATGGATCTGGGAGTAATAGTACAAGAGAATTTCTCTGAGCTCCAATAAATCTTTTGATGACCTGGTGACATGACAGAGATCAAATCCCTTCTCATTATGGTAATGGATTCACCACCCAAAGGTAGGTTCTCTGCTTCTCAAGTCATGGTTGCTAGTTTTACTTGATTTCTAGCCATTTTTCTGACAGGTAACAGGGAAAGCTCTCAGTTATATCTTTTATTCTGCCCCATCCGAGAAATTAATGAAGAAATAAATAAACATTAAAAGAGGAATGCTGATTTGGGAGCTTGCTAAAACCATTAACTTGGTTGACGAACAAGGTGCAAATTTCTCTCTTGTGTGGAGAGAAGTTTGAGGGAGATCAAAAGACACAGAAAGGGTGTCACAGGAAGAGTGACACAGGAAGAAAGCAATGAGGAAGAGGAAGATGACAGTAGGAGAATGATGAAAGAGATCAAAATATCCTTTGCAGAAAATTGGCCAAAGACAGACCAAACAATGCCATCCTAGGGACCTTGGCACACTTGCACTGTTATTGTGCTGTGATTCCACTTTAACTGTTCCTATGGAAGTATACAGTTTATACATTGGTGAGGCACCAGAGTTGAGAATCTGAATTTGGGAGATTCTTAGAGGCTCCTTTCCTTAATTGCAAATACTGACATTCCACACAATGGTACCATGGCCATTAAAGTGAATTATAGTGATATAACTGTAGTGTGGAAGGTTTTTGTGGGTTTGCCTAAGACAAAGGAATGGAAAAGAAAAAAGATAGTGGGGTACAACAAGTTGAAAACTCCTGGATACTCCACTGCTTCCTGATTAGGAGAAAATATCTCCTACAGGGGATTTCCTCATTCAAAGCTACAATGTGGCCCTTTTCTCACTCCTGCCAGTCCCATGACAACACTATGATAGATTTGCCTTTGAAAGAGGGTGGAGAAATGTCCTTTCTCAAAAGAGTAAAAAAGTTGATCAAAAGTTGTGAATAGAAAGATGAGATTTCAGAGATGTGCCCAATTGCTATGACGAGGGACAGATGGTGAGAGTGAACTTGCTCTGGCCATCTCCTTTAATATTCTCCTTGCCTGTCTTCCACTTAAATAAATGATTCTGTCACAATTTCCAGCACTTTCCATTTGCTAGTGGAGAAGGGATACACTCCCTCCAGATGAAGTATCTTGCAGTGGCTAGAGTTGGGAGGAGTATGTCTAGTGGAGAGTACCTATGTGATGCTGAAAGAAGCAATCCATTGTTTTAGGATACATAATCTGTCTGAGCTTGTGAGCTAAGGAGGGCTAGCCCTGGTTACTATTTGGATGGGAGACTGCCAAGAAATAAAATAGGCAGTATTTCAGAAGAAAGAACTGGAGAAAATTTCTACCCTGAAGAATGAATGCAATTGGACAGCACTTGTAACTAACTAACTTTATTTCTTATAACTGCCATGGCTCAATGCTATAGAATCTTGGAAGTAGTCGTTTTGCAAGCTTTTAGCCTTCTCTACCAAATGGTGATGGTGCTTCACCAAACTACAAGCCCCAGAATGCCATAGCATTGAGCAATGGCAGTTAAAGTGGTGTCAAATTGTATTAAATTGTCAGTGTGCATGTCCCCCGAGTCTTCCTTGCCTAAGGAAATACCCATGAAATTCACAAGGGACTTGGAGGCACGAAGACACAAAGAACCAATGGCTGGGTTGGTTAAAAACAACACCAAGCCAATAAACATAGACAACTTGGGCAGAGTGTGGGAATGGACTTTGATGAGAGCATAGGAGCTGTGTTTTGTCCTGGGAACTGTCCATGGTGCTCAAGCACCAATCCCTGAAGGAGAGTTTATTTTCACCTCAGCTACAGCATTTATTCTCCAGGTTATCTAAACAGCCTCCCCATGAAGCCAGATAAGTTTTCCTCCCTTTTTCTCCCTCCAGCCCAGTCACAGCTTTTCTTTGTAACTTAAGAGAGGCAGAGGACAGTGGATGCAATTTTCAGGCACTCATAGGGAAAGGGTGGGTTTAGACAGTCCAGGCTCTTGGAACCAGACTTTCCTGTCTCTGGCTGCATCTACACTGTGGAATGTATGCATACCCCTTGTACTGCCATGGCTCAAGGGTGTCACCAGTCCTCATTGGCAGAGGAGGCTAAGGACTTTGTCCAACCACAACACTCACAATTCCATAGCATTGAGCCATGCCAGTTCAAGGGGTCTCAAACTGCATTGATTTCACAGTTCAGATGCACTCTCTGAGCAAGGAGCTTCTTCAGAACACAGATGGGTCAAAGGGGACTCACTTTCTTCAATCACAAGTGTGGTGCTCTCAAGCTACCAGCAACCTCTGCTTTCCACCTATTCTTTGGAAATCTCACATGTGTTCCTTCGTGCTCTGGTATTGCTTAAGTTACCTATTTTGCCATAATCAGCAATGTTGGTTGCTGAATGATGGCGCTCTGTTGTGCTTTGATTTACATTGGGGGAGCGGCAATTCCACAACCATATAGTGCACTGCTTCTTAAACTATGTGTCCCAATCCCAAAAGGGGTTCCCTTAGCTAAATATTGGGGTCCTGAAAAATTTGGGCAACAATAAAAGTTTTCTGAATGTACATAACCTAATGGCTGTTTTAGACATTTAAACACATCTGTTGTGCAGTGTTTACAGTAGATTCTGCAGAAGATGTTTCAGCTATACATTTAAAAAAAGAAAGCATAGCCTGTCTAGCAAGCCTTGCAAATGCTGATTTGCCACCAGTAAATATTTGATTTATGTATACCTATTTTAAATAATAATACTTCAGTAACACATTTTATTTGTTACTTATCACTCCTCAAAATTTGAGGTGGGGTACAACATTGTCAAAATACATAGATGAAAACACAAGCCCATTAAAAATACAGATTTTATAGAAATAGATCAAAATTAAAAATATTTTATAGCAATAAGATGTATGTAAGTTTAAATTCTGCCTTAAGTCTTCTGTGGTGTGCTGACCACTAGAGGGCCTTAAAAAGTCCTTTTTATTAGGACATCTGATTCTCCAAAACATTCAGCCATTTGCAACCAATTAGTAGGAATACCTTTAAGCCAGTGGTTTCCAAACTTTGGTCATCCCAGTGTTTTGGACTTCAACTCCCAGAAACCCAAGTGAGGTACACCAATTGTCAGAAATTATGGGAGCTGAAGCGCAAAAAAATCAGTGTACTAAAGTTTGGGAACCATTGCTTTAGATAGACCAGGGCTGTCCAACTGCCGGCCCTGCAGGTGTTTTGGACTTCAACTCCCAGAAATCCTAGCCAGTTTACCAGCTGTTAGGATTTCTGGGATTTGAAGTCCAAAACACCTGCAGGGCCGGCAGTTGACAGCCCTGAGATAGACAGACGTTCTCGTAGATATGATAAGGAACTAGCACGCCAAAAATAAGTTCAATAGAACCAGTAAATCTATTGGTATCAACTACTTTAGTGACTCCTCCTTTCTATGCATGAAAGAGGGAAAGGCTGCTGACTGAAGGGTCAACACTTTGAAACCATGAGTTGGGGTGAGCTCTCAACTGTCAGTCCTAGCTTCTGCCAACCTAGCAGTCCGAAAGAATGCAATGCAAATAGATCAATAGGTACCACCTTGGCGGGAAGGTAAAAGATCACCCCGTGCAAACATGCCAGCAAAAAGAACAGCGATTCCCTCCAGTCCCCGCCCCCTGGGTTGCAATCTGCATTAGCTTTAATGCGGATTGCAACCCATGGGCCAGGATCTGGAGGCAATGGCCTCCAGATCCCGCCCTCCTGGGTTGCAATCCACGTTAAAGCTAATGCGGATTGCAACCCAGAGGGCAGGGTCTGGGGGGAATTCCTGTCACATGCCTCTGACTCTGTCTCAAGGCTGGGCTTTCCTGGAGAGAGAAGCTGAAGAGCCTCCAGATGCTCCAGCCATAGTGTTTGGGGCAAAAGAGGCTCAAGGCATTGGAGAAGGAGGAGAAGGGCCTCAGCCCGGCAGCATGGCTCCTCCCATGGCTCTGCATCCTTCAGCTCTCCCAGGTCCTGATCCGGCACGCTTTCCCCGGCTCCATTCCCCAGGCTCCAAGAGCAGCTTTCCTCCACATCTTTTTGCCAGGCTACTTGCAAAAACACCTTTGAGATGCCACATAAATCCAATTCTGTTACATTTGCACTAGCTTCCAACAGAATTCTGGGCCCTGTTTAAGTTGTTGGTTTTGATCTTTAAGGCATTTTATGGTCAGGGGCCAGCATATCTCAGAGACCACCTCTCCCCTCTTAGCCGTCAGTGGTCGCCACGACTCCTCCAACTAAACTTACTGTATGTTCCAGGCCCCAGGGAAGCACGTCTTGAGAGCACAAGACATAGGGCCTTCTCCATTTCTGCCCCTGTCTTGTGGAACTCCTTGCCTCCCCACTTGTGGGCCATGCGTGACCTGCGACCCTTTGCGCAGTCACTCAAGACCTGGCTTTTTAGCAGAGCTTTTAATGTCTAATGCAGTCTATTTGGTATTGTGTATTTTTAATGCTATTATTTTATGTAAATCGCCTGGAGCATTTTAATGGAGGGCGATTAACAAGTGAGAAATGATGATGATGATGATGATGATCTGAGGATGGAACCAGCTGTCAGAGAGGGAGCTGGATGTGAGTCTTTTTTTTTTGCAGTTGACATCAGTTTGTCGCTGATTTCTTCCCTCTGCAGGAAGAAGGGAAGAAATCCCCATCCAAACTGGGTTAAACATGCCTGTCCACCATTAACAAAGCCATTCTGAAATTTAGGAATTAATCTGAATCAATTTTGAAATTTTAATGAAAAAATTCGGAAGTCTATGAGATTCGAAGCGCCAGTGCCCCCTATATCCGAAGTGAGTTTTGAACCATTTTTTTTGTGAATCAACCAGCCTTACTGTCAACAATTCTTCTTAATGCTCCACTATGTGTGTTTACATGCACATGAGAAACCGACTTCCTCTTGTACCATATTTCATATTATTTTCAAGACCTTCACAGCCCTCAGATGCAAACTTTCCAGGAGGGCAGTGGCTAGCAGAAAAGAAGCAAGAAAGCTGTGTTTCCTCAATGTTACTCTGTGGCCTTAACAAATTACGCTGCGAGTCATGCTCCTTATAACTAACACGTGTCACACTAAATAAGCATGAAAATAGCTGCAAAAGTAGCATGACCAGTTTTTTTAAAAAAAAACAGAAATATTCTAGGTCAGAATGAGAAAATGTGGAAAGGGGAAAAAATGAATGTGTTTGTGACATTTTTTGTAGATAATCTTAAGGTTCCAAAGATGAAATCCACTTGTGCTGTAGAAACATGTATTCTGTAAGAGATGCATTCTACATATAGCTTCATGGAAAACTTAATTACATTTTTTTTAAAAAGAATCAGTTCTATTAGGAATGCAAATCAAGAGCTTCATTTAAATTTCAATTAAAAACACCTAAGAGCAAGATCCTGCAGACCAAGCATGGACAAAATTTCTAACTTGGGGGCTGCATGGTGGGCCAGAGTGGGGAGGGTGGGCCAGGAGAGAGGAGGTTCTCCCCGAGCCCCCTCCCTGTCCTTTCCTCCCCTTCCTCTTCTCTTTTGGAGGCAGAAAGTGAAGGACAGACATGAAACATTTGGACCCCAAAAGGGTTGGTCTTGGTCAGGATGAGATGGTGAATTGAGATAAAAAGTGTATCCATGTATTGCCTACTCCTGATATTGAATCCTAGAATATTACAGTTGGTGGAGACCTCCAAGGGCCATCCAATCAACCCCCTACCATGCAGGAAGGCACAATGAATCAGCCTCTGTGGAAAAGCTTCCAGAAAAAGAGACTCCACCACACTTCCAGGCGACCTATGCCACTATCCAGGTAGTTCTTCCTAATCTTTTCAGTCGAATCTCTTTCCCTGCCATTTGAACCATTGCTCCCTTGTGCCCTGGTCTCTAGAGCAGCAGAAAATCAGTTTCCCCCCGCCCTCCTCCTCCTTCTCAATGGGACATCATTTTACTTCTTGAAACTTTGTTCTCATGTTTTCTCTCTACATTCTCTTCTCCCAGCTAAACATCTCCCAGGAGGAAAGGAGGAAGGAAAAAGAAAAGGAAGGTAGGAAGTAAGGGAGGGAAGGAGGAAGAGAAGGATGGAAGGAAAGCTGGAAGGAATGGAGGGAGGGGGAGGAAAGAGAGAAGGAAGGAAAGACAAAAGGGAAGGAAGGAAGGAAGGAAGGAAGGAAGGAAAAAGAGGGAGAGAGGGAAGGAGGGAGGAAAGAGGGAAGGAAGGATGAAAGTGTGAAAGGGAAGGAGGGATAGAGAAAGAAGGAGGGAAGGAAGGAAGAGAAGGAGAAAAGAGAGAAGGAATAAAGGATAGGATGGTGCGAGAGAGGAGGGCCTGAGAAAATAGCCAAAGGAGTTGCATCTGGCCCCCGACCTGGGTTTGCCCATACCTGCTGTAGAGACAGTATTATGTCCCATTAGTTCAATGGGAATTGCTTCTGGCTAAAGTCCTAAGGTTAGTTCATTTTTATTGGAAAATTCATGTGTGTGTGTAAGTAAGAAAGGGGGAGAGTGAATACACTGACACACATAGAGACTACTCTGATGTTCCCATTAAGCCACCGAGCTGAATTTCTATTTAAAAACTGATTTTTCTGTACCACTGAAGAGATAATTAATGCTCTTCTCTTAGCCAAGATAGCTTTATTATACAACTGAAATGGTATGATTTCTTTGCAGTCTGAAGAACTCAACTATTTCACACTTACAAATAGGACTTGCAACAAAGTGTCACTGCATATTTTCCACCTTTCCAATGGCATGCTTCTTGCCTCCTTGCAACTTTACAGTGACTGTTCAGGCCTTGTAGGTGGAACTGTGATTTGTTTCCACAGAAAGTGTCATGGCTGCATCTGGGTTTTATATTTTAGTGAGGGAATTCCCTGCCAAGAACTCTAGTGCATATCCTAGAATTCCCTAGGACAGTAATTGTCAACCAGTGTGACGCGGCACACCAGTGTGCCGTGCAAGAGCACGTGGTGTGCCGTGAAAACGTCCCCTCCCCCTGCCTTTCTTCCCCCTTGTCACGATGCAGGGTCTCAGCTTGGCCCCTTAATCACACACACAGAGACCAACTGAAGTGTTTTGAACAGCCCAAAGTGCCCCGCGGCCCTGCTATCATGGCAAAGTTTGAGAATGTCCTCTCTCTCCGGCCCAGGGGAAACATATATACAGTCACGGCGGTAAAGCAAGCCGTTCTTTACCTGAAGAGGGAATTGCACCCCCTTGGTTAACTGCTCTTGAACCCAAGGGTCTCCCTTCTGTTGATTTTGAATCCGGTCACTCAGAGTTTTCTTGCCCCCCGGGTCCAGGTTGACCACCGGGGTGGGCACAGCAGCTTGGCCAGAGGCGGCAAAGTTCTCCGCTTTCAGCAGCCTTGTCTCGGAAAGCCCTTCCCCTCCTCTGACATACTCTAGCTTTTGGGACAGTGCATCAGCTTGTTTGGTCTGCTTGGGGGTCACATAGTGAATGCGGAAATTGAATCTCTCAAAGAACAGGGACCATCTCTGCTGTCTCTGGTTCAATTTGCGCTGAGTCTTCAAGTGTTCCAAGTTCCGGTGGTCGGTGTGTACCTCCACTGGAAATTGAGCCCCTTCAAGTAGATGTCGCCAAACTTCAAACGCCACCTTGATGGCTAGGAGCTCCTTCTCCCAAATGGTATAGTTCCTCTCCGGCGCCGTCAGCTGCCTGGAATAGTAAGCACAGGGCAATAAGTCTGTCCCCTGCGGCTGTAGCAGGATCGCTCCCACTGCTACATCCGATGCATCAGCTTGCACAATGAAAGAAGTGCGGGGGTTAGGATGCTGCAGAAGCGGCTGCGTGGTGAACAGCTGCTTTAACTTCCGGAACCACGTGTCCGCCTCCGATGTCCACCGGAACGGCACCTTTCCTCGCAAACACTGCGTGATGGGATCAGCCCACTTGGCAAAGTCTGGGATGGACTTTCTGTAGTAGTTGGCAAAGCCCAGGAATCTTTGAATGTCCTTTTTGCTGGCAGGAGCCTTCCAGTCAGCCACCGCTTGAACTTTAGTGTCATCCATGGCGATGCCGGTGGGAGAAATGCGGTAGCCCAAGAAATCCACCTCGTGTAGATCAAATGCGCATTTCTCCAACTTGGCATAGAGACCGTGGTCCCTCAGCCGCTGTAGCACTTCTTTCACATGGCGGTCGTGGGTCGCCTGGTCAGGCGAGAAAATCAACAGGTCGTCCAAATACACTGCCAGATAACGATCTAACAGGTCTCGAAAGATGTCATTCATGAAGTGCTGGAAGCAGGCGGGGGCATTACACAAACCGAATCCCATAACTCTGTATTCAAAACTGCCCCATTTGGTTTGGAAAGCGGTCTTCCACTCGTCGCCCTGACGAATACGCACCAGATTGTAAGCACCCCTCAGGTCCAATTTGGTGAAGACTTTGGCTCCCCTCATCCGCTCCAACAGGTCTGGGATCAATGGCAAGGGATATCGGTTCCGGATCGTGATCTTGTTGAGCTCCCGATAGTCATTACACAGCCGCAGCTCTCCGGATTTCTTCTTGGCAAACAGGATGGGCGCCCCGGCCGGGGACTGGGACGGCCGGATGAATCCCTTCCGCAGATTCTCATCCAAAAACTCCCGGAGAGCCTTTTACTCTGGTTCCGAGAGAGGGTAGAGTCTTCCACGGGGGATGGGTGCTCCGGGCTCCAACTCAATGGCGCAATCATAGGGCCGGTGGGGAGGCAAGCGCTCTGCCTTTTTCTCACTGAACACGTCCCAAAAACTGGCATACTTTTTGGGCAGGGTCGTGGCTTGTTCCACCTTTTGGGCCTGGCAGGCCCTAGCCGTCATGCAATGTCCCTGGCAATGTTCAGAAGAAAACTGCAACTGCCTTCTGGCCCAGGAGATCTGCAGGTCGTGTAGTGTCAGCCACACGATTCCCAAGATTACAGGAAAGTCTGACAACTTAGTCACCAGGAAGGAAATGTCCTCTTTGTGGGAACTGGTCCACATCTTGGTGGGAGCAGTGTAGTGTGTCACTGCCCCGGCTTTCAATTGCCTCCCATCAATAGTCTGTACGCCCTTGGGCTCTTTCAATTCATGAAGCTGTATTCCAGCGGACTTGGCATAGTTGTTGGTGGCCCCCGAGTCAACCATGGCATGAACCATCATCGGTCCCTTCTCTTGTGACCATAGGGCGACCATCACCAAAAACAACTGTCCAGTCTGGGGTTCTGGGGGAAGGTTAGCGACTGCGACCGAGTTAGCGAACCCGTTTAAACTCGGCCGACCCTTTCCCCCGCCGTCTGAATGGCTTCCTCAGCCTCTGGGGGCTCTGCAGCAGCGGCAGAGGCCCGGGGGGTCTTGCCGCGTGGCTTCTGGGGACATTCCTTGGAAAAATGCCCGGATCCGCCACAGTACCAGCACAAGTTCAGGCGCTGGCGCCGGGCTTTCTCGGTGGCGTCTACTTTGGGTCTCACGTGTCCCAATTGCATGGGTTCCGGTTCATCCAGGGGCTGAGGAGCTGGCGCGAAGGCCTGGAACGCTGGGCGGCTGGCCGTCGCCTCCTTGCGACCCGCTGCTCTCTCTCCGGGCCCTTTGTCCCACTGTCTCTGGGTCTGCAATCCGGCCTCCACTCGGATGCTTAAAGCAATCGCCTCCTCCAGGTCGGCCAGCCGGGTGGCCCCTCTCAGGATCTCCTGCTGCATCTCCTGCGACAGGCCTTTCATGTACTGGTAACGTAAAGCAGCAGGATTCCATGCCACTTGGGCCGCCAACACACGAAACTGGGAAATGTACTGGGACAGGGGCATATCTCTCATGGACAAATGATCCAGCTCTCTCTCCGCCAGCTCTGCATTCACCGGGTCTCCCCAGGTCGTCTTGATAGCCGTTAAGAACGCTGCCACAGTAGCCACTTGTGGCGAGGCGGCCTTCAGCTGTGTTGTAGCCCATGTTGCTGCCGTCCCTTCCAGGAGGTTGTAAACAAAACGCACCTTGGCTCTCTCCGTGAGGAACTCCGTGGCCCGCAGCTCCAGGTACATCTCACATTGTCCAATAAACACATTGACCTGAGCCGGGTTACCGCTGAACCGGGCTGGAACGGCCAGGGAGGGGTGCCTTCCCGCCCTGGCCCGGAAGTCCACTACCTCCTGATGAATCTCCAGGATCTGTGCGGCCGTTAACTGAGCCATTTCTCCGACTCACTTTCGGCGTCGCCTTGTACATCCCGTGGTGTGAAAAGGGGTTCGTGGAGTAGCTCGGCCAACTGTCACGATGCAGGGTCTCGGCCCGGCCCCTTAATCACACACACAGAGACGGTAATCAGCTAACTATTTATTGAATAATAAAAAACAGGTGAAAAAGGTAATTGTCCATAAAAAGTGTCAAAATAGCAAAGAAGCAAAGAGTTCGTAGTTAAATCCAAAGGCAAGGCTTGACAAGGCTCCGCAAAACAAAGCGGATCAAAAACAGACTTGGTCCGTGGCAAAGGCAAACAAAGCAAGTTTTATGAACGTAGACCCAAGAAACTTCTTGACATGGCCCGAGCCCAAATCCTGGCTCCGGGGAACTTCGCTCGCTTCACTCCCTTCTGATCAGAAGTGGCCGAGCTACTGAGGATCCTTTCCCACGGATCCTATACTTAATTACCTTGGCGCGGCCCCCGACGCTCTAGGCTGCATCGCCAATCTGTGCTACGGAATCTAGCGCTTCTCTGGAGCTCTAGGCTGCGGTGCCAATCTCTCCTGCTAGACTCAATGCTCCGTCTCCTATCAAAGCTCCGTCCTTGCCTCCCAGCACCTGGGTCGCTATCTTCGTGAGAGCCGAACTCCCTTTCGGCTTCCATGGGCTCATCCTCCACTGTTTCCCTAATCCTTTCCTGCGACCCGAAACCACCTGGTTTCTCATACTGATCTGAGTCAGCACTCTCAGGGTCAGCTTGACTTTTCCAGCTATCATAGCCGTCAGGCCATTCATCATCCCAGGCCAAGCTCTCTGTGGGAGAGGAAGGCCCAGCTACCTCGCCATCCCCTTCCTCCATGTCCTCATCAGCTGCAGCTGGCCCTAATGCAAGTGGGACCCCCGGTGCTGCCCCCTGCCCCCCAGGCATGAAAGGGAACTGGGTTGCTACACCCCTCCTGCTGCTGCTGCTTGGAGGAGGAGGAGGAGGAGGCCAAGCGGGCGGAGGCGGATCCGGGCCTACCAGGTGAGGCAGGCTCTGGGGTCTTGTGTGTGTGTGAGAGAGAGGAGAGGGTTGGAGGAGAAGGAGGGCACAGGGCTGGGGGAGGCTTTTCCGCCTGGCCCCCGTGCCCTTCCAAAGTCAGAAGGACACGAGAGCCGGGCGAAAAGCTTCCCCCGCGAGCCATCGAGGCCTGCAGGAGGGTTTTCACCCGGCTCTCGCGTCCCTCTGGTCAGAAGGACGCGAGAGCTGGGCGAAAAGCTTCCCCCGCGAGCCATCAAGGCCTGCGGGAGGCTTCTCTACCTGTCCCCCGCACCCTTCCCAAATTGGGGACGGGCGAGGGGGCCAGGAGGAGCGCTTCCCCCAGGCAGCAAGGTCCTCGCTGCCTCAGGGAGGCATCTCCGCCTGTCCCCCGCGCCCTTCCCAAATTGGGGATGGGCGAGGGGGCCAGGAGGAGCGCTTCCCCCAGGCAGCCAGGTCCTTGCTGCCTCAGGGAGGCGTCTCCGCCTGTCCCCCATGCCCTTCCCAAATTGGGGGCGGGCGAGGGGGCCAGGAGGAGCGCTTCCCCCAGGCAGCGACTTTGAAGTTGCAAGGCCATTAAATGCTAATCAACATGGCCATTTGGAACATTCGCACTTGCCTAAAGCAGGCAAGAGTTTTTTCTTCCACCCTGGACATTATTCCACAGATATATACACGTCACTTGCCTAGTTTCTAACAGCTCACCACCTCTGAGGATGCCTGTCATAGATGTGACTGAAACGTCAGGAGAGAATACTTCTGGAACATGGCCATACAGCCTGAAAACCTCACAGCAACCCGGTGATTCTGGCCATGAAAGCCTTTAGCAAAAGCTCTTTGATTTCTGCCAGGATATCTATGTTGTGTTCATTGAAACAGGCCCAGGTTTCACACCAAGTGTATACTTTTAAAAACATATTAACTATATGTATTACTGTGTTAGAGTGTTTCATTTTGGTTGGTGGTGTGCCCTGGGATTTTTAAAATGTCAAACGTGTGCCTCGGCTCAAAAAAGGTTGAGAAACACTGCCCTAGGAGATAGGAATGATGAGAACTGAAGTCCAGTACACTGGCGGAACCTTGGTAGCAGAAGGCTGCTTTAGATATCATTTAACTCAATCTCATGTTGGGTCAACTCTCCTCAATGTTCTAAAAGTACACAAATACTTCCTTGCTATTAGAGGGAACTATAATGATCAGTGCCTTGAAGAACCCTATCTAATTTGATATGTTTAGCTAAAGAGTAAGCACTATGCTTATGAAACCACTGAACAGTTCAACAGTTGTACCATGTTGAACCACCCTGGAAGCATCCTTTCCTTGGAGTATTATACATTCTTCAAAACCCTGACTGCTTATAATGTTATGATTGCTAACTCTTCAAAAGTCAAAAGTGAATAGAGTCGTGTTTCTGTCTCAAATTTAGAGAATTGATTTCTGGATAGTAGAGGCGTTTCTGGCTTCTATCACGACCAGGATCACAAGTTTAGGCACAGAGAAACTTGGGAGTTTCATCCAACACTGCTGATGAAAGATGGATGAGCTCTGATCTAGTGTTCACACTGTACTTTTGATTGGTATCACCTTATGACTTTCTGCTCATTTTCAGAAGCAATTCCAAGCTTTGGCTATTCATTTGAAATAATGTGCACCCCTCACTTACTCCCAAAGGAGGTCAGAGAGGCACAGATTAAAAGTGGTAAAGCGCAAAAGCCAACAGTAAAACTCACATCAGCCAAAATATGTACTTAGGTGGATTCAAAAGCCTGCTTTCAAAAAGAGAAGTAATCTTCCTCCTGTTTGAAGACACAGAAGGGGATGCAAAAATCCAGACGTTCAGAAAGTGAGGGATCTTTCCCAAAATTTACCCAGAATTGGAGTTAGCTAAGAAGCTTTACTGAATTTGAGGTCATTGCTCAGTTGCATAGGTTTTATTTTTTAATCTTCTTGAGCTCTGTTTCTTGAAAGGCAATGGCTTTGCTGGCCACTGTACCATCAAAATCACATAGAGCAATCTTCTCCCAATTTGACACAGCCAGATATCTTGAACATAACTTGGGAATGGGAAATTGGGAAGTAGTGCTGAATGGCTGGAATTCCTTTTATGATGGCTCATATGGAGTTGTGGGGTTCCTCAGGGCTCAATACTGTCTCCCATGTTGTTTAACATAAACATGAAGCTGCTGGGGGAGATCATCTGGAGTTTCGGGGTGCAGTGTCATTTGTACACAGATGACGTCCAACTCTGTCACTCCTTCCCACCTTCTACTAAGGAGGCTGTTCAAGTTCTGAACTGGTGCTTGGCCACTGTGATGGTATGGATGAGGGCGAACAAATTGAAACTGAATCCAGACAAGATAGAGCGACTCCAGGTCAGTCACAAGGCTGAACAGGGCATAGGCTTACAGACTGTGTTGGATGGGGTTATACTCACTCTGAAGACGGAGGCTCGCAGTTTGGGTGTGATCCTGGATTCATTACTGAGATTGGAACCTCAAGTTTTGGTGGTGACCAGGGGAGCATTCCCACAGTTAAAACTTGTGTGCCAGCTGTGCTCATACCTTGGGAAGTCTGACTTGGCCACAGTAGTCCCCACTCTGGTTACCTCCTGTATAGACTACTGCAACAAACTCTACATGGGGTTGCCTTTGAAGACTGTCCAGAAGCTTCAAATGGTCCAACGGATCGCAGCAAGATTGTTAACAGGAGCGGCGCTCAGGGAACATACAACTCCGCTGCTGCGCCAGCTTCCCTGGCTGCCAGTCTGCTACTAGGCACAATTGAAAGTGCTGACTTTAGCCTAAAAAGCCCTAAATGATTCTGCCCAATTCATCTGTCCTAATGTATCTCCCCTTATGAACCATCTAGGACTTTAAGATCATCTGGGGAGGCCCTGCTTTCGATCCCGCCTTCACCACAAGTACATTTGGTGGGGATGAGAGACAGGGCCTTCTTAGTGGTGGCCCCTCAGCTATGGAATGCCCTCCCTAAGGATATTAGATCGGCTCCCTCACTCTTAATGTTTCGGAAACAAGTTAAGACATGGTTGTTTGAGCAAGTATTTACAAATGCAGAGTAACTGACATAGGAAATGGAATGGCTAGGCAATGGAATTGGACAATATTTTTAACTAGGAGATGCAAAAGATATTGGTTTTATTGTTTCCATTGTGGTTTTATATTGTTTTAATGGTTAATTTGTATTTTGATATTATGTGTACTGGCTTGCTGTAAACTGCCTTGAGTCGCTGATAGGTTGAGAAAGGCGGTATACAAGTATAGTAAATAAATAAATAAATAAATAAAAAATACAGTTTGAAGTAACTTATTCTCAGACAAAGTTGTAGAAATTATATCCTAGTTACCCCATTTATTAGTAACATAGAGTGTATATGCACATACATTGTTGTTCTACATACTCATGAAAATCTACCAGAGAAGGCTTTCCTTTCTATGTCACATTGAAAGTTGAGCAGATGCAGCTGAGTGGACTATAGAGGGTAATTTAATTTCTCTTTGGCCATATTGAGTGCATGCAACTTCCTATCTCTAGAATGGCTCATCTTGTCCCCGTTTCTCATGATGTTCTATCATTCTAGCGAATCTCTTTCTCATTTGGTGCAGTTTCAGTCTGTAAATTGAATGGTGTCTTTGTTGAACCCCTGAATTTATCTTTGGCTTTCATCCACTCTCTTTTTAATTTTGCAGTTTTAATTTATTATTGAGCTGCTGGTATTGTTTTATATATATTGCAAATCACCCATGGCATTTATTAAGGGAAGGTGTGCTGGCATTAATCCTTTAAATAAATTAATATGATAGAGGGTTAAGGGAGAAGACTGCAAACTGTGAACGGTTTGAAGATAGGAATGATCTACAATTCGGAGACTTTCATAATTCTTCAATCTACTTGTCCTTTCCCACCCCTTTGGTTTTTTATTTTTTGTTAAATTGTAGAATACATTTTGCATGTAATTTTGGCTGAGGCTTAATACCACAAAAGATTAATTATGAATGGCAAGACTATAATTACTTAACTTTCTTTTGTTCATTCAAACTCTGAGAGTGGAAAATAAAGAGTAACATCCCATGGTAGGCTAACTAAGCACCAGCTAGTATAATTTCTTTGGAAACGTCAAATGGGATTAAAGGTTGTTATTGTACAGAATGCCAGCCAAACAGATTGCTCTTGTTTCTTGTACACATCACAGGAGTGTGGTTCTAAAGGTTAGGGAGCAAAACCTAATCATTGTAGCTCTATTAGTGCATTTCATGCATGAACAGGGTTGTCCTTGGTATGTGGTAGGATTGTAAAGGTGAATGTTCCCAGTGGTAGTATCTTAACTTTGAAATGCTACCCTTACCCCCTTAAAGAAAAAAGAGAGAGAGACTGGTTAGCACCTTTCCTGCTTTCTTTTTAGACCGAATGTGTTGAACCCTACAGATGTGGGCAGGCTACAATTTCCATCACTCCCAGTTATTGAAGGCAACCATGAAAGATGAGTAGATTTATCACCCAACATCTGGAAGGGTATACCCAAATCTCCACTGGTTTAAATTACAATTTGGAGGTGTGTGGGTGGGTGTTAGTTTTTAGATCAATTGGTTGGAGGGAGTAATTTTGGGATGGAAATGTTCCTCTTACTGGCAGAGAGAAACCTCTATAATGTGGCAGGGACATTGCTCTGGTTGGTCTGCTGGCAATAGACCCCAAAATAGCTGCTTTGAGTATCCTTTGGGAGAGATAAAGCGGGGTACAAATAAATATTATATATTATAATAAATAATAAAAATAGTGTAGAAAAAAGATAGTTTTGCATCTGCTGAATCTAAATACCTACTTCGGTACCAGATCCCCTTTACAGGGTGACCCTACAGTTGCTTGTCTCTGTACCAACTGTTCCTTATCTCTCTTCAATCTAAACTCTATTTCTCTCAATCCAAATCCTTCCTGGGCTCCAACAGAGGCAAGCCTCTGGTTTTTGAAGATTGTTTTCTCCTTCACAGCATTACTTAAGCATCACAGCATTACTTCAGCTGTGATTGTCTGCCTTCCTTCAGTCTTGCACAATTCCTCACTTGACAACCCCATCCAATCCAAAGGTTCCAGGATTAGGCCTATGAGCTACGCGAGCACAAACGTGGTATAAACAATGTTCCTCTGTACTGAAATAAATTGGAATAACTTAAATCTGCTGAAAAAATGGAGGCACTCTGAGTGCACACCCATGTTGGTTTAAACCATTAGAGCTTTGAAGGTGCTGGATCATTTACTATGTAAACTTTGACATCCCACCTTAAGACTACCCTATTCATGAACATAATCATACACACATATACCTGTATATACAGCTTCTGAAAGTTTCCTAGAGTCCTACTCTCTCTTGTTTTTTTATTTCTCCAGTCAGGTTCTGTTGTACAAATCTATTGCTGGTTACATTTTTGGATATTTGGATTAGTTAATATTTTATGCTTTTATGATTCCATGCAAACCACTTAGAGCACTGAGAAATAAAAATGTCAGACATTAATGCTTAAAAAGAAATAAGCAGTCATTACTAATGGTCTACTCTACAAATTTTGGAGTGGTCTTCCACACATCACATGCACATAGAAATGAGGAATTACATAACTCACAAGAGCACAGCTTTGAATATAATTTGCCCAACCTAGTTTAGGATGACAAAAACATGCTGGATCCATGCTGAGTCAAACAAAAAGTATATCACCTGCTCTAACATTCTTTCACACATTAGCCTCCAGCTGCCTATAGGAAACTTTTAACACAGAACATACGAAGACAATATATGTAGAGCTGAGCATGATGTATGAGAGACAGTGTTTAAGCATTGGACTATGACTCTGGAGACAAGGGTTCAAATCCCCTTTCGGCAATGGAAACCCATTGGATGACCTTGTCCACATTACAGTCTTTCAGTTTTAGAGAGTAGCAAAAACAAAGTCCCCTCAGAACAAAACATGCCCCCCAAAACTCTGTGAAGGGTTTACCTTGGAGTCACCATAAGTCAGAAGGCACACAACAACCATTCTCACTCATGTTCCCAGAAACATATTGGAATATTTTTCATATTATACACATCCATATCAAGAAGAGTTCTGTGCTATACTCTTATCCTTGAAGTGCTAGATTTTTACAAAACACTCTATCACCTCATTATGTGTAACTGTTAGACATGCTCGTATTCATTTATGGGTTAATCTATTGCAGTTTGACACTTCATTAATTGCTATATCTCAATGCTATGGAATCATGGAAGTTGTCACTTTACAAGGTCTTAGCCTTCTCAGCATAATAGGCCCCATCTATACTGCAATATAACCCAGTTCAAAGCAGATAATCTGGATTCTGAACATGGATTATATGGCAGTCAGCAAACCAAACTGCATAACTTTAACCAACCTGTGTAGGTGCATCCCAAGTCTGGATCACAGCTTGCAAAAGGAAGTTCTTAGAACTACAGGTTGCAGAGGTACTACTCAGCCAATTTGGCCTATGCAAGGAAGTCGAGTAGTTCAAAGAAATACTTTTTCCAAGTTCTTTACCTCATTACCATGACATCCTTGTGGGGTCTTTATTTCCTTGTCTCAGATTTTGCAGCCACACTTTGAGACCTGAAGATATGAGATCTTTCAAAGGGGATATATAGCACTTCATCGCATGGAGCTGGGGAAAATGAGGGAAAGCAGGGGAAAGGGTGGGTTTCTGTTTTTAAAGAAGATAAAAAAATTATTGGTTTTTTGTTTTGTTTTTTAAAAAATATGCACCCACAATACACATTACAAGCATATACACAATATATAGACAACCCGCCAACCAGATACAATTTAAGAATGTATTGACTTCCATTAGACAAGATTGCCTCCTCCAGGTTCTAACTCAACTATCAGTTTAATTCCTATCACATGGGCAGGTGATGACTCCTCCCACTTCAAGGATCCCAGCACACTTTTTAAAACAGCACTGCCTTCAAGACCCTTCCACTGAAGCAGATTTAAGGCATTTTAATTAAAGTGGCACTTTCCCTGAGGTCCTTTGCCTCCAAGACCCTTTCACTGAAGCAGATTTAAGACATCTTTCTTAAGGTGGCACTTTCCATGGGGTTATTTTTACTCGAGATCCTTTCCACTGGAAGAAAGTTAAGCACCCTTCTTAAGGTGGCCCTTTGCACTCAGATTTGTTTCCTCTGAATTGTTCCTCCAAGATTTTGATTATTTACCTTTTTGAAAAAATATCACCCTGGATCATAGAAAGTGGTTTTAAATTAATCCATATCTTTCCCCCAAGCCTCTGCATTGGCAACCCGGGGAAATGGGCATTTTGGCTCCTCCCACACACAGCACCATCATTTTATTTATTAGCGGGCAACAGGGATTAATATCGCACAAGGATATTGGCCATTTTTCCCATATTTATGTGGGGAATTTAAAAATAAATTGATTGCTAACCGGCTTATGAATCCCTGGAAAAACCAATACTTTAAAAACAGCAATACTGTATATGTCACCCTCACAGTTGAAGCTTGTGTCATGTAAAGGGCACCATGGGTTGCCATTTTTTAAATGAGCAGAAACTCTGTATGTAATGAAGTCCATAGTATGTGATACAGCAAGATTCCATGGAGGAAGAACAAGAAGAGGTGAGTTGGGCAGAGATGGAATAATCAGTCTCCTTTGCCTATCAACATTTACAGATATTTTCAAAAACCTCAGGGCCCTTCAACACAGTCATATAACCCAGAATATCAAGGCATAAAATCCCACAATATCTGCTTTACACTGGGTTATCTGAGTCCACACAACCATATATTCCTATTCAAAGAAGAACATGTGAGGTTTCATTCAGTTGTGTGGAAGGGGCCACAGATTCAATCCCCGCCCAATCCCTGAAAATATGAGAAAATAGGGGAAATGTAATAATACAGTGTGGGTCTGGATATTTTTTGGTTTCTACCACAAACACATATTTAAAATATTTATTTCCATCTCAAACATGAGAAGGGTTTGAATTTTGGTAACATGAACCAGAGAAAATTCTCATCCATCCAAGTTCAGCAGCTGTTGCCCTAACCATTTGGCTGACCTTCAGATTCACCTTCAATGCAAAAATTGATGTGTACATTTTTTCCTAGTACACACACGAAGATATCTAGGGGCTCTTCCACACAGTCATATAATCTAGTATATCAATGCAGAAAATCCCACACTTATCTGAGTCCACACTGCCACATAACCCAGTTCAAAGCAGATAACGTGGGATTTTATTCAGCTGTGTGGAATGGGCGTACGTTTGATCCCATAAGCCCCTGCTTTCTTCTTTTGCATTTTGTTAACATATTTGACATGTTTGGGTAGGGAACACATCACTTCTGCTTTCCATCTGGCTGGATATTATTAACACCATTAGTAAAATTGAAAGTCCAATAATGTCTTAGTCTAGAATATCAGTATGCCAAGGGATCTTGTAGCACCTTTGAGACTGAGAGAGAAATTGTAGCATATGCTTTCATACACTTTGGATGCACCCAAGGAAAGAGACAAAGCCCATGAAAGCTTATGCTACAATTTCTCTCTGCCTCAAGGGTGCTATAAAATCCTATCGCATACCATTAATAAGGGTTTATAAAAATATTTTTGGTTAATGCAGAGCTCTCCAAACCTCTTCAATCGATTTGTGCCTTCTAATTGTATTTTGTTCCCTAACATCAGTTCCAATACAACATTCCTGTTCAAATGAATAATGTTGCCTCAGGATAATTCTGCACTGCTCCAAATTCAATCAACTCATTCTGTTTGAGGTGGCGTTTGTCACTGTCTTTGTTCACATTTCACCTGATAATAATTGATTTGGACAGAGGTCGGAGCTTCTCTATCAATATTCTACATCTTCTTTGTATGAGATCTTAAAACACTCAATGAGGTGCTCTGGCACTTCCTTCCTGCTTTACCCTCTAAAATGGGCAGCCATGTTCCAAAATAGGTGCCTCCATCACAATAGTAGCCTCTTCTACATTGTCCTTATATCCCAGGATCTGATCCCAGGTTATCTGTTTTGAACTTAATTATATGAGTCTCCACTGTGTACTTGAGGGACCGTCTCTCCCTGTATGTTCCCCAGAGATCACTATGGTCTAAAGAACATAACTTATTGGAAGTCCCTTCTGTTCGTACTTATCACCTGTCCTCTACCAGACAGAGAGCCTTTTCGGTGGCAACCCCGACTCTTTGGAATGCCCTGCCAGATGAGGTCTGGGCCCTTAGAGAGTTGCCTGCATTCCGAAGAGCCTGTAAAACCACTTTATTTCAGCAGGCTTACAATCTAAACCGACCCAATGTAACTAGGTGTACTAGGGGAGATTGTTTAATTGTTGGCTTTAGCATTGTTTTTATTGTTGTTTAGTGTATTTTATTGTTAATGTTGCCTTATGTAAACCGCCCTGAGCCTGTTGGGATGGAGCAGCATATAAAATCGAAGTAATAAATAAATAAAATCCGGGATACGTGGATAATCTGGGATCAGATCCTGGGATATAGTTCAGTGTAGAAGGGGGCAGTGAAACATGGTCAACATTATACTGGTTGTTTAGTTAATCTTAGAGCAGGAGTGGTGGGATTTGGGGCCCTTCAGATTTGATGGGAACACTGTTTCCATCATCCCCTGATTGTGGATAAATTGGCTAGGGCTGGTGGAATTCTAGCTATATAACATCTGGAAGGCTACAGGTTTTCATTCCTATTTTAAAGCTTTCTTCAAGGAATCTGTTAAATATGTCAGTATTTGTAAAGATGACCGTGTCCTCTAATAGATTTGAAGACTGCAGTTCTATATCTACTTTCCTCATTAAATCAGACTGCATAACTTCACTCCTAAACAAACTTACTACTGATTAAGATGAAAATTCAGCAGGACATCATTCTGAGTAAACTTCGACCCTATCTACACTGCCATATAAAATTCAGATTATCTGCTTTGACTTGGATTATATGGCAGTGTAGACTCATATAATCTAATGTGGATTATCTGCTATTATAATCTGGTTTATATGACAGTGTAGAAGAGCCCCAGGTTTTATTAGATATTAATTCTCAACTATACATGCATGACTCAACTGCTTTATTTCAAACTCACTGGACAACATAAATAGTCTTGATTATACAGTATAGTCTCGCTTATTCATCCAATCTTGACTCATCCAATGTTCTGTATTATCCAACACATTCTGCCTCCTGCCCAGATCCACAGCTGTTTAAGCAGTCAGTGTTTTCAATACACTGCCTGTGATGTTTTGGTGCTAAATTCGTAAATATAGTAATTACTACATAATGTTACTATGCGTTGAACTGCTTTTTCTATTTATTTGTTGTAAAACATGCCATTTTGGTGCTTAATTTGTAAAATCATAACATAATTTGACATTAAATAGGTTTTTCCTTAATCCCTCCTTATTATCCAACATTTTCACTTATTCAACATTCTGCTGGCCCATTTATATTGGATAAATGAGATTCTACTGTATTTGAATCTGGAGGAAACAGTGGTGCAGTGGTAAATTTAGAGGTGCAAGTCCCCCAAAAGTGCCAAAAAAAAGAGGTAGCTGTTTTGATCCATATCTATGGACCTGTTGGGACTGGCTTAGTCTTTACCAGGAACAGGCACTTCGTAAAGCTAATGCGTCTTAAATGTCCATTCAAAATTAAAGAATCCCAAAATATAATACAACAGGAATATTTAATATAATGCAGCAATTCCCCACACTATGTTGTTATTGAAGGAATCAAGTTCCCCACTAACAGCAAACCAATCTCAAAATAGAAAATTCGGGGGTGAGAGAGATATTTTGTCTTGATCTATCAAAGCAACTGAGCACTTTGGACCTGCCAATTCTGCCTCTGTTTAAAGGCAATTGCTGGCTCCTATATGTATGCACAAAATCAATTCCATGATTTGGATTGAGTTATAAGCAAGCTGCCTCAACACCTGAAATGACTGCCCTGGTAGCACATAAGTCACCAGCTGCTCCTGTGACCACTGTAGTACTAAAAGCTACCCAAAATCCTGTTAAGTACCAACTTCTCCCATTGCAATTGATCAAACTAGCACGGCTGCAACATGTCCAGGCATATTTGTGATCATTTATTTTATGCCATTTCTTTGTTGCCTGTTCATTACACTTTTTTGAAAAATCTGATCAGCTAGGTGGCTCAGGCATTGTTAAATCTAGCTGGTATATAGATGGAAGTGAAATAATCAGGACTTGCAAATGTGGTGAGCTAGGCAGACATGTCTATATCTATTCATGGAGAGGGGCAGACTTCTCATCCACCCACATTGTTCTCCTCTTGTCGCACCCCAAGGGCTTCAGGCGGCATTTTTGCTAGGGTCTGCCTTTTGCCCGCCTGGCTCCAAGAAACTTTCCAGCACAGCTGGTTTAACTCCCGGGCCCTGCCATGGGCCTCTTTGCTGCTCTCATGTGCCTCCCAGGGAAGATGCTATAGAAAAGGGATGTCAAGGCCAGGCTAGGCCCACCAGGCTGATAGCAGAAGCGGGTACTCGGAGCACCAAGCGCAACTCCCTAGCCCAGGTGGCGCTCGCTAACGAGGCGCCGCATTCTTCAGGACTGAGGTTCTCAAAACAACCCGAGTCCCATCCATCACCCGTTTTGATGTTCGACGCACCAGGTTCTTTAGAGAGAAATCCTATAAAAGCTGTGAGATCCTGCACACCAGTATCTCGTACCAACGACCGCTATTGCCATGATGCTAATGTGAACCGGGCCGTTCGGCCAGCTACCAAGGTCCTGCCAGCCAGCCTCTCTCGGCTGCCTCGTTCCAGCATCAAGCCTTGTTCCTGCTCATCGTCGAACCCCGCGGAGGAGCTGTGATACTCCCGCATTGAACTTGCCTGCAGTACCTCAACACCTCTCTATGGTCTGCTTTTCCTGGGTAAGGCCAATTGGGTTTTCCCTCTTCAGCTTGAATGTGCAATTGTGTGTGTGTGTGTGTGTGTGTGTAGATAGATAGATAGATAGATAGATAGATAGTGACAGGAGTGACTTGAGAAATTGCAAGTTGCTTCTGGTGTGAGGGAATTGGCTGTTTGCAAGGATGTAGCCTAGGAGACACTCAGATGTTTTACCATCCTATGGGAGGCTTCTCTCATGTCCTCATATGAGAAGCTGGAGCTGACAATCGGGAGATCACCCCACTCCCTAGATTCAAACTGCCAGCACAAGGGTTTTACCCATTGTGCCACTGGTGGCTTGTCAAAATGGCCACAATTGGTAGGGATGGCAGAAGGAAGCACAAGAAAAAAAGAATTAAATGTTATGGCAGTCTTATTTAAATATTTATGGATTTAAATTTTACTTTAAGAAAATATATTAATACTAGCTGTCCCCTGCACGCGTTGCTGTGCCATCATCTGTGGCTTACCCTTTCTACCTACATGGTGTGTGTGTATATGTATGCTGATGTTTGTGTGTGTATGTGTATTTTGTGTGTGTTTGTGTTTTATGTGCAGGTATATATATGTGTTTGTGTGCGTGTCTTCATGTATATATGTGTGTGTGTGTGTGATGTGTGTGTATATATGTGTATGTGTGTGTTCTTATGTATATGTGCATGTATGTGTGTATGTGTGCATGTCTTTATGTATATGTGTGTGGTGATGTGTGTGTATATATATGTGTATAATGTGTATGTGTGTGTTCTTATGTATATGTGCATGTACATATGTGTGTATGTGTGGATGTTTTCATGTATTTGTGTGTGTATGTGTGTGGTGTGTGCTGATGTTTGTGTGTATATGTGTATATGTTTGTGTATGTTTTCTCTTTCTGTTCGTCTCTCTCTTTTTCTCTCTCTGTCTCTGTTTTCTTCCCCTCATTTCCTTCCTCCCCCCCCCCCTTCCGGCGAGGAGTACGAAGTGGAGGAGGGAGGAGGCGGAGGCTGGCCAGGAGGAGGAGGTGGCAGCGACATGCGGGGCTGGTGGTTCCTGTTTCCTCCTCTGCCTTCTCCGCTTCCTCTGTGGAAGAGGGCGAGGGTGGGGTTTTTTGGGTGTTTTTTGGGGGCCGTGGGGAGGGGTTACGCTGTTTTGCGGGCTTTTTTGAATTTTTGGTAGTGTGCATGCTCTTTGCTGTGTTTCGCTGCAAAGGGTTTTGGGAAATTAGTTTGGAATGGCTGGAGGGAAGAAGGCGTCGGGTGAGCGTGTGAGGGATGTTTCGTGTAAAAGGTAAGGGAAGTTTGTGGGTTTTTGTTGTTGTTTTGGGGTGTTGGGAAGGGGTGAGGGCGTATTGTGTTTCTTTTGGGTAGGGATGGTGGGAGGGGAGGAAGGAAGATTGTGTTGTGGGCAGGGAAGTTTGTGTGTTCGGGCAAAGGCGCTGCGGCAGCCATGTGCGTGGGAAGGGGGGCAAGGTATGTTGTTTGTTTGTTGTTTTGGGGTGTTTGGAAGGGGTGAGGGTGTATTGTGGTTATTTTAGGAAGGGATGGTGGGAAGGGAGGAAGATTGTGTTGTGGGCAGGGAAGTTTGTGGGTTCGGGGCAGGGCGCTGTTGGTTAGGGATGGTGGGAAGGGAGGGGCGCTGTGTTGCGGGCAGAGGCGCTGCAGCAGCGCCTCTGCCGGGCATGTTGTTTCTTGGTTGTTTTGGGGTGATGGGAAGGGGTGTTGTGGGCAGGGAAGTTTGTGGGTTCGGGGCAGGGCGCTGTTGGTTAGGGATCGTTGGAAGGGAGGGGCGCTGTGTTGCGGGCAGATTTTGATTGCGGCGTGGGCTTATGTGGCGAAGTTTGTGGGATGGGGTTGCCGCGTTGTGCTGGCCATGTGGGTGGGAAGGGGGGTATAGTGCGTTGTTTGTTTGTTTGTTGGGGTCGTGTATTTGTGCTGGTTAGTGATCGTGGGTAGGGAGGTGTGTTGCTGGCAGGGTTTGAGTGGGGCATGCGGTTCTGTGGTGAAGCCTGTGGGATCGGGCTGCTGTGCTTTGTCTGCCATTTGTGAACGTTCGAAACGTTTGCGCTTGCAGCGGAGCGGCTGGGGAGGGAGTTTCGTTGTCAGTTTAAGGGGGTTGGTGTTTTGGGGTGTTGCGAGGTACGTATGGCCGGTTTTTGGCACTGTCTGTACCTCGTTGTATGGTTAGCAAGGCTGCCGAGTTTGGTGGTTTTGGGATGTTTAGTTTCATTGTCTATATACGACATTGCACGGACCTAAGAAAAAAAAATATATAGATACACAAAGCATAAATAGAGTAGAATTTTTGATGCATGAAATACAGTACAAACCCCATATCCATATGGATTTGCAAAACTGCAGATAATAGTGAACCCCATTGAAACAAAGGACTTCTGCCCCCAAAATACTAGGCCTGATTGATCCATGGTTCTAAATGGTTCAAAAGTACTTTCAAAACAAAAGTAACTTTTGTAAGTACTTTTGAACCATTTAGAACCATGGATCAACCAGGCCTACAAAATACCATAAAGCTATGCTAAATAGGAGCCCAGAGAGGATATATTTAGTCAAATGTGGACAAATGTGGATACTTGTCTGATGAATTTGAGGATCTACTACATCTACATGCATGTGTCTTGGCTAAGCCTCAGCAAGAGTATATGAAAATACAAAGCCAGCCTAATGTTTTCTGATTGATTCTTTAGTGACAAAATCAAAATGAGGAGTTTGTTTCCAAAAGGTACCAAATTTATCTGAGCAGAAGTTACAGGAATCGAGGAAAACAAACCATGTGCTGAGGATATGCATTTTTTGTCATAAAATGCAATTTCCCCAGTCATATACCAAAGTGATGTACATTTTGATATTTTTGACCTTTACATAATATTCAACTCCTAGCCAACAATTTGCTGCCAGCTATAATTCATTATTCATTTTAAAAAAATTGTTACTTTTGAAAACAAGCTCCACAAATGGTCCCTGCTTAAACTTAGTCCTAAAACCAGTATATGAATTTGCTTCAAACTAAATTTTATGTATAAAGTTCAGAAACGTGGGTATGTTTAGGCATGCAACATCTCTTTCTTTCATGTGTCACCCAATTTACCACAAAGCCCTGCATTAAATCCCAGCCATGGGTTGCAGTCCTGCTCAGTACTGTATGTCCTGTAAGTTTTTTGAATCTAGTTGGAGTGATACCTTCAGGAATGTAGCCAAGAGGAAGGGAGGAATGAAGGTTTTGCCAGACATATAAGAATTCTATCTCTGGCACAAACTTTCCCTTCAGTCCCCAATTCTCTTGCATGGAGGAAATTGAGATATTGGTTCAAAATGGTTCATCCCTAGAATTATCATATTTGCCCAGTTCTCATTTTCTTGATAACTTTGAGACCTTCCACACATCTGAATAAAATCCCATATTATCTGTTTTGAACTGGAATATATGGCAATGTTGACTCAGATAACCCAGTTCAAAGCAGATATTGTGGGATTTTCTGATTGGATATTCTGGAGGTGCATCCAGGCAGCCCCTTTATTGTGGTACCTCCCGCAATAAAGAAGGGGCTGTCCAGATGACGTCCTGGACAATCCCAAATTAATTCGCTACAAACCAGAAAACCCTGGTTTGTAACAAATTAATTAGATAGGGGATTTATTCTGTGCTTTCTTGGAATGTGCAGGATAAACCCACTATTTCTGGTGTCCAGACATCATTCCCACAGTTTTCTAGACTAAATTAATCTGGAAAACTGTGGGAATACCCACCCCGCTCCCCGCAAAGCCCCCAAACCCCTTTGAAAAGTAAAGAAAACTTACCCGGCCTCCATTACAGTCTTGGAGCAGCTCTCCCGGCACACAGTAATGACACGCCAGTAAATCACCTCTCAACAAAAGATTCCCCCAGGCAGTAACAAGGCCTAAAAACTGTCAGGCCATCAAATGCTAATCAAGGTGGCCAATTTGAAACATTCACACCTAGCTCCATCAGACAACAGTTTTTTTCTCCCACTCTGTACTTTCCACTGTGATATACAGTGTGTGTGTGTGTGTGTATACACACACACACACACACACACACACACACAATTTTCCTAGTTCCCAACAGACCTCACAACTTCTGAGGCTGCCTGCCATAGATGCAGGCAAAACATCAGGAGAGAATGCTTCTAGAACATGGCCATACAGCCCAAAAACCTACAACAACCCATTTCATTTATTTATATAATATTTCATCCTTAGGGCTTCAAGGAAGGGAAGATGTTCCAAAAAATGTCAGATTAAAAGAGCACAAAGAGAAGGAATCTTTTCCCTCTATACTTTTCCAAAACCATAGTACTGCCACTCTATTCCTTTCTCAAAGATAGAGCAGTAAACTTGTTTAAATTTTTAAAAATACACAGAGCAGTCATATTTTGTCTCTCTCGTGCATGCACATGTGCACACACACAGAGGCACTTGATTCAATTTGACTTTAATTTCATTTTGTGAAAACTTAATCTGAGAGTGATATGTGGCGCCCTAGTGCAGATGGCAAGTGTTAGGTAGATCTTATTACCTGCAGCAATTGAATCGCCTCTGCCTTCTGCAGTTATAATTGGCCCGCTTTGCCTTCGAGTAAAAACATTATAGCATGCTCTGGATAATTATTGACATAGGAGAAGAACTGACATTTATATATTCCTGCTTTATTTTCCCAGAGGAGGGAAGCACAAAACAAAATGAAAAAAGAAAAAAGCCAGAGCTTGGAAAAAATATGTTTTGGAACTACCACTCCATAGTTTACAATTATTGCCCACTGGCCTTGTTGACTAGAAGACTTTGAGAGCTGTAGTTTCTAACAACAGCTTTTCCAAGCCATACATATGGCAAACTATTCACTGATAATGAAGGTTGACATGTTTGTTTCAAACTGCAGCCAAATCTATAAAACAACATAATGACTAATGGGAAAAATAATATTGCACAACATTCCATATAAATGTTTCATAGAAAGCACAAATTGGGTTCAGATTGAGTCATCATGCTTAGAGCAGATTTGCTGAAATCAATAGGACATAAATCAGTCCCATTGCCTAAGACCCCTTTTACACTGCCTTATAATCTGAATTATCTGCTTTGAAGTGAATTATATAATTCTACACTGCCATATAGTTCAGATTATCAAAGCAGATAATCAGGATTTTATTTGGCAGTGTAGAAGAGGCCTAAATAATTTCATATTGATTTCAATGGGTCTGTTCTGTATAACCATGGAAAACTGAAATTTATTTATTTACGATATTTCTACCCCGGCTTTTTCTAGCCCAGAGGTGACTCAATGGCTTTACAACCAGGCAGCCATTCGATGCCTTCAACAATAAACAACTAAAAGCAGCATTCAAAATAGAATTATAAAATACATACACTAGACCAGGGCTGTCCAACAGGCACCCCTGGGGCCGTATACGGCCCCCGAGCCCCTTCCCTCCGGCCCCCTAACTTGTTTTAATAAAATACATTTTTTTAAAAAAACTCTACTTCCGGGTTTAGGCAAGCATCGTGAGACTACGCCAGCCACAGACGGGATTTCGAGGGAGGTCGAAATCCCATCTGTGGCTGCGTAGTCTCGCGATAGCTGCCGAAATCTAGGGCCCCGCGGGATTTGCGGCCGGCCTGGGCACGCGCCTCCTCCTCCATCGCAGCTGCTTCCAGTCCAGCCCCCATTCCCTCAGAGAGAGGGAGGAGGGGAGTGAGGCAGGGAAAGGCCCTCCTGGCTCCGTCCTCTTCCTGTGGAGGGCCCTCGCTTCCCACCCCGCGGATGGGAGAGCCACTACGCCTGGCCTGAGCTTGGCCTCGGCTCCAGCGGGGCTCTTAGGGGACGGGGACCGCAGCGGCGTTGGCGCTTCAGCCCTGTGGCGGGGCTCCCACAGTATGGGTAAGGAAGGGCCTGGCTCGAATCAATCAATCTAAAAACAGTGGGACGTTGGGTGAGGTGTCCCTCAGTCGCGGTTTCCTTGGCGATGCTTCCTTCCCCTCCTCCACGTCCCCTCCCCTTGTTGTGCAGCCTTCCCCCACGTGCAGGGCGCAACGTGGCTTCCTTTGCGCCTGCCCCTGCTGCTTGTTTTCCCTTCAGGGAGGGAGGGAGGGAGCTCTTTGGACCTCATCCACCCGCATCTGGGAAAGGAGGCTCCATCAAGCCCTGCAACGGCATTGAAGTGTTTGGGTTTTTTTTGGTGTGTCCCAATTTGAGTGTGGACTCAAATAACTCAAAGGTATTAGGAAACATTCCCCCAAATCCACCAGTGTTCCCATTTGGGTATATTGAGTATTCATGCCAAGTTTGGTCCAGATCCATCATTATTTGAGTTCACAGTGCTCTCTGGATGGAGGTGAACTACAACTCCACAACTCAAGGTCTATTGTAAGTAAATTGGAGCCGGGGAGGGGGCAGAGCCAGGGAGGGGGCAGAGCCAGGGGAGGGGGCGGAGCCGGGGAGGGGTGGAGCCGGAGGCGGAGGCAGACCCTTTGGCCCCCCAGGTGATCGTAGAAGTTGGACAGCCCTGCACTAGACCTTTAAAATATATAAAAAACCAACATCTTCACAATTAGCCTTGTTATTCAAAGTCATCATAAGACCCATTCCAAAATTCAATTGCACATAATTCCGTGTTTATCTATTGCACTGGATTTCTGAAGGCTTCCAGTGCGATATGAATCAACAGATCCCATATCATCGTTCCTGTTCACTTCAGTCCTTTGGGGGACATTTACTCCAACCAATCAGAACCTGACTGATAACCATGACCTTGAGGACATTTTCATTGGCCACCCAAAGACTGTGAAATAACCTGCTGGAAGAGCTTCGAAGCTAAATCAGATGTCATAATTTAAGAAACAATTCAAGACCTATTTCTTCTGGCAGGCCTACCCAGTCAATTTTCAACTATGAGTTGTTGTTGTTGTTGTTAACCCTAATGGTCAGGAAGAAATATATCTAGTGGATGTGATTTTTAAGGGAGCTTCTCACATGTACTACACACCAAACAGCAGAGTTTTCTCTTCCAGAAATGGTTCTCCTCTTTGTTACTCCATCCCTAAAGAAGGGGAAAGACAGAAGGGAATGGTGTTAGACAGTTTCCTCCACTTTCCCCTATTCCCACCCACTTTCCTCCTGCCCATCTGATAAGGACCTGCTGGCTAAGAGTTTTGGTAAGCACAGTCCTTAGCAATGAGTAGCCAATTGGACTAACAGTTGCATAAAGGGAGCCTGCACAGCCACATTGCCCCTTGTGAAATTGTTTGGACAATAGCACAATATAGTACAATATACTACATACAGAACTGGTGAGTAGGATCTCAGCTTTTGCCTGAAATGATGTTTCTTTATTGAAGAAGAAGCTCTCTGCAAGAACCTTTGCAGCTCAGTCTTTGACATGCAATCAGACTGGATGAGAAAGGGAAACAGAAAAAAATTAATAAGGCAACATTGTTCTGCAAAATAATTTGTGTACATACAGGAGTAACAGAGACAAATAAGCTGCTCAAGAGCAGTCACTGTGGCAGAAGGAGGATCCCAGTGTCTCATTGTCCCAGTTACAAACTTAGACATAGATTTTATTTTGCAGAGGGCAAAGCGTTCTGTGCAACTCCTAACCCCATGTCAACACTGAGTTACTTAACATCCCAGTGCAATTATGGCACTGCAATGGCTTTCTTAACTACCCTAATTATAAGATCAAGCAACAGCAAACTTGCAGAGTAATTAATCTTCAAACTACTTAGTAACTTCAAAAATAATTATGCCACCGACCAATCTGCAAGGATGTAATTACTCTCGGGCTGTGTTTATCAGGAATGATCCGTAAAAGCCCACAGCAGCTGCTGAAGGTCGTGGCTCATGGCTTGGGCGCTAGCCAAAGGATTTGTCTGAAATTTGGCCATGTTTCTCTTTTTGCATGCGATAATATGAGCCACATGCTCCCATCAGTTAGAACAGGGATTCCTGCTTCGACTCCTTGTTGGAAACGCTATGCATGGGGGTCAAAATATGCCCTTCCCTGGATGAGTTATTTAATAAATGAAAAAAATTAATCCAGCTTGTGGCTAGATTATGTGCTACAGACGCATCCAGTTTACAGGTGCTTATCTCTTGCTGATTGCATTTGATCTACACTCCCATAATATCCCTTCTACATCATCATTTAAAAAGTGACTATATCTTTAAAAATGCTTCCTGAGATCCTCTTGACTCCCCTTCCCCTCATATCATTTAGTATTTTCTCTGCTGAAGGTCAGAATCCAGTGGATTGCATTAATTCAGGACTTCCCAGTTTAACTGTGACCACAGTAAAAATGTGCCAGATGATGTCATTGGGACAGGGAGCCATTTATTGGCTCAGCTAACTCACTGGTCAGTCACCAAATCCCAAATATTAGGCTCTCAAAGAACATCCCAATCATTTGACCTGGATTCTTCTTGTGTTTAAAAATAAATTAAGGAACTTCCAAGTATTTTGGAAGGGAGTTTTGTGGCTTGTTTATGTGAATATCTTGACAACTTACTATCCAAAAAGTAAATAGTTGCAGGACCATAATTAGATATCACTATAGTTACAGGGATGTTTAAAAAAACAATGAAAATGTTTCCATATTTTTCAAAAGAAATGGAAATGGTTAATTTAATTTATTTATTTTAAAAAAATAGTATGCCACAAATTACTGTCCTAAGGTTAAAAAAATTCTACTGTTGTTTGCATGGTGTCATACCTTCATACCATTTCTGATTTATAGATCCAAGAGTTTCCTTGGCAAAATTTCTTTAGAGGAGGTTTGCCATCATCTTCTTCTGCTATTGAGAAATGATTGACTTGCCCAAGTTTGGTCAGTGGATTTCCATGACCGAGCATGCATTTGAACCTGTCTTATGCTCCAGTCAGCAAGTGGCCAAGAACAAGGTGGTCGGGTGCAATTCAGTCCATGTCAGTCACAAGTGATCCAACAAAATGAGGAGTGAAAGCAGAAGGTGGTTTTCAGCAGGTCTAGGAGTCTTTATAACAAAGTCAGTAATTGTGGCCAGTGCAAACACAGAGAAAACACAAATGCTGAAGATTGCCAGCAAAGGATGGTTGCAAACAACAGAGACACTAATTGTGAAGCTGCTGGAAACTTTATGGGCACATGTCTCCAAACATCAAAAGTCTAATTAGTCAGCATCTCCTATTTAATAGCGGCTGGGATCAGTGTAATCTCTTTCTATCTCTTTGTCACTCATTTTTTCTGGTTTTTGCTACCTTCTGCCAGGGAGCAGGAGCTCATGCCTCAACCTCTAAATCCCTAGACTTGTAGAGACCATCTGGACATCCAACTACTCTATGCCTGACTCATCTCACACCAAAGGGTCAGTTGTGACAGAATCCTGGTCTTCAGAGTCCTAGTCCAATACCCAAACTACTATATTACATCATGTTCATAGGAAGTCACTCCAGGTTTTAGTATGACTTTTGAAAGAGATACAATGGGGACAAGATTCAGTCACTTGGATACTTGAATCAAATTTGCTACCAAAATAACATGGAAGCTTTTTGCATACATGTCTGTTTGTGTGTTTTATTATGTGTTTTAGATTGTAGCACATTTTATTCCCATTGAGTTTACCACAGCGGATGACAGTGTCTTCTCAACAGTCTTGAAATCAAAACTGACAGCCTGGGGTCAGCAATTGTACCTGGAGTGGTGATGTCATCTTGTCCTTATCCTTAAGCAGCAAAATGTTTTGGACCCTTTTCTAAGTAAAAAGAAAAAAGAAAAAAATAGGAAGTTAATATGTTTTTTTTTAATTTCTGTGGTGAGAAGGACCAAGGGGTTTTATTCCCTGCTTCTGTTAGCAAGAATACAGGAGAATAGAAGGTTGCCTCAGAAGTAAAATGAGGATTGCTTTTTGGAGATTCTAGAGATTGAGTTTGCACTACCAACTATATTTTTGTTGCTGTTGTTGCTGTTGTCGTTGTCGTCGTCTGCATTCAATATTTTTTCAACTTATGATAATCGTCATGCAAACTTAACCATGGGTCTGTGGGACTTGCCTAAGGACACACATTGGATTTTCATGGCTGTGCAGAGACTCAAATCCTGTCCTCCAAAGTTGTAAATTTTAAAATTAAAGTATAGCAAGATAAAAAAAACCACATTAGTCAGTATTAAAAACTACTTTTAGTTGTATCATTTCAGCACCAAAGACCTGTTTAAATAAAAATATATCTGCCTGCCGGTGAAAAGCACCAAAACCTGTTTAAATAAAAATATATCTGCCTGCCGGTGAATATTATTTTAAATAAATGAATACATCTATTCATTTATTTAAAATAATATTCTGCCCTTCTGTTTTTTATTTATTGCTCAGGGTGGCAAAGAAAAATGGAACTTTCTAGAATACAGCAACCTTACAAACAGTAATTGAAAGAGATTAGTAATACCCATAGATATCTGTGAATATCATTTGAGCCTTGTTGATGGAAGTCACAATTTAAATTCATTTAGAAAAGAATCCTGGACATATTATTTCTTACAAATGAACAATATTATGTTTAAATAAATATTAACCAACCAATAGGGCCATACTCCACAAAATGGAAACAAAAGTTGTTGAAGGAAGAACATTGTGCATTAAAGAAGAGTGTTAGCAAGAGTGCATAAACAAATCATTAACCAGGAGAGCAAACTGTAATTTCCCAATAATAATTTCTTTGCTGGAGAGGACTTAGCTGGAAGTCCACTTCCAGCTTCTCTAATAAACCAGGGGGTTGTTGCTGTTGGCACATCACTTGCGACTTTTCCTGGGCTACAGCCCAAGGAAACAGGCTGTAGGCCAAGCCATTTGGATTTGTGCCTTAACTTAATTTTGCTTGATCAATATTTGAATCCTAAGAGTGTGACATAACAGCAACACTGTTGAAATCATTGTTGATATTTTGAGCAGAAAACCCAAGGGGAAGATTTGCAGATCAGAGATGTTTACCAACAGCAATTAAAAAATAATGGAGAGGGGATGTCAGCATTTTTCCCCTGTGAGTTCTACTTAAAAGATAAAACTTTTCCAAGACTTGATTCTGTGTCTCTTGGTAAATGAACTACCTGGTAAAAGAACAGCTCTGTAGTGGTGCCCATACCTTGCATGCGAAAGGTCCCAGGTTCATTCCTTGGCACATTTGGGTAGAAATCCCTCTGCCTGAAATCCAGAGAGCCATTGCCAATACTTGCATGTAAGTAACACTAAGCTGAATGGACTGATAATCAGATTTGGTATAAAGCTGCTTCCTAAACTGTGACGTACCTAATAAATAAAATGGAATGGGGGAGTAAAAGAAGAGAATTGTTGAACTATTCATTACAAATATATTGGGTTTTTAAACAAAACATGTCCATTTGTCATGCCACATGATTTCCTTCATCTATGTCTCCTGTATTAAGCATACTTTATTTTCACATTTGTCATTGGAAGGTAAACATCGATGAGAGGGTACATCTACACTGGGCATGGGCAAACTTTGGCCTTCCAGGTGTTTTGGATTTCAATTCCCAGAAATCCCAGCCAGTTTGCCAGCTGCTAGGAATTGTGGTAGTTGAACTCCAAACAGCTGGAAGGGCAAAGTTTGGCCATGCCTGATTTTACACTGTACAATTAAAGTATTTGACAATACTAACTGCCATGAGTTAATGCAATGGAATCCTTGGTTCTGTAGTTTGGTAAGGCATCTGCTCTCATTGGCAGAGAAAGCTAAAAAACCTTGTAAAAGGACAATTCCCATGACTCCAGTTAAAGTGGTATCTAGCCGCATTTATTCTATAGTGTGGATGTGCCCTAGCGGATAGGTTTCACTTTCAGCTATTCCTGTCAAGTGAAAGAAAGCAGGTTTGTGCTAGGAAATAGGTATTGAATAGTTTTGATTCGAACTGAACATTAAGGATGGAAACAGTACATGTGAAAAGAGGTGGGGAAAATCTGAGATAGGGGGTGCATCTTTATTAACCTGTTTTTTTTAAAGGAGGAGGAAACTAATTGGAAGGAAAACATGGAGGTTTTTTTTTGGGGGGGATAAAAGTGGTTGTTGCCATTGAAAAATGGCCAAGGAACTCATGCAGATATAGGGAATTTTGCATACAACTGTATGCTGCATTTCTTTATGTGAAATTATAGGTCTGTTTTTCTTTCTAAGAGCTCAGCACCCTATTTTATCCTTCCAATGGCCTTGTAAAATAGATAAGACTGAGTGAGACATTGGCTAGCACAAGATCTGTCAGTGAGCTTCATAGCTGAATTCTTTGAATTTGAGGATTTGAACCTGAGTCTTCCCAGTCTGTAGTACCACTGGTATTGTGTGTTTATACTTTCAAGCTGACATATAGACAGATTATTATGGTTGTCCATTTTATGGCAGAGCACCGAAAGGATCAAGGGTATATGCAAATATTTTCCTTTATTACATATTGATTTGCAATGAAGCATGTTCCCTTAGTTATTGCTCCATTGCTAAGTAATGAACAGCCAAATATGAATCAGCAGTGTTCAAAAATAGCTTTTAAGAAGCTATGTTAACTTTAAGGAAATTCACAGAGAGGATTTCATTCCAGGGTGCATCTACACAGTAGAACTAAAGCAGTTTGATACTACTTTAGGTGCCATGGGTCAATACTATAGAATCATGGGAGTTGTCATTTGGTGAGGCATCAGCACTCTCTGGTGGAGAAGGCTGAATACCTTTTTAAACAGCAACATAGTATCTTTCCTTTTTTGTGCATATCAGGAGCGACTTGAGAAATTGCAAGTTGCTTCTGGTGTGAGAGAATTGGCCATTTGCAAGGACGTTGCCTGGTGGACACCCGGATGTTTTGATGTTTTATCATCCTTGTGGGAGGCTTCTCTCATGTCCCCATATGCAGAGCTGGAGCTGACAGAGGGAACTCATCCACACTCTCAACGGATTGGAACCTCTGACCTGTCAGTCTTCAGTC
This sequence comes from Anolis apletophallus, assembly GCA_030556195.1. Lineage (NCBI taxonomy): Eukaryota > Metazoa > Chordata > Lepidosauria > Squamata > Anolidae > Anolis > Anolis apletophallus. The sequence continues at coordinate 150,496,648 of JARBWK010000002.1, forward strand.
CTGACAACACAAGGGTTTAACCCCATTGTGCTACCAGGAGCTCCATTCCATCATTATAGAACCACAATCATTAAAGTGGCATCAAACTACATTAATTCTAAGTTCAGATGCACCCTGAAATGCTCAACCATAGAGCTCCATAAGATGCAGCCATGTCAACTATAGTAGGATCATAGTGCCATAATTGGGTAGTGTGGAAGGCCCCAGCATTTTCCCATGTCCTCTTATCCCATTTTCCCTTACTTAGGTGGGCTCTCCAAATCCTCTAGATAAGTTTTTGTGTGTGCGGAGTGTTAAAATGAGGTAAAAGGGGAAAAAAGAGAATAGAAAACGTTCCTACATCGGCCATATTTTCATTAATTTGTTTGAGCACACAGATTTTTCTGTACAACCTTTCTCCCCCAGTGTGTGCTTAACCTGAGCTGATCCATAGTTCACTCGAGGCTTAAATACACATTTTACTTTAGCATTTTGAATAATGCAGTGTGAGTCAGGACTGTGATCTAATTTATATATCACAAGAGTCATGCAAATTAAAGTCTCAAGTCACAGAGAATGAATTAATTTACTCTTTTCTCAAACCATTTCTTCTACCTATCACAGTACAGTGTGGGGGAGTTCCCAACTTCCCATTAATATCCAGCAGTGTATTTTATTTATTTGTTATTCTTTTATAGCAGCAGTTTTATTCAACATCTGTATAAGCATTAATTGTCTTCATCTGAAAAGATTGGATGTTTATCAAAGATAGAAACTGTCTAAGAGATTTAGGGAGTTGCAATTTTAAAAACCAAAATTCTTAATGGCTCAAATGTATATGGTCAAATAATGATGAAATGGAAATCATTGTTTAAAATTCATTCAGAGGGCTTATTCTATAACATTTGCTTTGGAAAGACAGCCTAGTAACCTTAAAAAAAACTCACTGGCTATGTAAATGCTTATTTTACAATGTGATGGTGCCACTGCCTACCATCTGGGAATCTGTCAACATATGGTACAATTATTAGCCAAGCTTAACAGCTGCCATATGTACTATCCTCCTCAATGATTAAAAAGGCAACAATATCCATTAGCTGACCCTGTTTAACCATTTTAGTCACACCGGCACAAATAATGGCATGTGCTGCACTTTGTATGCCTGCCAAAACCTTACCCTACCTTTAGTTGATGTGTTTCTTCACTCTTCAAGTCATTTGTGACCTATGGCGACCCTAAGGTGAGCCTATCAAAGGATTTTTTGGGGGTGGGTTTTATTTGGAAGAGGTTTGGCATTGCTGAATGTGACTTGGCTAATGTCACCCACTGGGTTTCACTTCTGAGAAGGGTTTTGAACCCTGGTCTTCAGAGTTGTAGTCCAACGCTTAAACAACAACAACATGCTTTTTTGTGTCAGGAGTGACTTGAGGAACTGCAAGTAATTTCTGATGTGAGAGAATTGCCCTTCTGCAAGGACATTGCCCAGGGGACGCCCAGATGTTTTACCATCCTGAGGGAGGCTTCTTTCATGTTCCCGCATGGGAGGCAGGAGCAGACACACGGGAGCGCATCCCACTTTCCAGATTTGAACCACCAACCTTTCTGTCAGCAGTCCTGCAGGTCCAAGATTTTAACCCATTACACCACCAGGAGCTCCCTACAACATGTTGATACTTTACCTTACCTTGGTTAAAAAAAATGAACACCCCTGAGTGACAAGCCACTCTTCTTTCCTGTCGCCAGCTGAGAGAGATCTCCCTAGGTCCTCCCAGGCTTCCATCCTTCGATGGCATGGTGGAGTTAGTTTAGGTTTACCTGAACATCCCCTCGCCATACCCCGAACCCTGTCTCTGTCCTCCCTCTTTCCCCTTTTCCCTTTCTAGTTGTTGTTTTGTCTTGTTCGTCGCCTATTGTTTTGTATTCAACTTGTGAACCGCTCCGAGCCCCTGGGGAGTGGTGGTGATAAAAGTTCAAATAAATAAATAAATAAATATAAATCAGTCTGAAACCTGTCTGAGGCATCACATTGAATGTCATGTCAAGTCTGGAAAAGTCCAGACTTTTCTGAGGAGGGAAGAATTCCTTAACATGCATATTTAAGCCTTCAAAGAGCCAAAATTGCCAGGATTCATTTCCTACATGTTACGGCAGTTAGGTATGAAGCAGGATTTGATATTGTTTGTTGTAATTTCACTTCTGACTTGGTAACACCTGCTGTCGCCTTATGGTTAGCACTTTTGAACCCAGAACTGCCAGAGGAGCAGAAGTATCATTTGCTTGTATAGCACATGTGTACCTTGAGAATTGTTGAGACAATCTGGAAAGCCTAGGAAATGTCAATGTTTCACTACTGTGGTTCCAAGATCTCCTAGCTAAGGGTTGTCTCCAGGAGCATTTTTCCAATTGGTCTATTTTTAAACATTTCAGTTGTGCATGCAGATCCTAGGGCTCTGTTTAAATAATGGATGTGATCTCATCCCAATAAACCTCATCCAGGGGTTCCTGCACCCTAAATACTGAAGACACCAATTCCATTTGATCTTGAAAACTAAAGAGGGTCAGGCTTGGTTAGCACTTGGATGAGAAAATTTCAGGCAATACTATATTTAGAAGAAGATAATGGTAACCCATCTCTATTCCTTGCTAAGAAAACCCTGTGACATTCATGGAGTGCCCATAAATTGACAGGCAACTTGAAGGCATATGTGGACATACATACAGAGTTGCCAGATCGACAACCGGAGAGGGTTATTGTATCTGGAATGGTTATTGCAGAAGGAAGAACTTGTGTTGCTTGTAATGTGATTTTAATAAGTGCTTTCAGATTTATATGTTTTTAATGATTGTTTTAATATATACAGTATGTTTATTTTATTATGTATGTATGTTTACATGGCATTGTTGCCTATATGTGTAAGCTGCCTTGAGAAAGGAGAGGTATACATAGGGTAAATAAATACATAAATAAATAATAAATTGTAATGAACAGGTAAGAAGCAACACCTGCCAAAATTCTCTCTTTTACAGAACTATCATAGGTACATAGACAACTTAGACAACTGCAAAAGAAATGCAGAGACCAGAACAAAGGATTCTAATGTAACATTTGTCGACCTCACCAAAGCCTTCGACACTGTGAGTAGAAAGGGTCTGTGGCAGATCCTGGAACGACTAGGATGTCCCCCCTAGTGATTATCCTGCTACATGAGGGCCAGCACGGTCAAGTCAGATATGGCAATGCTCTCTTGAAGCCCTTTCTAATAACTAATGGAGTGAAACAAGGTTGTGTTCTTGCACCAACCCTATTTACAATCTTTTTCAGCATGATGCTCCAAAGGATTATGGCAGATCTTGAAGAAGAAGACAGCATATACCGTATTTTCCGCACCATAAGGCGCACCGGCTGATAAGACGCACCTAGATTTTAGAGGAGGAAAATAGAATTTTTTTTTCTATTTTCCTCCTCTGACGCGATGTTGCTTCGCTTCTCCTCCTGCTCCTTTCCCCCCGCCCTTTGCTTGAGGGAAGAAAGGGTGGGGGGAAGGAAAAGGAACAGGAGGAGGAGCGAAGCAGAGTCGCATCAGAGCGTCTGACGCAACGTTGCTTCGCTCCTCCTCCTGCTCCTTTCCCCCTGCGCTTTGTTTGAGGGAAGAAAGGGCGGGGGGAAGGAAAGGGACGGACCAGCAATGGACCAGAGAAGAGGAGAGGCGGCGACAGAGGCGGCGGTCTCCAGATACTTTTGGTGAGTATATCGCCGCCCCCCTCTGCTCCAGCGCCTCCCCCCCCCCTGCCTGCATCTTCGCTCCATAAGACGTGGCTGATTTTTCTTCCTAATTTGGGAGGAAAAAAATTGCGTCTTATGGTGCGAAAAATACGGTATATATACACTATCATACTGATGGTAGCTTGTTTAACTTAAGCTGGCTGAGGGCTCGCACTAAGACTTAGCTATCTAATCCGTGAGCTGCTTTTTGCTGCTGCTGCTGCCCTTGCCACCCATTCAGAAGCAGCTCTGCAATGCCTAACATCCTGCTTTGCCGCAGCTGCAGAGCTGTTTGGACTGGAAGTCTGCCTGAAGAAAACGGAAGATTTCCACCAGCCCGCAACACAGGAAGAACACCATCATCCTCACGTCAGCATAGGCAAATGTGTGCTTAAGTCCGTTCAGCAGTTCACCTACCTGGGAAGCATCATCTCTTCAAATGCCAAGATTGATAAAGAGATAGATCACAGATTAGCAAAGGCCTATAGTGCATTCGGAAGGCTTCACAAAAGTGTCTGGAGCAACAAGCACCTGAGGCAAAGCACAAAAGTCAGTGTGTATCATACTGTCTATTTTCCTTTATGGGTCTGAAACATGGGTCACCTATCGCCAACACCTACGACTCCTCGAACACTTTCATCAGCGCTGTCTTCGCACAATCCTAAATATACACTGGACTGACAATATGATGAATGTAGCTGACCTCGAGCAGGCGGGGATCACCAGCATTGAGGCCATGCTATTGAGAACAAAAAGAGATATAAGGACTTCCTGAAACAACATCTCAGGCTCGGCCAGATTGATCACCAACAATGGTCCACCCTGGCCTCACATCGGGAGGCATGGAGACGCACTATCCATAATGCTGCGGCCTCTTTCGAGAAGACACGCCAAACGAGTCTCGAAGAGAAACAACAATGCAGAAAGAACCGCAACTTGGTAACAACATCACCCAAGGAGACTATCTGCTGTGGTTTCTGCAACCGGACTTTCCTATCTCGGATTGGCCTTTTTAGTCATCAGCGCGCTTGTAGAAAGCGTGGGATGAATCCTTCCTAAATCTTCATTCGTGAAGAAAAGCCAGAGAGAAAGGTACATAAGCCCTCTCATTTTTCCTCTAGCATCCTTTCACAGAAAGAATACGCAAAGAGGAATGACAGAGGAAATAAAATAAAAGGAGTTTCTAAGGCTGAAAAGGGATACAAACTGATTTTCTTGAGTCCTCAAGATTTCATACCTCTGGCAAGACTCATTGTGTTTGATAATTTTATTGTAAAGTGTTATATATGCTTATAATAACAACAACAGTCAACCACTACATCACACTGGCTCTCGCTAGCCTTGTCCACCGTGAATTTGCTTCGCTGCAATTCAAATCCCCCTTTAAAGATAACAAGAGAACATCACAATATGGAATTGTAGCTGAAACAGTTTAGGCAACTCAGTCTCAGTGCATAATTTTTCCACCAGATAGATCTCTGCTATTAAATTCATTTTTCTTTTTCTTCTAATCCTGTCTTTGGAAACTCATTTACTAAAACTACAGAATTTTTTTTTACTGTGACAAGAAGAGAAATTGTGGCTTTCCAGAACTGAAGGACAATACATTTGATTTGCATGGCTGCCTTCTAAATTAAGTGCATGCACTGACAATCCAACTTCTATTCTGGAAGTTTAAGTTTCAAATTAGACTGAGATCAGAAAACTCTTAGAGTCCAGAACAAAGCTTTATATTTTATTGCTTCCTCCAAACTCTTGAATTATTCAGAGGGGCATAAAAAGGAAAATGTACTCTCTTCATGGAATTCTCAGCATCATATCCTATTGTTCTTGTTGCTGTTATGTGCCTTCAAATACTGTCTGACTTATTACAGTTTTGTGTGGAAAGATTTGCCTTCCTGACACCCAGAGAGTGTAACTTGTCCAAAGCCACCTAATGTGTTTCCATGGTCAAAGGTGATTTCAAGCCCCTGTTTTCCAGTGTCGTAGTCCACAGCTTCTTAAACTGTGGGTCCCAGACCCAAATGTCCCACCCCCAGCTCAATGTTGAGGTCAAAAAAATTGTGCAACAGTAAAAGCTTTCTTAATGCCAGCCATTGATACAAACCAGTAAGTAACACCATGAAGTGTTTACAGTGGACTCTGCAGAAAATGCTTCAGCTGTACTCCACAAAGAGAAAAATCAGCCTGCCTGTTTAGCGAGTCTTGCAAATGTTGATTTCTTAACAGTAAATGTTTGATTTTATAATTATTTCATATACCTATATACATAAAACAAAATTCTCAGGTGTAAAGGGGTCATGAGTGGGAAAAGTTTTAGAATCGTTGTCTTAGTCCAACACACAAACCATTACAGTGTGGTGGTTGTCTCCCGACATCTCTGGGCTCCATTTCTCTGTGCTGCCGGCATGAAGCCCCACTGAAAGTAGCCCTGCACCATATGATCAATGTGATGAGGTCATTAGATAAAATCTCCCAAGGTGCCTGTGTCACTACAGACGAATTTAGCATTGGATACACCAGTGTTTCCCAACCTTTTTTGAGCCGCGGCAAAATCCTGGGGCACACCACCAACCAAAATGACACAAAATGACACTCTAACACAGCAATACATATAGTTAATATGTTTTTAAATGTATTTATACACACCAAGTGTATTTATACACTTGGTGTGAAACCTGGACCTGTTTCGATGAACTCAACATAGATATCTTGGCAGGAATGGCAGAAAGACACAAACTTCCCACACAGAACTCCCATAACCAAGAGAAAATGCTATAAGAGTTTGGTGGGCATTGACCTTGAGTTTTAGAGTTGTAGTTCACCTACTGTATATCCAGAGAACACTGTGGACTCAAACAATGTTGGATCAGGACCAAACTTGGCATGAATACTCAATATGCCCAAATATGAACGCAGATGGAGTTCAGGGGAAATAGATCTTGACATTTGAGAGTTGTAGTTGCTGGGATTTATAGTTCCCCTACAATCAAAGAGCATCCTGAATCCCACCAATGATAGAACTGGGCCAAACTTCCCACACAGAACCCCCAGGAGGCAAGAGGCGGTCTCTACTTGGGGAAAGGGAGGCGTGCCTTCCCAATGCATGGAGAGGGAGAGACCAAGTAGGCAACAGGTGGGGAGGGGGGTGTTTGTAATTTTGTGCCTTTATCGAGGTAGGTTTCTTATGGTTTTTATACTTCAACACACTAGACTCTCCCCCGCCCCTTCCTGGAGGTTCCAATTTCCCACGGCACACCTGATGATCGCTCACGGCACACCTAATGATCGCTCACGGCACACTAGTGTGCCCCGGCACACTGGTTGGGAAACACTGGGATACACTGTTGCTCTTTCCATTACTGTTTCTTTATAAAATCAATTTAAAGATTGAGGAATTTGTTCCATCAAGGACTGAATGGTCATACTCCTGCACAAAAATCCTGCTTATCAATAGCATTTCAGCAGAATAATTGATATAGGGCGAAGTCATTTTGTAGCTGCTGTTGTTAGACTATTGGGAATCAGAAATCTTTGTAGATTGACAAGATATCACCCAGAAGAAATTATTTATTTTCCACTCACCTTTGCCTCGGGTGACACAAAGAGCATAAGATTTCTCCTTCTGCTGGGTCTGCCCTTGTTTCATCTAGCCCAGTAGTTTCAATACTGACTGGCAGGGTTTTAAGTATTATTCCTTCCAAAAATTAGATGGTCGCCTGGTATTCCTTGGTGGTTCTGCTTAACCTCCAAAGAATACTCTCCAACATTTCTCATATGAAAACCAGGGTACAAATGATGAAACTTCACCAGAATGTGATCAAGAGGGCATAAAAATTAAGAAGGAAAATCACATAGACTGGGAGGGACTGCAACAGTTTGCTTTTGCCTGGTCTACTGGGAAGGGTAAGGCTCTGTCCCTCCTCTTTTCTCACTCCTGCTGAGTTTATTGAGTGTAAAATGCTTTAAGCACAGTTTGCACAAATGGAAAAAAGCTAAAAAGAAATGGCAAAAACAGGAGGAGAGAAAGATGGACATTTTAAAAGCAGCTGAAAAAGTGGAACAGAGGATTAACTTCCAAATAGGAACAGATGTAGATTATGCCATAAACAAATGGAATCAGGAGTATGTATGTAGGACTGCAGTCTAAAGAAATTGTTATATTTTCAGTTGAGGCCATGTGACAACCAGTGCATCTTGGCATATATGTACCTTTCTTTGATAGCCATAGTGTCCTTTCTCTGTAAGGCAATGTTATCAGCCTAGTAAGATCCCTCTGATGTAAACTTAAAGGTCAGAGTACTTGAGACGCTAGGAATGGAGCATCTTGAAAATATTTTTAGCTGGAGCATTCTAACAAGATTGCCACTTAACAAACCATATGGCAAGCTATGATCTGAAGTTGCATAAAAGCAAGTTTTCCAAAGAGATGCCTTGGGACTTACTTGGTTATATTTATCGTACTTCCCTTTTGATCAGAGCCGTTGATGCAAATTGTTTTCTCAAAGGTACAGCCATGCAATTTATATCAGCACTGTGGCCACCTCTCAAGATCGTTGGGAAATGGATTGTGAAAACTTTAAAAATGCCACTGGTACATATGAACAGTAGATCACTGTATTTTTTAAAAAATATATAATGGTTTTCAACTACCAATTCAAACTTTGAATGTCTATATATACAAAAAGATAACTGTCGTAATTAGGCTGAAGTAAACAAAAAAAACCACTGAACAAAAACACACCAAATTTGGCAACAAAACTCCTCACAATCCAAGGTGTGGGGAAATCCAAGGTGATGGGGGAAATAGGGGTTGCAATCCAACAGTAAATACAACAACAATAAATCTATCTTGTGTAGCAATACAAAATCAGCATAAGCCTGCACTTAAATCTTATAAGCAACATGCAAAAGGTATCAAAATATATAATTATTTGTCATAACAAGTAGAGGACGCTCCCTCTATGTTCAGTAATCACAACTCTTATAGTTTAACATACATATGGAAGCAATAACATAGCATAGATACACAAATAGTCCCGCGTGCGCGCCTCTCTTTCAGGAGCACACAGTAATGCACAGCTGCCCTTCCAATACGGCTTCGTTGTTATGAGGGGCTAGTAAATTCAATAGTAATAGTCCTGTTCCGTCCTCCAGATGTTTCCTATGCATAGCCCCATAGTTTTGTTTTAAAAGGCAGCATTTTTTCCTTTTGCATTTTTTACTGGGACTGTTCCAGACACACTGGCACCTTGCCTGTTAATTATTAGCAAGGTTGCAGCCTGGTGCAGAATTTGCCACCTAAAGCTCTGCAAATGTATCTTTTTAGTTGGTGTCCGCCCCTTTTTCTTCCTGGGGATTGGCCTCCATTTTAGAAAGTGTTTTAGTTCCTTTCAGAGAGGGAAGGAAGCCAGATGTGGTTTTTTTGGCCAGCCAGGATTGGCTCCGAAAGGGTCACCATAAGTACTGGGTGCTTACTGGGTGCTTACCTGGATGCTTATTGGGTGCTTACTGGGTGCTTACCTGGGTGCTTACTGGGTGCTAACCTGTATGCTAACCTGCATGCTGACCTGCTGATTGCTATTTGCTTGACCATTAGCTGGGGGAGTGCTGGAACCAGATGAGTTTATGGTACCTTGCAGAGACTGGCTTTGCATGCTGTATAGGATAGACATCTGGTTACCAGCCCAGCTTTAGGTCACCTTTTGGACTGAGCTTAGGTTTAGAGGGGGGAAGGAGTGGTTCCTTCAACCAAACACCTAGGACCAGGGTGGGAAATATCTGGTTTCCTGCCATCCAAAAAGAAGCAGTGGGAATCTTTTGAGCAACAACCCAAGGCATTTCCAGTCTGGTTTTTTTGTTTTTTGCAACCATTAAGAAGCTGTGCCAAGTCCTGCAAAGACTTTGTTATTGAATAAACTGTTTGATTTTCAACTTTATTTTGGAGTGTTTTTTGGGTTGCCAGACCACCTAGCTTTTTCAGCAAGCGCTCTGCAGTCCAACAGGTAAAAAGGACAACACATCTGCCAGTTTTAATTTCAAACAGACCTGGTGTGACGGCATAAGTCCTTAGGAGTCAATACTCACTGTCCTGTAGATTTTAACACTCAAATGAGATAGAAATAAGCCCCAGCTCTCCCACAGTCAAGCCTGGTGGGCGGTTTTGCGACCGCTCGTAAATGCCACGATCACTGGGAAGCGCCGTAAAGCATACCGGTTTCGCCGCGTAGGAAATCTTTTGCTACTCTGGTGCCTATTTTGGCAGCGTATTTCAACTGGATAAGCGCAAGATGGGTAAGAAGGGTAGAAGCATCGGGTGATATTCAATAGAAAGGAGGTAAAGGAACACAGTTCAGGGTAACACCGAGGGAGGGTCCGGAGAAGACTGGGTGATGGTAACTCAACGCCTACGGGTAAATATACATGGTCCCAATCCCGTTTCGTCTCCACTTCCTCAGGGCGGGGTTAAGATGTTCAACATGTATCTTCTCGATCATACACATGGAAATCCATATATGGTAACAAGAGTATAGTCTCTAGGTATATCACAGAGAGGTGTAGACCGCGAATCAAAACCTAAATAGGATAGAGGCGGGAACCCTTAGTAAAGAGGAAAATTCCTGGGGACAGTTAGCCCAAACTAGAACCCGTTATCGGGTGGCGAAACGAGGGTTGTATACGGGGTTTTGCTATTTAGGTTTTGATTCATTAAGACGGACCCTTCCAGCGTTCTTGTAGCCCTGTTCTCACTGTATTGTATTTGAATGTATAACTACTCAGTGGCTATTTGAACTGTATTCATCCTTGAAGATTGTTTGATATGTAATGTACTTTTTGTGTAACTTCTATGCTATTTCCTATGTAATCTGTTGTGGTTCTCATTGTGTGAGCCTTATTCTGCCCATTTAAATGTATTTTGATATGACTTATTTGCTGCCTTAGTAGTATTTGTGTTATATTACAGTACTGCCCCCTGCTCTGTTTGTAAGTCCTCTGGTTCCCCAAAAATTGCAGTCTCTGTGTGAAGGCAGGCCTTCCTATTTACTGCAGTCTTTGGCTGAAAGCTTTATGTTGGCTTTTGGTGAACAAAGATGCATTGTCCGAGCATGGCTCAGATTTCCACCTTGAACGTCCATGTGGTTTGCTGAAATGGCCAAAAAGAGGAAGTCTGGCCCCTCGGGTGACCTCAGGAAGGGGAGGGGTTAAGGTTTTGGTGTCATCTCGGCCCCTCCCACCAATGTCTATGATTCTCTAATTCTATGATTCACCCATAAAGGTGATTAAAGTTGTCTTTGTCATATAACCTGTCCTGAAACCAGACTGAAATTAATCTAATCTGTTTCATCCAAAAACCGCAGGAATTAAGAGCTTTTAGGCTGAGTGGAAACATACACCTGTTTTAAAACAATTTTAAATCAATTCAAAAACCTAAAACCTTTCAAGACAATCCCAAGTTTGCCTGCAATAAGATAGATCAGAGACAATTCTCAATCAGGTCCCTAGTTTACTAACTTTGTGATGGCAAGAAACAGGGCCAATCTGTTGCTATTGCAGATGATGACAGTGTTCAACTTTTAAATATGTTCTGCATGACTCCAACTTGATTAGGTTCCTGACACATTGGAAATAAATATTATTAAATTTGTGGATGATTCAGAAAGGTAATATAGTATGTTTGCAAAATTAATTTAGAGCTTTTTTTTCATTCATTCTCCTATGATGGCAAGGCTCTATTATCTCTATTGTGCTCAGCCCTGCAGCACCTGGCAGGACTTTTCACTGCTTTTGATGTATCAGGGTGACAGCTCAGAGGGGGAAGCATGGGCTTGTCTTCTGGCTGCACCTGCAACCTCTATAGAGACACCTGCCCACATGAAAGTCAAGAGGAGTGCAACCTGGAGGCAAAGTCATGCAATGTATTCATTCTGACATGGATAAGTAGTAGTACACTAACATGGCCATACAGCCTGGAAACCACACAACAACACCCCAGTGATTCCAGTCATGAGATCCTTTGACAATACAGTACAGTAACAGTTGCACAGGTTGAGTATGACTTATCTGAAATCGATTTTTACAGATTTTGGACTATCTGTGTTTCAATATATGAGATATTTTAGAGATGAAAACCAAATCTAAACATGAAATTCATTTATGTTTCATAACTGCCTAATACACATAGCCTGAAGGTAATTTTATGCAATATTTTTAAACGGTTTGGGACCCGCCTACCTGCGCGACCGCATCTCCATTTACAAACCCACATGATCTCTTCCTTCTTCCAGAGAGGCCCTTCTCTCACTCCCGCCCTCTTCGCAGGTGCGACTTGTGGGGACAAGGGAGAGGGCTTTCTCTGTGGTGGCTCCTCGGCTATGAAACTTGCTCTTCAAAGATATTAGGCAAGCCCCCACCCTGGCAGTCTTCAGGAAGAGCTTGAAAACCTGGCTGTTCCAGTGTGCCTTCACTGAATAATGAACCAATTCTGACCAATTCTGGCAAAATCCCCTTGGAAACACCTTATTATACCTGTGAGTTCAATCAACCATACTCTACCCTCTGGATTACACTGCTATCTCACTCAGTATTTTTAATTTTAATCCAGTAGAATTGGCCCTGCCCACAGTGTTTGATCTCTGTGTTTTAAATGTTGTGGTTTTATATTGTTGATGTGTTATTTATAATGTTTTTTTGTATTGTATTGTGTTTTCTTACATTTTATTGCTGTGTTCTGTTTATATTGATGTATTGTATTGCTGGGATTGGCCTCATGTAAGCCGCCCCGAGCCCCCATGGGGAGATGGAAGCGGGGTATAAATAAAGTTTTATTACTTATTATTATATTATTTTTTCTAAAAAATGTACATGAAACAAAGGGTGTACAATGAACCATCAGAAAGCAAAGGTTTCACTATCTCAGCCACCCATGTGGGGAGATTTGGTTAGTGCATTGAGGGAATCTCCCATCCCAACCCAGGACTCTGACCCCTACATCATGAGGCATGTAACATACCTTCATGGTCACACCAAACACAGATGCTGGGTTTTAGCTGGCATACTTGACAGTGCACAAGTATTTGGAGACTCTGCTCCTGTACTTTAGCATCCATTTGGTTAATATACAATAGAGGTGTCATTATATTGTTCACTCTTGTTCTTTATTTATTTAGGGATTATTACAGGAGCCTGTTTGGTTGCAGCCAGCTTTTAAATTGGGGGCAGGTTTGACTTTGCCCCTGCTTGCTTTTAAAGTTTTACCGCTATTTGCTTAAAGTGTTTGGCTTATTTTATGCATCCCTGTTTTCTTTCTGTGTGGTTTATTGATCTGTTGTAAGTGCTGCTTCTTTTTAAAATGTATCTGTTTTTATTTGTAACCCATTTTGGTAGAAAAGAAAGACAAACATAAATTAATCTCAGTTCAATTCATTTGCAAGGTGACTTGAGTGGTCAACTCTGTGGGACTTTCCAAAACACACTTCAGTCTGTGCACCCACATTCACTTTATATTTCAGAAATGATAGAATCATAGAGTCAGAAGAGACTACATGGGCCAACTGGTCCAACCCCCTGCCATACAGGAAAAGCACAATCAAAGTATCCCTGACAGATGGCCACCAGCCTCTGTTTAAAAGCATCCAAGGAAGGAGCTTCCACCACCCTCCAGGGCAGAGAGTTCCACTGCTCAGCAGCTCTTTACAGTCAGGAAGTTCTTCCTAATGTTCAGGTGGAATCTCCTTTCCTATATTTTAAACCCATTGCTTCTAGTCCTAGTTTCCAGGGAAGCAGAAAACAAAATTGCTCCCTATAACTTCCCCTCACATATTTATTTACACAGGGTCATCATGTCTCCTCGCAGCCTTCTCTTTTGCAGGCGAAACATGCCCAGCTCTTTAAGCTGCTCCTCATAGGGCTTGTTCTCCAGACCCTTGATCATTTTAGTCGCCCTGGACATCTTCCAGCTTGTCAATATCTGTTTTGAACTGTGGTACCTAGAATTGGATGACCTGGATGGGGGAAGTGTATCTCAGCTGCTTTTGCATTTCCTCTCAGTGGCTCTTGATCAAGACATTCTCACTGGAACAGGACTTTGGTGCACTGTTTTATAGTGGTTTTATTCCTTCCTGGAGAGGGTGAGCTCAGTCCTAGAGAACACCCTTGACTCTCGGCCTGTGTGGTCCCCCAGGATTTGATTCTGTCCATGCTATTTAACATCTACATGAAACAGCTGGGAGATGTTTTCTGGAGTTGTGGGCCTCAGCTAGTGGCTATCAGGAGGCACAAGTTGAAATTTAATCTAGACAAAATAGTCAATAAGAAAGCAGATTGTTGAATAGGGACTCTGTGCTGGATGGGGTTACACTCCCCTCTGAAGATGCAGATTTGTAGCTTGGGTGTGCACCTGCAACTCTAAGTCTCCTGGATACAGCTCTGCACCTGGAAGTTCAGGCTTAAGCAATGGTAGTGTTTTTGGTCACTTAAAGCTTGAGCACCAGCTGTGCCTATTCTCAGAGATGTCAGATCTGGTCACAGTGGACATGACTTTATTTATTTATTTATTTCACATATTTGTACCCTGTCCTTCTCACCTCCCGGGGGGAGATGGGAGACTCAGAATGGCTTTACAACAGGCATTCATTCAAATGCCAGCCACAGTTATAAATAGAAAACATTTTAAACAATTCATTAAAAATATTACATTAATAAAATATTTGTTTAAAATCACGCAGGTTTAAAATCAGAGTCTGGGTCAGTTCATTATAATTTATATCACTTGAATCTTAATCTCAATTGCTGCCTCTACTGTTTGAATGCTTGGTCTCATAACCAGATTTTGAGTCTCTTTCTAAAGAACAGGAGGGAGGGGGCCAATCTGATGTCACTGGGAAGAGAGTTCCGTAGGCGAGGGGCCACCACTGGGAAAGCCTTGTCCTTCAGCCTCACCAGCCATGATTGTGATGATGGTGGGATCGAGTGCAGGGCCTCCCCAGCTGATCTTAAACTTTGTGATGGTTTATTGCGGGAGATGCGTTTGGACAGGTAATCTGGGCTGGAATCTGGGCCGGAACATCTTGGCTGGATTAGTATACCAAACTCTATGTAGAGTTGCCTTTAAAGAGTATTTAGAAACTTCAACTTCAACAAAGAACTGTGCCCAGATTACTAAATGGAGCTGGCTACAGATATATCACAATTCTCGGGTCTAATTGCTGCTGGTCTGTTTCTTGGCACATTTCAAAGTGCTGGTTATGACTTCTATCCTTTGCCACTCACATCTAGGTTATTTGACAGACCATATTCTTCCTTACAAACCAGCTTGTAGTTTGAGATTTTCCAGAGAAACCCTTTTCTCTGTCCCGCCACCTTCATAGGTACATCTTTATTTGTACCCTGTTTTTCAACCACAAAGTACTTTCTCGTTCTTTCCAGCATTTGATGAATGGCTATATAAGTCCTGTCTTACACAATTCATTGAATATTGCTAATTTTTGTGCTGGTGTGTGCATATGTGTTTCAAAAATGCAGGCTTTAATCCAGGAGTCCTCAAACTAAGGCCCAGGGGCCAGATAACGGCCATCTAAAGTAATTTACCTGGTCCTCACTCAGGATCAAACTAAGTCTGAAATGACTTTAAAACACACCACAGTGACAACAATATCAACAACAATAATCCTATCTCATCAGCCAAAAGCAGGCCCACACTTCCCATTGAAATACTAATAAGTTTATATTTGTTAAAATTGTTCTTCATTTTAATTATTGTATTGTTTTAAGTATTGTTTGCACTACAAATAAGATGTGTACAGTGTGCGTAGGAATTCAGTCTTTTTTTCCCTTCAAATTATAACCTGGCCCTCCAACAGTTTGAGGGACTGTGACCTGGCGCTCTGTTTAAAAAGTTTGAGGCCCCTGCTTTAATCTATGTTTAATTAGTTATTGCTTACTCATTTAACCATGTCTATTAATTAAATTAAGCTGCTTTGAGTTCTGATCAGCAGGAACGGTGGGAGTAAAAATGAAGAAGAGGAAGGTCATCTGGTGCAGGGCTGCATTTAAGTTAGCAATCTCTTTGTCCATGAAACTCAGGGATTTGAGGATGTGTTCTGAAGCCAACGGAGACAGCCTTCTTGCTGAAGCTAAGGCAATCTGTATCATTATTTGGATCGGAAACCCCCCTACTAATTATCAGCATACCTCATTGACATTCATCATGCAAGACATTTGAGTTATAATTAAGGAGCTTTTTTCACTGTTTCCATTTTTCTAATTGGACTAAAAGAGCTTGCTTTCCTTTACTTGCAATGTGAAAGGTGGTGAAGTCTTCACTTCCAAGTGTCCCTTTCCTCTTTCACCTGCACTCTACCATTTAGACAAGTAGCCTGCTATCATCCTCTTTGGGAAATGTCTTAAGGGGACTATTTTTGTCCTGCGCTAGAGGCAACACATGATGAGATGTCAGCATGTGTGAGCACAGATAGTATGTCTTGTCATGTGCTGATAGGTTGTACTCTGCTGTAAAAGTTATGCCTTTGTCTTTATCACTGTCACAGCTTTACCGAACAAGCTGTGACTCTGGTTCATCACAAAGGGAGCTGTCATCCCCGATGCAAGCCTTAAATGTCCTTTCATTGGGTAGGTAGGGAGTTTTATGTGTCATCAAACAAAAAAGTAACTCCTGGTGGACTGTGCTGAAGCATAATTTTGTGTGTATGTGTGCATGATACACACATGCATGCATTGCTGTGCATGTGCAAAAGTGTTTGAGAAGTAAATTCTTACTTTTATTGTTCCCATAAGGGAAAATAAAAAATACATTTCCTCTTCATTGAGACAGCAAGCTTGTATTCAGATTTGTTGCCATATTCACCTTTGTAATGTTTGCACTAGTAATTTTTGCACAAATTGCATAAACTGCTGTTTTATTGCATTTGCAGTGTAAGGAATAGTTAATGTTTGTCACTTTTTTAAAAAGTAATTTTATTCATTTTACAAAGGTAACATAAAATCACAATACAACACAATACACATACTAAAAAGAAAAAAGAAAACAGCACGAGACCAAAATAAGAGGGGAAAAAGAGATTGACTTCCGTTCTTCTTCCTTTCACCCCATAATAAAGAAAAAATCTTCTGTTATCCCCAGAAAGAATAAAACTATAAATAAAAATATAGTTCCTCAGTCTTTTGTCAAGAGTCTTCTTATTTTCCATCCTTGTTAATATAATCTTCAAAAACTTTCCAGTCCATCATTTGTACTCCCTTTCCATTGCTTGATTTTAGTAAAAATGTCAATTTATCCAGGTCCTTAATTTCTATTATTTTGTCCAACCATTGAGTCTTTGAGGGAAAATGTTTGTTACTTTTAAAAATTAATAAAACTGACCATACCTTCCAAATATTCTGATATGGCAGGGAGAATCCTGATGAATCTTCTGTCTTTTTACTTTTGCTAATACTTTTTAAATGTCCCAGCTTTTCTCTCCTCCTCCCACTTTTCCTCTTTATTCTGGATTGACTTCAGTTATTTCAAACTGAGTTCTAAGTGTAAAAATGGTTTGCACTCCACTCAGCAGGGAGAGTGGAGAAGGCAGAATCTCACCCTTTCCAATAGGCAAAAGCAAACAATTGCATCTTCTCCTAGCTTATATGTGCTTCCTCTTCATAACTGCTGCCATCTTGATCACACTTCGATGTTGCTTGGTCATATGCCGCCTGGTTTTCATTTGTGAAATATGGGAGGATATGTGCCTTCTGCTTTTGTCTTAAGTGGAGGAAAGAGACTAGTCTTGTGCAGAGATTACTACACAAAGTTATTTGTGATTTTGCTGTAGTGGAGAATGTGAAAAATCTCATTGACGTTGGTGATTTTTCAACAAGATTTCCCCCTTTCTAGAACATAAGAACATAAGAAGAGCCATGCTGAATCGGGCCTCAGCCCATCTAGTCCAGTATTCTGTGTCACACAGTGGCCCACTAGTTGTACACAGGGATCTCGAGCAGAAAGGAGGGCAAAACCCTCACCTGCTCCCGACCCCCCACAACCAGTACCCGGGGAAAATCCTGCCTGCCTCCATCAACACAGAGGTAGCACTTGGATGTCCATTTCAGTAACTACTGATTCTCTTGGTATCCATGAATCTGTCTAATCCTGCCTTGAAGCTGTCCAGGCTGACAGCTGTCACAACCTCCTCTGGAAGTGAGTTCCATAACCCAATGACCCTCTGGGTGAAGAAATATTTCCCTTTATTAGTCCTAACTTTCCTACCTTGGAGCTTTAGGGAGTGCCCCCTAGTCCTAGTATTGGGTGACAGAGAAAATATTTTTTCTTTATTCACCTTTTCTATCCCATGCATGATTTTATACACTTCGATCAAGTCACCTCTTAAACACCGTCTTTCAAGGCTGAAAAGACCAAGGCGTTGCAACCTGATTTCATAAGGGATCTGCTCCATCCCTTGGATCATTTTGTTGCCCTTCTTTGTACCTTTTCCAGTTCCGTTATATCCTTCTTGAGGTGCGGTGACCAGAATTGTACACAGTACTCAGATGTGGCCTCACCATAGATTTGTAGAGAGGCAATACAACATTTGCCGACCTATTTTCGATTCCCTTCCTGATCATGCCAAGCATAGAATTTGCTTTTTCACTGCTGCAGCGCACTGGGTTGACATCTTCATTGAGCTGTCCACCAAAACCCCAAGATCCCTTTCCTGGTTTGTCTCAGAAAGCTTTGATCCCATCAGTTGATAAGTGTATTTGGGGTTCTTTGCCCGATGTGCATGACTTTACACCTGTTTAGGTTAAAATGCATTTGCCACTTTGTTGCCCATTCACTCAATTTCGAGAGATCTTTCTGGAGCTCTTTACAGTCAGTTTCATTTTTAACTACCTGAACAGTTTAGTGTCATCTGCAAACTTTGCTACCTCACAATTTACTTCTACATCCAGATCATTTATGAATAAATTAAAAAGTAACGGTCCTAAAACTGAACCTTGGGGTACTCCACTTCTCACCTCTTTCCACCCAGAGAAGTGTCCATTTATTACCACCCTTTGTTTCCTACAGTTTAGCCAGGTTCCAATCCAGGACAAGACCTGTCCCCTGATTCCATGGCTGAAGAGCTTATTTAGGAGCCTTTGGTGAGGGACTTTGTCAAAAGCCTTTTGAAAGTCAAGGTAAACAATATCGACTGGGTCTCCTTTATCTATGTGTTTATTTACACCCTCAAAGAATTCTATCAAGTTAGTAAGACATGATTTGCCTTTGCAGAAACCATGTTGATTTTCCTTCAGCAATGCCTGTTCTTCTATGTGCTTGGTAATTTTTTCTTTAATAATGGTTTCCATCACTTTGCCTGGAACTGAGGTTAGACTAACTGGCCTATAATTTCCTGGATCACCCCTGGATCCTTTCTTGAAGATCGGAATTACATTTGCCTCCCTCCAGTCCTCGGGTACAGTGCCTGATCTTAGAGAAAGGTTATATATTTTGGCTAGAATTTCAGCAATTTCACACTTGAGTTCCTTAAGAACTCTGGGGTGGATGCCATCTGGCCCTGGTGATTTGTTGACATTTAGTTTAGTAAGGCATGTGAGAACATCTTCTATTTTTGCCTCATCTGTAATATATGAATGTATGCATGATTGTGTGAAATTATGTTCCTGAGGTTTGACCTAAATCTTACCTTTAATACAGAGCATCCCAAAAATTATGTTCTACCTTTTCATTCAAACTAAATCCAGGGCCTAAATCTAGTTCCTAACCCAACTACGGAATGTCCCAAAAGTCTCAATATGTATAAAAATTAACAATCTCAAATTATATTTTATATTGTATTATACATTTAGTATTTTATAATTATTTATTTATATACGTTCAGCTATACCAGTGTTTCCCAACCGGTGTGCTGCGGGACACTAGTGTGCCGTGAGAGATCATCAGGTGGGCCACCCCCTTTAAGGCATGGAACAATCAAGGGAACAATCAAGGGAAGAATTAGGCCACGGCTCCTTTAAGAAGACAGCCCGGTTCCCTTTCCTACTTCACGCGAAGGCAACACTTCCGCTCGTCTCGTCGACTGAGCGTTCACGGAGGCTGTCACTACGCATGCGCAGTCCGGGAAGTTCTTTTTGGTCCAGGGGCTTTGATCCACGCAGGTTCTCTGCGGCGGGAGTTGCCGGCCGCTTTTATGGTGAGTCTGTGATGTCACAATGCTCACCATTCCACCAAGCACCCCCTCCTCCCCCAGGAAAGTTGAAGGGCATTAATTCAATGGGGCGAAACCCACTTTCCCTATGTATGGTGACTTTTGGGACACCCTATAGAGTAGATTCAGTTGCTTAACAGTGAAACAACATATGGGCTCCTGTCAAGGCTCCAGCACATGGGAAGCCTCCTGTGTTGTGGTGAAAGTATTAAGTGATGCTTTCACTCAGTTGGGATGGGGCCATGGCCGGAAGTCACATGATGTTGTGTGGTGTCTGGCATTGGGCTCCATTAGATTTAGAGTCCTAGGACACTAAATTCACACTTTCTGGTGAGATCATTAGTTTAATATAAGTAGGACTAGCATTTGGATTTATGCCACAATTGCACAGTTCTATACAGTTCTATACCCATTGTGAATAGTCAGGGGGGCTTGAACCCATTGCATTCTGTTTTGAGATCAGATCAGGGATTCTTATACTTGCACTTTGAATGGCAGAGTGGGGAGAACCTTTGCAGTTGCCCTACTGGAATCCTGATCCAAATGCTAGCAAACAAACCCGGTTTAGATTTCTTCAGCATTGTATGAACCATGGTGATGCAGAAGACTGTAGAGGGTAGATATCACTGTCCAGAAGTAGGTGTCTTCCCTTTAATGCTGTGAAACATGTTTTGCTGGTTCAAAGGTACAATTGGATAAAACACACACAAATCTTTTTTGGCATAGGACCAGGAATGGTGTGTTAGATTAGATTACAGGAGGGAGAGGGGGGGGGGGGAGATAGAATGTGTGGTTTTTTTTTCAAGGCTTGGGTGATAGAGAATATAATTAGAAAATAAAGTTACTAAGATCGATTGTGTGCAGGCGATAATTGATTTATCAAGGTGTTATTCCAAACCACAGATAAAATAATTAGTGTTGGGATCTGAAAGGCGAATGAACAATATTACTGCAATAGAACTCCATAAATCTGTGTGAACTAACTGTGCTTGTCCCGTCCTCCGTCCCCCCCTGTGTCTGTAGCAGTGTTTGGTAAGCGGTTGGAAGTGCCATCCTAGC
Source organism: Anolis apletophallus (assembly GCA_030556195.1). Classification (NCBI taxonomy): domain Eukaryota; kingdom Metazoa; phylum Chordata; class Lepidosauria; order Squamata; family Anolidae; genus Anolis; species Anolis apletophallus. The sequence continues at coordinate 150,517,651 of JARBWK010000002.1, forward strand.
ACAGAACACAGGCGATGTTCTGCTTACTTCAGCTCTCCTCATGGCCATGGGATGTAGTCTACTGAGTGAGCTGAATTTCCACAGACCAAATTAAGCTCTCTTTTTGGGGGACATTAAAGTATGAATATTTCATGAGTACTTGACTTTGAAATAGGCACTTAACATACATCTATGCATTTCTTCTTCCTGGGGATTAGGTGGTTTTAGAATGTCAGGCCACTGATGGTCAATGCCCCCCTTTTGAATTCTGTTAAGTGCTAAAGCCAGGAACATTAGGTATTGTGAGGTCCCTCAGCTTCAGAGACTCTGTACAGTAAAAAGGAAAAAAAAGTCACAACTGAAAAAGCAGGAGCCCCCCCTGGCAGAGTGGCATCATGAGGAGGAGCAAAGCAGAATGTCACACAGAGATATATAGATGAATGCAGCATATCAGGGGGGTCTTTTGGATCTAAGAGCTGTTTGTTTTCCTCCATAAAAGATCTGCAAAGGCAAAATGTTCAAAACAGACAAAGGCATTTTTCAGATTGCATTTGAATCTTATAGCTGGAAAAGACCTTAAGGGCTTTTCAGTCCAACCCCCTGCCATGTAGGAACACACAATCAAAGCACTCCCAACAGATGGCTATCCATCCTCCAAGGAAGTATATTCCATTGTTGAACAGCTTTCACCTTCTGGAAATTCTTCCTAAGGTTTAGATGGAATCTTTTTTCCTGCAACAACAACAATAAAACTTTATTTATATTCAACCCTATCTCCCCAGGGGGAGTCAGGGTAGATTCCAACATACAGTGGCAAACATTCATTGCCTCCATAAAACAAATAACAACATCATATCCCCCGAAAAACCCCACATATAAAAAACAACATTTAGAACCTAACATCAATAGATTAAAGCAAAATGTAAACAAAAATTATATAATGACGTAAAATCTGAATCTAAAACAATTCACATTGATCTACAGAAACCAGCTATGGTTCACAACATTGTGTGAGTTGATTTTGTGGCCAGTGTGGTTGTGTGGCCAGTGATGATAACTGGGTTAACATGGATTAGCAGAGCCCGGATACAAAATAATTCTCAACCAGAGGTCCAGTTGTGATCTCTCATTGTCTAATCCCCCTCCTCTCCATAACTCAGTGAGCAAATGTGAGTCTTCAGTTGTTTTTTGAAGGAGATGAGAGAGAATCCATTACTCCACATCTGAGTCTTTGGAACAGCAGAAAACGAATTTGGACAATCCTCTATATTATATCCTTTCAAATATTTAAATATGGCCATCCCTTATTAACCATTTCTTTTCCAGTTTGGTGGCTGGCCATGTGCACTCCTGTTGAAATCTGGAATCCCGGAGATCAGTTCCTGGTGTGCCGGCTTTGATTGGTTCCAATCAAGGCACACTGAAATGAGAGCAGTCAAAGATCGCTTTTTTTGCTTTGATGTCCAAAGAAGAATGCCAAGGGAAGATCCCAGATATGACATGCCTCCTAGTTACAGACATCAGTATTGTATAGACCTGAACATAATAGACATTGTTCTGATTGGTACAAATTATGTTCCACAGTCTTCTTGATAAGATGCATGGTAATTGTTGTCATGTTTCACAGCCTTTGATTGGTGGAGTGTGTATGGTGGGAAACTTCATAAAGACTGTATTGGAGGAAAACCTGAATCCATCTCTGTGTCCAAGTCCATTCTCTCTCTGTTGGCAGGGGCTTTCCAAGGAGAAAATGTATGTTACTTGGGGACAATATTGTCTCTGAATGCTATCAGAGAAGAGTGGTCCTGAGATAATGAGATTTCTTAGTCCCCCCTGCTGAACCATTGAAAAGCAGGCCTGTGATAATTAGCTTTTGTTCACCCCTCCTATATGGCATGGGGTTCTGCTCTTGGTTCTACTCAGTATGAAGTTGGTTACCATCTCCTTTCATGCCACGCCTTGAAAAAACCCAGTTTGGGAGAAACGGACCTGTTATGGCCTTAGGATCAGATACAGAGTAAACGAGCAGGCTGGTAACAGTAGGCACAGAACAACAGTGTGTATATACCTGATGGTATTAGACTATATATGCTAGTGTACGTAAGAAATAACACAACCCCCGTAAGTATGAAAATAGCACTCTATTGGTACATCAGAGAAGTTCTAACAACATATAAATCATAGCATGGATATCACAGATACAAAGTGGGCAAGCAAGGCGCATCCAATCAGCCCCCCAATGTACTTGCACGATGGCATTGGCTGTGCTGAGCGGCGTCCCCAGTGCAATGCAAAGGTGAAAGCAAGCGTGAAGCGTGAGCTGCTCGGGTTCGGCGTAGGGCGGTCCGGCAAAGCGGGCGGCGCTGGAAACAGAGCCTATACACCGAGCTTACGTGTTGAGAGGGAGCCACACCGCCTCCTCCCACACACGAGTCTTGGGGGAATTTTCCCTCAATGGGCATCGATGCCTTCCATTAGACTGCTAATTGTATGTTTGTGAATCCAACCCACCCTACTTGAGATCCCACCATCCCCTCCCGTGTCTTGGTTCCCGGGATTCTTGCCTGTGGGCCTCCATTGACACGCTCTGCCATCCAATTGGCCAGAGGGGAACAGAGTTTGGGTACCCTCGCGAGAAGACGCCAGGGAGCGCCTGGGATTTTCCATTGGGGATTCCCCCCTCCACATGACCTCACCCATCCCGGCCTCCCCCACGCCCCTGACGTGCGGACGTCTACTAGCATTTCATCACGTCGACGACGTCCAGTGCGAGCGCCGACATACGTCATCTTCCAGCGCCGCCCGCTTTGCCGGACCACCCTACGCCGAACCTGAGCAGCTCACGCTTCACGCTTGCTTTCACCTTTGCATTGCACTGGGGACGCCGCTCAGCACAGCCAACGCCATTGTGCAAGTACATTGGGGGGCTGATTGGATGCGCCTTGCTTGCCCACTTTGTATCTGTGATATCCATGCTATGATTTAATGTTGTTAGAACTTCTCTGATGTACCAATAGAGTGCTATTTTCATACTTACGGGGGTTGTGTTATTTCTTACGTACACTTGCATATATAGTCTAATACCATCAGGTATATACACACTGTTGTTCATGGCCTTAGGATCACCAGCATTTGTTTACTGTCGGCGTTTTGGACAAGCAGAGCATTTGCCTTGAGGAAACTACAACTCCTTCCTCTTCAACCAACTTCTACTCAGGCTTTTTGACACCTTCCCCCGGATTTCGGAGTTCCCACCGCTACTGGATTGATCTATCTTTGGATTACAAATATCCCAGTACCCCCATGGATTTTAGCTGTGGATTTATGCCAAGAAAAACTATATCAACATCCTTATCAGACTTTGAACCTGCGGTAGGACTGGGAATTAGTGTCTTTGATATGTGTATATATTACTCCTGTACTCACGATATGATTATCAATATAGATATTTGAATTTAATTCTTTGCACTTTTGTGATTATACCTGTTGTGATTATAGCCAGGCTTGTTTACCCTACAACATCCTGGGATTGTCATGAATTTTCAGCCAAAGAGCTGACCTCGCAAGGCAAAATCCTGTTGGGAATGTAGTTAGAACATGTTACAGCTGAAATGCTACTAGATTTGTAATGTGCCCCATCCCTTTTAGTGCTCCCTCCAATGCTTTGACCTCTTCTACCAGTTCCCTCCCTTCCCCTCCCCTCCCCTCAGTTCCATACCTGTTACATTAATCTGTGCTTTTAAACTGTGCTTTTAAACTGTTTTCTAATCTGCTTTTTATTAACTGCTTCACTGGGGAGCTGTGTTTCCCTTCCCAGGGCAATTGTGCCCTGCTTTGTGTTGATCAGTGACTGTAATAAAGTTTTGTATTGTAACCAAAGAGTTGAGTCTTCGCAAACTGCAAGTCCCAGGATTCAATAAGATACAACCAGGGCAATTAACATGAAGTGAACCTGCATTGTGTAACATGAAAAGAACCCATATCAGAGGAAGAGAGAGGTTCAAACCCATAATCAAGTGAATGACTTTGGCCAATCATTCTATTTCAGCCTAAACACAATTATTTTAGAAATGAAATAGTGAAGCAGAAATGCCACCCTAATTTACTTGGAGGAATAACTTCTGACAAAAATCATTCCAGTTATTAAACTGATATGTTAGATAAACTATCTTGGAGGGCTATCTATAAACTATCTTCCATCCTAAGAGCTGTCCTGCTAATGCTGCCATCAAAACATGTTTTCTCTTGATATTCCTTGGAGGCTGATCATACTGGCCAAGAACTGCCAACACTTACTAGGTGATTGGGATTGTAATCAAACTTAACCTGAAGTACCAAATTAGAGAAGACTGTTAGTGTTGCTGTTACGCACCTTCACGTCAACTCTGCTTCATGGCAACCTATTTTGAGTTTATTGGCCAGATTTAAGCAGAGAGGATTTGCAACTGCATTACATCCTCCTCTGGACTCAGGTAGTGAAGCCAACATAATCCAAGAATTGGTAACTGGGGCTGGACTGCTGTAATGGAGTGTTCATGGAAGTACTATTGAAAACAGATTAGAAACTCCAATAATGCAAAGAAAGGTGGGAACCTTTACCATATGTGGTGGGCTTATAAACTAGCAAAGAAATATTGGAGAGAAATCCTTCAACCTAAATCTGAATACTTCTAATTAGGAATCACAGATTTTGAAATAAATAATGACAACAAAATTATTTACAGAGCTCACAAAGGCAGCCAGAATAAAATATGCTCAAAAATGGAGAACAAAAGAACTACCAACAGCAGATCAATTGGGGTTTTTTTTTTAAAAAATAGATATAATGAAAATGGACAAATTAACTCAACTATTATGATTGGATCTCCAGAGAAAAAAGCAACCAACAGATTGCTCACCACTATTGCAATATATGAAACAAAAAAACTGGACAGAAAAGACTGATGTATGAAACTAAAATTGCTCTCTAGAGGAAGGAAAGCTGAAGAGGGAATAGCAAGAAACACAAATAGGAGAAGAAAAGGACAATGACAACAGATGTGGGGAAGACTGGAAGTCAACTTTCCTTCTATACCCATCCCTATATATTTGTCCTATATCCTTTTAAAAATAGTTTTTAAATTTTGTTTCTCTTCTTAGTGGTGTTTCTTCCTCCCTTACCCACCTCACATTACTATTTTTACATATAAGATATCTTAATAAAAATATTTTTTTAAAGAAACTTAAGTAATTCAGAATAAAACCATTCAGGCACCCATATCTGAAAGGTCGGACTAAATTATATTAAGGCCTTCCACAAATTGAATAGACTTTTCCCTTCTCAAAGTTATCCTCCACATTCAGACAGGAATGCAAGAGAAAAGATTTGAAGCTATTTTCCTCCTCTTCTTGCAAGTTCATTTTCACTGAACATGAAATACTTGAGTGGAGTTTGATTCTCCAGGAATAGCTCTTCTTCTGCATCTTCGGTTTTGCTGTGTGGTAGATATAATGAAAAAGAAAAAAAATCCTGGAAAGAAACAAGGACAAGATAAGAGAACATGACACTGTTGTGTTGTTTGTCTCTATCTGTGGGGACAGAGTATAAAAGCATATTTAGCTGCCTCATGTTTTCTGTACTCTAGAGATATACCCAGTGACTGTCCCCAGTGAGTAGTCAGCAAATGGTAGCTCTTCCATTGACCAGCTGTCTACAGGGAGGAAAAGTGACACTGGCACAGATGAATCTTGTGTGTGCACATGTGTGCATAGAGCTTTGCTTTCTCCTCTCTAAAGTTATATTTCCAAGTCTCTGTAAAATATACTATCTAGGATCAACTTTAACAAGGGTATAGTAACAACACTGTTGTCATGCCTTCACAAGATATCTCACTGTTTACTCCTGTTCAGCCGTTATTTAGTTACAGGGGATTAGTGGTATACTTTATGTATAGTTTGTGGGGTTCACCCTTGATAGCCTCTTCCTCCTTGTATTTGAAACCTCCCTCGCCCTGTCCCTTTAAGACTTCTCTCAAGGGTGGAGCCTCAGCCAAGACCCTCCTGGTTTCTTGAGGATTCAGCCAGTGTGGTAATTGGAAGGTAAAGAATAAGGAAGATCCAAAAATAGAATGTCATGTCGGAGCTATAAATCATCACGTCGAAACCATACAAGTCACATTGAAGCTATATAGACTGAGATCCAATTGAAGTCATAAAGTAACACCCAGTCAGAACTGTGGTTATACTTCAAGGATTTTAACTCCCCTCACAAAGACTGGCAGTAAACTTGAGAGGAGAGGAAATTTGAGATCTGTTATTTAATGAATTATTGTTTTTACTTCAAATGTGTAGCATTCAATTTGTTCTCTGCACCACAGACACCTTCCAAATAAATAGCTAGTGCGGGGGCTGAACAATTCTTGTCCCTGTACGTTTGAAGATAAATTTGAATCTGAAAGCCTATGTTACTACAAGTACCTGGTCAGAAGATCAAAAGAGGTTTTCTTTTTCTTCTTTGTTTTGTTACCATATGATAGCATATACTATGGAAAAGAGTAAATTGGATGACCGCTAACTGCATGGCCTATGCATGGTGAGGGAAAGGGTAGTATATTCCCATGCTGCTCATGAGGGACAGTATCCATGTTTCTGAATTAAATCAAACACTCAATCATTACACACATATTGTTGGGAAATATACAAAATAATTAGTACAGTATTCACCAATAGAAGATGAGTAACGATTGAACCTTACCATTTTCTCCAACAAGATCTAGCATAGAAATAAAGCAGGTGTGATTCATTACGGTCTTTGTCTGGTTTCAAAATGGCGATGACTCTTGCTTTCCTCCGGATTTTAAGGATCCGTTAGGACACAGTGCAGTTGTTCAGCAGCTTCAGTGGCCAGCACCTTGCTTTTTGGTCAAAGTTCTTAATTTCTTCTATACGTAGATTGTCAGGCCAACTGCTTTGCCATTTTTACATTTATGGAGAGACATTTCCAATTCATTTGATGTAAAAGATTCATAAAGGTTGTTGTTCTCATTATTTAGTTCTCTGACTATTGGTTTCCTGCCTACTTTGGTGGTAAGTTTGGGCTTCCCTTTCTTCAGAAGTTGGTGCTCTATTTGATCTGCCTTTATGTTGGCATGTGTATTCGTTTGGGAAAGAACATTGCTCAAACATCTTAGCAGCTTACATGTCTTCTGACAACTCCTGCTCATATCAACTTTATACCAGTGTCTTTCAGCAACTAGCTTTGCTTTGTATATTCTTATTTTTCAGTATGATCATTATCCTATTATATTCTTTTTGCATTGGTTCTCCACACACTTGTGCTAAAGTCTCATGTACAAATTGTTTAGCACAGCAAACAGGGTTTTGCTGGTCATAGCAGCTAATAGCATGAGATTGGAAGTCTCAACTAATGGTCATACCCAAGCCATACCATACCCTTTGCTTTCGCCTATTATTATACGCACTATGGGAATAATCTGAATCTGTCCATCAGTGTTGTTCATTTGAAATATTTTTAGACTTCTGTTCAGTGTACACATCTCCCGAGACAGCTGACAAGGACAATACCTAAAGAACAAATTAGCAATGGATATTGTTACTGACGTTTGTGGTTTATTAGGATCTGTGTAGCCTATTGAAATATCTTATTACTTATTTCACTTTGTTGCTGGTGCTACTGATTATTACTTTATTTTTGAGACATGTATGTTTTCTTCAATGAATCATACAGTGGATATATTTATTTTTAAATACATTTGTTTGACTAGCGTGACTAGTTTTACTAGTACAACACACTTCCAGTTGCTGGTCACACATGCCCCAGCCATGATTTATATCCCTCTTTTTCTGTGCCTCTACAAGAGACAGATTTCATTCCTTGATTTTCATAATTTTCATTGAATTTAATGAACCATGTTTCTCCCTGGAGAAAAGAAAGCTGTTTTATTAGCATCTGTTACCAATGGAAAGCAAGTATTCATCTTCAAACATTCTAACTTCAAGAGCAAAGAAGACTTTAGTGAAGCTCTAATGTGGTTTCCATTTAACAAGGACACCGTGAGATGTGTTTTGTGCCTCTCATTTGACCTTTTCTCCAGAGTATAGTGGCTGTTCTTTCTTCCTAAGGTGTATAAGCGAAGCTGAACAACATCTACTCTCATCCTTGTGCCCAATTAGTGGATAGGGTTCAAAGCAGCATACACCTGTTCTTGCAAAGCTAGACAAGATACCGTATGAATCAGTATTAGAGGCCTCTTTCTTTAGTGTCCAGTCTATTACTGGGGTGATAGCAATGTAACTCTCAAACAGAATTCTAGCCAAAAGTGTTCAGGATTAGGACTGATTATGAATGGAACCACTGATTTTGTAAAATAATCCCTTAGTCAAAATGCTTGGGACCTGAAATGTTCTATATTTCAAATTATTCATTCATTCATTCATTCATTTCTGGAATACTTGCATGCACATAATTAGATTTTTGGAGATGGGACTCAAGTTTAAATACAAAACCCATTTCTATTTCATATAAAATTTACACACAGCCTGAAGGCAGTTTTATACAAAATATTTTTAATGATTGTAAGCATTAGACAAAGTTTGTGAACATTAAACCATCAAATATGTTGCTATCTCAGCCACTTCTGTAGATGATTTTGGAGTATTTTGAATTTTAGACTTCTGGATAAGGAACACCCAACCTGTGTTCCTTCTGAACTAAGTGTATTCTAATGTAATTACTTAATTTTTGTATGTAATTTATTTGCTCTCTCTTTCCATCTCTACCTGTCTGTCTGTTTGGCTGATGAGCTCATGTAAGTCATCCATCCACAACTGATAGTGTGGTCTACACAGGCCTGCTCATAAGCAACCCTCCAGCCAAATTGAGAAGCTGGACCACAGAAGTAAAAATTGGTGTTCAACAAGAGAAAGTAATTTTAAAAAATTACTGCTTGCATATTGTTCCTCAATATAGTAATTTGGTGACTACTTCCTTTGGTCCACTCCAAGGATGTTATCACACACATCTCAGAAAGTGAGTTCTCTATCATGGCTGAGATAGGAGCATGCCTCTTTAGCCCCTTGTCTTACTCCATGCTTCATTTTGAATGCACTTGGAGCATATTGACTTTACTGCACAGACAGGGATGCGGCTCATGCCAATTCATATTGTCCCCATTTTCATACAGGTCCCTCACCAATTTTTTTAAGTATAAGGACTTGGAGAGCACACAAGTTCAAGGCTGCAAACCCCAGAACTATTGTGTGTTCATGATTTCAATGCTTTGGTGTTACGTGATGCGCATCTTTAAAAACTACTTTGAAATGTTAAAACTTTGGGCAATGTGTTTATTTTTGCATTTGGAAGGTGCACTTTAACGCTTTTATAAGGAGGTAAAAGCACTCACAAGTAGAAAGGACTTAAAATGTTATTGCCTTGAAAGAAAATGAAATGTTTAATTAAAAGGGGAAATGGCTCGTTGCAGACAAGGACCCTCCATTCATTTAAACAATCAGGATGATTGGGAAAGAAAAGTTCCAGCTTTTGCTTGGCTGCTGAAAAGGAGGGCAATACAATGATCAGGAGATAAAGAGCTAGGTTTTTCTTTGGTTACCAAGAAGGACAGTCCATGATGGACATTGCTTCCCCTAAAACCAGAGAATAAGGTGTATTTTTTCTTCACACTTAGGGTTGCCATTTTTGATATAAGAAATAAGGGACATTTATGGGATTTTTCACAAAAATAAGGGACACTTCATTAAAAACTTGAAACTCAAACATTAGGTAGAAATAGTTTTATGAACAGAATAAGATAATGATTGAAACTCACAAAAGAAACTGACTTACACCCTCTTAACAGGACATGGTATGTTTCTGCATGCTTTGTCATGCCGAAAAAACATCATTAGAACTACCTAATTTTCTCCATCTGTATTTAGTACTTGACTTTGCTGACTTTAAAAGTGCACTGTCTAAACATTAAAATAAAATAAATTTTATAAGACAGTACATTTTCATGATTATTATGTCAATAGTTAATGGTATAGTATAGTATGGGATGCACAGCATTGTATAGTATTGGGATGCACAGCTAGGCCTATTTTAAGAGTAACTCTCAAGCAACCAGAAACTATCTTTATCCAACATGATCCAACATTCCCCTTGGGTAATGGTTAATTAGTTTACTGTACTTTGAAAAAGTCCTGTATCGCCTCTTCATTCTAACGGGGACGCAGGCTGCCCTGTGAGTTGGAATCCCCGGGCAGGCATTGCCATGGAAACCACAGCGCGCACCTTCCTCTGCTCAACCCCGCCCAGTCCTGAACTGCTAGTCAAAAATAAGGGACAGGGCCTGAAAATAAGGGACACAAATTTTAGGGCCAAAATAAGGGACGTCCCTTAGAATAAGGGACATATGGCAACCCTATTCACACTGTAAAACATGCTTGTTACAGGCTCAGAAGCCAAAAGGCTGCTTTTAACAGTTTTTAATAGCTACAACATCCAGAAGACATAAAGGTTGGTTTGAAACAAGATTAGAACAACATTCAAAATTTGTTGTTTGGCGAGACACCTGCCCTCTTTGGCAGAGAAAGCTAAAGGGATTGTAAAAGCCTTACCTGGCATTTCAACTGAGTCGTAAGCAGAGCTGTAGCTGTAGTCAAGTATACTGAGTAATACTGTTGCAGATTCAAAGAGATGGCATATATAGTCACAAGAAGTTTCCAAGTAACAGATACTAGAGCTACACTTCCATATAATCCAGTTTCAGAAGGCAGATTAAATGCATCAAACTGGATTATATGAATCTACACTGTCATATAATCCAGGTCAATGCAGTTATTTTGCAATGTGAAATTGGATTATATGGCAGTGTAGATACAGCCAAGATGACATGAATTGAGCTGAATGTTTGGGGAGATAAAGCACCAGTGAGTAATATGAAGTATACTGAAATCTATGAAGTATTTCTCTTTTTAAAATCCTTTGATAAAGTTAATTTCCAAATGTTCAGAACTGTATGGAAGCCATATTATCCACCAAAAGCGTAAAGTCAATAGAAATAAAAAGGGGCTTGCAGTTCAATTGCTCCTCTTCATGGTGGCTGCTATGACAGTGAGGTGGTGAATCTGCTCTGAGGTTTTGTCTGAACTTTAAAGGAGGAACCCAAGATGCACATCCTTTTAGCAACATAATTTAACATCTTATATAATAATAATAATAATAATAATACTTTAATATTTGTGAGTCGCCCTCCACCAGTGGTGCTCCGGGCGACTTACATCATTTAAAAACCCTAAAACAGCAATATACAACAGTTTAAAACGGATACAAGTCTGAGGAAGGCTCAGACATTCAGAGGTACCGATCAGGCCCCAAACGCTAGGCAGAAGAGCCAGGTCTTTAGGTCTGACCGGAATCTAGTTAGGGTCAGAGTGGCTCTGAGGGCAGGTGGCAATGAGTTCCAGATCCTGGGGGCCGCCACGGAAAAGGCTCTCCGCTGGGTTTCCATCAGCCGAGCCTCTCGCACCCCGGGGATGGTCATGCGATCGCCATTTATGGCACGTGCTGGCCTCATGCTGTGTTGGACCGTCAGCCGGTCACTCAAGTATGCTGGCCCAATATTGTGCCGAGCTTTAAAAGTGAGCACCAGAAGTTTGTAGAGCACTCTGAACTCTAAGGGCAGCCAGTGGAGATCTTTTAAAATAGGAGAAATGTGGTCCCTCACTGATGACCCAGAGATGAGTCTGGCCACTGCGTTGTGGATGAGTTTCAGCCTCTTGGTTGTGGAGAGGGGGAGGCCCACATATAGGGCGTTGCAATAATCAAGACGCGAGACAACAGTGGCATGTACCACGGTTCTCAGCGCCTCAGATGGTAGGTAGGGGGCCAGCCGTCGGGCCCTACGGAGATGGAAGAAGGCGCCTTTTGCTGCCGCCTGGATCTGGGCCTCCATCGTTAGTTTTTCATCCAGGATCACTCCCAGGCTTTTCACTGCCGGAGCCGGGGATAAGGGCTCGCCCTCAAAGGGTGGCAGTGATGGGTGAGAGGCGGGTCGGCCAGGCCAGAGGATCTCCGTTTTGGCTGGGTTGATTTTGAGTCTATGTGCTCTGAGCCAGCTCGTCACCGCTCTCAATCCTTGGCTGAAACTGTCCGGCCCCGACGGTGACCCTGGGTCAAGCTTCAGGAGCAGCTGTGTATCGTCCGCATATTGGTAGCAGGAGAACCCATGGCCCCTGGCAATGCTAGCCAGAGGCTGGACGTAGATGTTGAAGAGGGTGGGAGATAGGATGGCACCCTGGGGACTCCACATTCCAGTTCGCTTTTCCTAGAGACTTGACCCTGCCACTCGACCCGCTGCGAGCGGCCTCGCAGGAATGATTCCAGCCAGGTCAAAGCCTTGTCTCGGATCCCAGAGGCAGCCAGGCGGTCGAGGAGCAAGTCGTGATCAACGGTGTCAAAAGCGCGGTTAGGTCCAGAAGGACTAGGACTGCCGAGCCTCCCGGTCCAGTTGACGGCGGATGTCGTCAGTGATCGCTACGAGGACGGATTCCACTCCGTGACCTGCGCGGAAACCCGACTGGGACGGGTCTAGGCCCCGGATTGATCTAGGAAGTCCCGTACTGGCTTTCTACCGCTCGCTCTAAGAGCTTACCCAGAAAGGGTAGGTTGGCAACCGGGCGGTAGCTTGCTGGGTCATCCGGGTCGAGGTTCGTCTTTTTCAAGAGGGGGCTGACTCTGGCCTTTTTCAGGGAGTTCGGAAAGGTGCCTGTCTCTAGGGAGAGATTTACCAAGTCCCTCAGAGCGCCCGACATGATGTCAATATTGGACTTAATTAGGTGTGATGGGCAGGGGTCCGTTGGGCAGGTCGTCGCTCTTGCCCCGGTCACCAGCGTTCTCACCTCCTCCGTTGTTAGTGGGCTGAATTCTGAGAGACGGTGTTCATTTGTCCAGGTGGGGTACCGGGACCTCGTGTCCCCCTCCTCGGGAAACAGCGGCAAGTCAAGTCGAAGTGCCGCGATTTTTCCGAGGAAGTACTCCTGGAGGTCATCTGCAGTTATCGCCGAGTTGTTGGATTCACTCTGTGGGGACGTGAGGAGACTCCGGACTACCTTAAAGATCTGTGCCGTATGGGAGCCCGCGGCTGAAATCTGGGCCGCATTATAGGATCTCTTGGCCTTTTTGATCTCGTGTTCGTATAGCCTATGTTGTTCTCTGTAGGCTGCTCTGGTTTCTTCACTAGGCTTTCGTTTAAAATATGGTTATTTTAAACTACAACCTTGGCCACATTCAATAATTCACTGGCATGAGAGGCACCAATCATACATTATATATATGTACTGTACATATAACAGGACATTAGGACATTACAGAACTCCCATTTCAAGTTTACCAGAACTCTGATTGTGGACAAACTTTTTCTTGTCCAAGTATGCCCACCGTTCCAAAAACATCCAAAGCTGGTAAAATATATTGAGAATCTCCCAGGCCATTTGGACCTCCAGTGACAGAAGTATATCATGAAACAATCTCAAGCTGTGGATTTTTGCCTTCAGGATTAGTGTAGTCCTACAGAACATCAAGTTCTGAAACATGAGAACAAGCTAATTTTTCTTGTCTGGATTCAGCTTCACTTTATTAACTTTCATCAAGCCCATTATTAAACCCAGACACTCATAAAAGCTCACATGACTCAGATGACAAAGATAAATGGTGTCATCACTCTGTTGATGAAGTTTTGCTCCAGCTTTCTGGATGACTTTTCTGAGCAGCTTCATGTAGATAATTTACATGTAAAAATGACAAATGGGGCGTTATAGCATCCTACAGTGTACAATCTTATTTGTCAAGAATACCCTGTGATTATTATATTTATTATATTATCGTATTTATTTATATCCCACTTTTTTCTCTAAAAAGAAACCCAGGAAGGATATAAATAAATATAATATGATGGTACCTTGTACGTGTGCATATAAATAAGAAATGGGGTATTATGGTTATGAGGGTACAATAATATTTTCGATGCTCTTTAATAATCTACATGAAGCTGCTCAGAAGTCTTCCAGAGAGCTCCATTAGGTTTGGAGTGTCATAAATTGGAAATAACATGAAGATACACAACTTCAATGAATATTTTTCCTTCCCAGGCTCATAATTTTAACCATGCAATTGAATTCTCACACATATTCTCCACACATTATCACACCCCTCCCCCCTCCCAAAAGCAAGCAAGGAAGGAAATAAATTAGTTTACAGTGAGTACCAGAAAGCTATTTTACCCAAATCCTTCACATAAGTATGTAATTTAAAAGTACATGAACTTAAAAACATAAAATGTAATAGCCGTGTGAGATCAGATTAAAGACCTGTTTAGTCCAACATTCTGTTTGAACTGGGAATAACGAAGAGAGGCGTTCCTGTAGGTATGCCGGCCCTTGACCATGCAAGGCCTTAAAGATTAGAACCATCACCTTGTGAGTAATATGAAACTCGACCGGAAGCCAGTGCAGTCAGTATAGAACACATGTTATATCGTTCCTTACGGGGGTTCCCGTGAGGAGTCTGGCCACCGCATTCTGTACTAGTCATAAACACTAAATATAGCTCCCTGATATGTCCTGAGACATTGCTACCAGATCATAAATAATTAGTAAATGAATAAACAGTTAAATGCAGGCCCCATCTATCCTACCATATAGTGCATTATATGATCAGCATAGACCCATATAATATGGCTCGGTGCTGTTAAACCGCATTATATGAGCCTACACTGACCATATAATGCAGTTTCAAATTGCATTATATAGCAATTTAGATGAATAAGCTGAATGGTCCTTTGGAATGGTGATCAGCATAAACTACTTAAATAGTACACATATAGAATGTCCTTAGGGGTGTGATGTTCGGTTACTGGAAAACTCTACTAATAGTATAGGCTTCTACTCAAATCACATTTCAAGGGTTTTTGAAGTTTGGAGAGCCTGTGCTTGCCCCATGGATGAAATGGTGGCCAGTTAGTATTACATCTCACATGATCTATTTTATAATATTAATTTACTAAAATGCATATCAACATAGAAGTAAATCCTGCTAAATTCAATGGAGTTTACAGATAAATACCAACTATAGAGCTGCACGGTATTATCATTTTGGATACTTTATTTTGTTTCTCATATTCTGCTTTATCGGTCCTATATTGGCAGATTTGCACACTGCAATTTATATTTGACAAATTGAGCTCTGAAATCCATTTGACCTATGGTTGGTCATGAGAAAGGGCCCAATATCCTTCCGATAGGAGATGGGCTCTTATTCTGTCAACATTTAAAACATTTTTGTTCAGGGATGCTTTTGAGTTGATTCCTTGTCATTGCAGTCCTTCTTTCCTTCTCCTCCTTAATTATTCCTCCATCTACTTCTTCTTCTAACTGGAAATTCTGATTTATCTTTTCAATGAGCAAATGTTTTGTATTTAAATCTTCTGAGATTTTCAAGATCTTTATAGTATGCATTGTACTGTATTATTTTCAGAAGTTAATGGAAACCTCCTTGAGCACTAAGGGCAAAAATGTATGCTAAGCATTTATGAAACAAATAAAAAATAATATACAAAATTGTGTTATGCACTACTGTAAAGGACAAGCAGTTATGGTACTCTCCAGACCATCAGCTTTTTCAAATTGGTGTAAATGTTTTCCATCACTAAGTGGGAATCAACTATAATGAGGCTGCATGAAAATAGGTCAAAATGCTTCCATTATTTGAAACTCTCTTTTTTCCTAGTGTTATAGTGGGGTAACA
Organism: Anolis apletophallus; assembly: GCA_030556195.1. Taxonomy (NCBI): domain Eukaryota; kingdom Metazoa; phylum Chordata; class Lepidosauria; order Squamata; family Anolidae; genus Anolis; species Anolis apletophallus. The sequence goes on from JARBWK010000002.1 coordinate 150,533,429, forward strand.
CTGGCATATAGTTAGCCATTTACCTTAATTCATTCTGATGCATCCCAGGAATACTTAGAGCCAAAAACTGGCATAGATTTGCAGAGACTCCGCTGCTGATAGTAGCATGGTAGTTCTGGAAACTGCTTTATCCTTTATTCGCCATTAAGAATTGTATCAATAAGGTGCTACTTGGTAAAATTTTCCAGGAAAGAATCTGTACTCCCAAGTTGCTTTCAAAACAACATCTGAATTAACCATTTTGGCAAGAAGTAAATCATCTTGCTGCTATGCTGTACTCAATGATAATTTTTATAAATTACTGAAGGGAAGCAAATCAATTTCAGAAGTCATTTTGGGGGGATGGGAGTGGAAATAGATTGTCATGCAATGTTATTAAATTAATCGAAATACTGCTTAGATGAATAGGGTACAGATTGTGGATTAGAAGTCAGTAATTTAAAATCATTCACTTACTTGCATTTCAGCGTAATGGGCTAATCATGTTTTAATCATAGAATGATGTACTGGTTAGGTTTTGGCTAAAGGGGAATAATGAAGAATAACACCTTCCCTACTTTTTCAAACAAGTATTGTATTCCTTAGTCCTAAATGCATTTATTTAGAAGTTCCATTGATCTCAGTATACTCCTGGGCAATTATTCTACACCTTTGATCTCTAAGTTAAAAGCAGAATTATCAAACAGTGCTGATGAATTCCAATTAACTGTTTATTCATTTGCTAATTATTTATGAGCTGGTAGCAGTGTCTCAGGACATATCAGGGAGCTATATTTGGTGTTTATGGTAAATCTGTTCCTTGATCCTAGGATGCATCTATACTATAGAATGAATACAATTTGACATCAATGCCATGGTGAGATTTGGAGTTTGATGAAGCACAAGAGCTCTTTGGCAGAGAAGGCCTTGTAAAATTACACCCCCATGACTCCATAGCATTGAGCCATGATGGTTAAAGTGATGTCAAATTGTATTGCTTCTACAGTGTAGACAATCATATCCTGAGTCAGGATTTGAGAAGACTACTTTGTCACAGGATGTGTTATATAGAAATTGTTGGGGTTTTAAAAAATCTTTTAGAGCAGTGTTTTTCAACCTTTTTTGAGCCGCGGCACAATTTTTACATTTACAAAATCCTTGGGCACACTACCAATCAAAATGACACTCTAACACAGTAATACATATAGTTAATATGTTTTTAAATATTAATTTATACACTCAGTGTGAAACCTGGGCCTGTTTCGATGAACACAACATAGATATCCTGGCAGGAATGGCAGAAAGACACACATGAAGGTCTTGCTCAACAGCTGGGAGTTATAGTTCATCTGCAATCAAAGAGCTTTCTGAACTCCACCAATGATGGAATGGAATCAAACTTCCCACACAGAACTACCATAACCAAGAGAAATACTATAAGAGTTTGGCGGGCATTGACCTTGAGCTTTGGAGTTGTAGTTCACCTATAGCCAGAGAGCACTGTGGAGGGGAGGGAGGAAGACTTGGAGCGAATCTGAGCATTAGCGCCTGCACGGGTCACCTCTTCCTCCCTCCCCCCTCCCCCGGCAGAAGCAGCAGCATGAGCAAAGCGAGGCAAAGCAAGCAGCGTGAGGCTGGAAAGAAGGGAGCCCGAGTGGAGAAGAAAAAGTGTTCGGCAGGAGGGGGAAGAAAGGGTATTGGAGGTTCCAATTTCCCACGACACACCTGATGATAACGCATGGCACATTAGTGTGCCACGGCACACTGGTTGGGAAACACTGTTTTAGAGATCATAACCTATTGGAAAAACCATAATCTCCAAAGCCTTTTGGAAAGGAAAGAGTGATTAATTGGCATTTGGAATAATCAAAACCTTTTTGTAAAGTATGCTAAAAACTGATTGGAGTGAATCTCTTCTGTAGTAGTAAATATCCACTACTATTAATGCAAGGCAAATTAGCTGTGTCAGTTGTTAGACTGATATGCCTGGTTTATCTCTTTGAACTGTTAGGAACAAAGATATGCCAATACACAAAAGATATAGCAGATCTTCAGAAGTGTTATTTGAGTTGCCCCCCAAATCATCTAATCTCCCATAAAATATATTGCTCTAAATCATGCTCGCAAAAGACAAAAATACTGGTTGTTGATTTATTTACAAGCTGCATGTATTCAGCATACAGATACATTGCTTATTAGTTGAAAGTTTAAACAGTAAGTTCTCTAAGGCATTCTGTTTCAGTCTCTTCTCTGTTTGTCAAGCATACTGAACACACTACAATACTATCTTTTGATGCAAACTCAACACAGTATAGACAATACACTGATTTCTAAAATGGAGCCTCAGTCTGAATACTCCCAGATCTGGTCACATGGTCTGCAGTACCTCCCACAATCTCAAACAACATAGAGTTAAGATAAAACTGCATACCAATATACACTTACAATAGAGCAAGCAATCTGAATTATATACATAACAAATATCTAGTATAGGAAGTTTGTAGATGGTTGTGATTTCCAACATGGTTTAGAAGGCACTTTGAGAAGGAACAGTGTGATATTTCTTTTCATGTCATCATGGTGATTTCCAATGGTTTGTTGTAGACAAAAGTCCCTATGGTACAAAGTTTGGAGGAGAAAGTCATGTTTAGCAATAGAAGAGAGAGTTAAAAGAATTATAGAGAAGAAAAGGAAATTGGAGAGGCACATGTCTCATAGATTTTTAGTTGTGATGACAGAACAGCAGTGACCTAAAAACAAAGCTTGGCAGATGGCTTCTTTGGTCTGTAGCTCCCGAAATCACCTTCCCAGTATAACCTCTGGAAAACATAACTGGGCAGATTTGAGAGTTTTAGTCTAAAGTGAAATATTCCCAAACTCTATCAAAAATATAGAACAAAAAGGTACTCCTCACCTCAAAAAGCAGTCAAGCAGTAAAATGCATTAAACAGAATTACATCATATGTGTAGAAGGCTGATGAAAACAAGACAAGCATAGTTATGCAAATATCATGTAATAAGAAGATGAAGAATGGGAAGGGAATTGACCCCTTAGTCTTCTTCCAGTGTTGTGGCCAAGGCTCCTTCTACACTGCCATATAATCCAGATTATCAAAGCAGATAATCCACATTATCTGCTTTGAACTGGATTATATGAGTTTACATTACCATATAATCCAGTTCAAAGCAGATAATCTGAATTTTATATGGCAGTGTAGAAGGGGCATGAGAGTTATGTGGTTATGTGGAGGGACAGCAGTAACATTATACCAGCTATAAGGAAATTGAGGTATAAGGGGGCAGCCAGGTCTGTGGCCTCTATATCATGAAAACCTGGTTTCATGGATCCTTAGAGCTCAAGCACAGTGGGAATAGTGACTTGGAAATATACACTGGACACCTCCTCCCATTCGTTTTGCTTTTCACTTGCTTGGGCAGGCATGAAGATGGTATGTGTTTTCATAGATATAAATAGGGTTTGATTTTGAGCAGATAGATATAAGCTTGTGCTGCAAGTCTCCCATACAATAACTGGAACCATATTGCTAGACTCAGCTACCCCAAATCCATGGAAGAATGAAAAACCAAGATTCCAATAAATCATTCTGATTCCATACATCTACTCTAGTTGAGACTGGCAACAGGAGTGGGGCTGCAGACTCTGACTGCAGTCCCATCTACACTTGCCATATAATACAGGTTATCAAAGCAGATAATCCACATTATCATATTTGTACTGGATTATATGAGTCTACATTTCCATATAATCCAGTACAAGGCAGATAATCTGGATTTTATATGTAGATGGGGCCCTAGCCCTGACATGTGTATGAGTGGTCATGTGTGGAGAACAACCAAATCACACCTACAGTGGTGGCCAGGAAAGTTTTATTTCCTTTGCCAGACTCTGCCCTTGATTGATTTTCAGCATTGTAGTTGTGATTTGAAAAGCCATTGTTCAATCAAAAAGAGAAGTTGAGGGAAAGCCGCATGTTATTCTGACACTATTTCCACATCTGACGCTATTCCAAATGATAGGATGTTTTCCAATCAAGCATTTCACAGGTTCAGGTTGTTTGCTGAAGAGAGGCAGCTGGAGTCTATTTTTGCAGCATCTGTTCAGTGGGAAATTGAGAAGCTAAGCAGGGGCATTGCAGGAGGATTAAGCAGCAACAGGTTCCACAAAGCAACCAGATAGTCTTGTGATGATTCAAGCCTGCTTCTTGACAATTAATTCCAAAACATCTTTTTCAAAAAGAAAGAAGTTCAAAACAGTTTTTTCCTCTTCTTTTCTGTTGTGACTTCACCCAGATAGCACATTGCACTCATCCAGGAAGTAGAAATAACATGGCTTCTTCAAACTCAGACATACAGACACCATATTTACTACTACTACTTCTTCTTCTTCTTCTTCTGCGATCCCTCATAGCCCGAGAATGATGGTGCTCAAAGTGTAGAGTCTTGCTGATAGGTCCATAGGTGGCTGTGGAGCCCTATTCTTGATCTACTTGTTCTCCCGCAGTGAGGACATCAGTTTCCAGGTGGAAGGTGGTCCTGGTCAGGTTTGGCTTGATGTGCCTTCCTGTTGGCATATTTCTCCCTTTCTCCCTCCATTCATGCCTCTTCAAATTCTGCAGGACTGCTGGTCCCAACTGACCTCCAGATAGAGCACTCAAGGGCCAGGACTTCCCAGTTCTTTGTGTCTAATGCCACAGTTTTTAAGGTTGGCTTTAAGACCATCTTTAAATTTCTTTTCCTGTCCACTAAGGTTACTTTTCCATTCTTGAGTTGGGAGTATAGTAACTGCTTTGAAAGATAGTGATTGGCATTCGGACAATGTGGCCATCCTACTTGGTCCTTCTCAGCGTTGGATTCTTCTTTTACATCATTTGACATGGGAATGCTGCTGAACTATATCACACACTATTTTTCATTATTGGCTATGGTGTGTGTAGGGATGCTGGGAGTTCAGCAGCATTTGGAGGACTGCAAGTTTCCCAGCCCTAATATCAGTGATAGGCAGGTTTGGATCTATTGTGTATTCTTTCGTTGGCATTAATCCCAGAAATAGACCCTCTGGATAAAAAACAGAACACACTATATATTGTATCACCTGAATTTTAACTAGTATTTATTGCCTGTTGAAAGAAAGGAGATGAAAGTGTTTCTCATATGCAGATTTTGAAAACTGGTATCTAGAATACAATGCAATGTAACGGGAAACACAAATAGCAGACACAACCCCCCCCCCTTCTGTGTTATGTGTTTTGTTAGATATAAAGGGATTTTAAAATGGAAGGGTTCTAAATATATGTATAAAGCATATATAGGAAATCTAAGGACTTGGCAAAGAAAAGAATTGATTAATTAGGTTTGAAAATAGCCACCAAGGACATATCTTGGCTCATTTATCTTCATGGTTACTTCAAAACCTATGACAATTCAAAAGCTCACATGGAATAGGCTTAAATAATCAAGAATATACCAAAATGGTAGCAGAATGAGAACTGATATGTATAACTTGATGGAAACCCTGCAATTCACAGTAGCACCGAAGCCTTTTATTTGAAAGTAACCACTGTTTGTAGTTGGGATTAGTTTTAAATAAGCATATATAAGAATACAGTTTTATTTAACCAAATGCTTAGTATGACAATACAATTGATTTGGAAATTCTATCTAGATTGTAATGCAATACATACCTACTGAAGTGTAAGACTAATCCAAGCCCATGGACTTACTTTTAGGAGACATGTATATACATTTGTTCTGTAACTCACCATCTTTAATTTTAGGGATAACTAGTCCTGTCGCTGTCAAAAGACACAGCAATAATGTATTATTTCATTGTAGCCCTTGCATTCAGAATGTTTTAAAGCTGTGATGTTTATCAAATGTATTAAAAAATAAATTTCTAGATCAAATATTCTTATTCAGAGGGTCAACTACAACATTCAGCATGCAGGCTAGCAGGCTTTGTATACAGTAGTTCAAGAAAATAACATTCAAAGCTCTGAGTTTTATCAAGGGTTGAAATTCAACTCTCAGGATTTGGGTACCTCCTTGCCCATTGCTACAGAGAGAAATCCTTTCAGGGGTAAGATATGTAGCCCATGAAAAGTCTGCAGTGTGTCTTATGTCTAGAAGCGTTGCCCCAGTAAAAGATTGCGTCAAAATCTTTTAGACAGATGTTTTGAATCTGCTGTAGCCTGAAAAACAGACCTCTTGGTTTGGATGAAGGGGTTGTATTGCTTGACATAAAGATGCATCTGCTCTTTTTCTGATTGGGCTATCTGATGTTCACAGATCCCTCCCACCTATTTAAGCCTTTGTCCACAGCTGGGGTGTTGTTCTGATATGGGGGTTGTTTATTTGGTTGAATTGATCAATCTTCTAGACTACAGTAGAAGATGGCTTGGAGGGTTGCAGTAAGTGAAAGAATAGATACAAAAATAATTGAATCTCCCAACATGCAAGGAGAAGTATTTTCTGCTGAGGTAAACCCATCTTTGAATGCAACCCATTGATTTCATTCACAGAAGAACAACCAGGAAATCAACGTCTGAGAGGCAGCATTGATTTTGGTCTTCCTAACTCTTTTCCTAATTGTTCCATTCTTTCATTTCACAGGAACTGATCAGATTGATAAAGCAAATGTTCAGTTCATTGTCTCGGAACTTGCTGTACCTTAGATTCTGAAAGTTGAGATGGGGACAATGTTAATTTTAGTTTTGCCTCACTATGGGAGTCCTGGGGAATTAAATTCCTTTATTTCAACCATCTGTTTCCTTCCTACATTTTTTAAAAATGCAGTTGTACTCTTATTAAAGCCTTTTTTGGTGTGTGGGAGTTTTATCAAAAGCAAACAGTAAATAAAAGTTGCTGAGGTCCCAATCTTAATTTAGCGGAAAGGTTGAGCAAATAGCTTTCATTGCAAAATAGCTAGAAAAAGTACCAAGGCCAGAAATATGGTCTTCCTGAGTCTTCTAGCTATTTTCTAAGGAAATCTCATCAATATGCTAATGACATGTATCTTTGTCTCTTATTCAATTCCAAGGAAGCTGAGTACTAAATATGTGTTTGGTGGAAGGGATGGCCTGGACAAGGGTGAAGAAACTGAAGCTTAATCCAGACAAGAGAAGAGTGGCCCTGGTGAGTCAAAATGATGGAATATGGAGTATGCTTACAGGTTTGCAGATGACACAAAATTTGAGTGGGTAACAAAGGGCTCAAAACCATGATTTCTACCAGATGTTGAATTTTGGTATCCAGACAACATCCAGGGCTTTCTGGATCATAAAATGGAGAAAACAGGTTAAAATATTTTCCCATAAGTTACGAGAAATCAAAGAATGCTTGAAGTTTCAGCAAAACTCTAAAGCAGTCCCGCACTTCAGGGTAAGAGTGGACAGGTGGACCAGCTCTAAACAGAATTTGTCTGCTGTCCACAATGGCCACTGTTGCCATCCCCTTTCCCTTGCACTCTGGACTGGCCCTGGACTGGAGGCTGGTGGACTGTCCTTCTTTGACAGTCTTTAAACAAAGGTTTAAAGGTCACATTTATGCAGCTGTCTAGCTGTGTGTTCCTACGTAGTAGGTGACTGAATTAGATGGCCCTTGCAGTCCCTCCCAACTGTATGAATCTTTAGTTCTATCAAAGGCAGATTAGATAATAAGGATTCAGACTGTGCTGTTTCAGCCTGCACTCCCTCTGAAATCTCAGATTTGTAGTTTAGTCTTACTCTTGAAGCCAGCATTGAGCCTGGAGATCAAGCTTTTAATGGCAGCCTGGATTCATTTGTGCAACTGAAGCTAGCATACCAGCTGAATCCATTCATAGAGATGTCAGACCTGGTTATAGCATTCCATTTGGATGACAGTGAAAGACTTTGCATGGGACTGCCTTTGGAAAACATTCAGAAAGTTGAATGGGTCCAAAATGCTGTGGCTTGGCTGCTAACCTGTGTTGACTGTTATATGACGGACAGTCCATTTTTAAGCACAATTCAAAGTGCTGGTTATTACCTTTTGCCCATGTGGCTTGGATCTGGACTATTTGAAATACTGTATCTCATTGTATGAGCCTGACTGAATTTTGGGATCTTTGAGAGATAGACTTTTCCCAATCCCATCACCATCACAGGTATCTTTTATAGAACTACATTTTAATATGTGTGTTTATTGAATTTTTATAATGTTGTTTGTTTTAACTGCACTGTGACCCACCACGAGGAGAGGCAGGTAAGAAAAGCTGTTGTTGTTGTTGTTGTTGTTACAGGTGCCATTGTGAATAAATGGGTGAAAACCTCAGTGGTTGCTCCCAAGCAATAGCATACTTTCCCATGGAAGGCATGTTTATTCATGGTTCACTCTCATCCCAAATTCATTCATTCATTGCATGTTTTAATTTATTCTTGACCCAGTAAGCTCCCCTGTCAAATATGTTCCTGTCTTGAATGCACGAGAGAAGGAAACAACATTTTTACCCACCCACCAAATGAAGTCAAATTCCTGAAGCTAAAAAAGAGCCACAAGAAAAATTATATTTCAAGAATGGGTGGATATCAGACTTGCAGGGTTGACTTTTTAAAAACTGATAGTTTACTACAGTCAACAAAGCAGAACAAAATCAAACAATCATGCAGAACTGCAGAAATGAGATGCTGAAAAGTAAATGTAGCTGACCCAGGAATCCACCACTAACATAAAATATGCATCTTATTTTTCATATTGCAACTGAAAGAGACATTGGCCCAACTGATGGCACTGCTGGGGTTTTACATAGCATTTTTTTTAAAAAAAAATTCCAAAATTAGACAAGTTGACCAAGAAGAGTGATGACAACAAAGGAGTGTGGTGATGGTGATAATAGCAGCAGAAGCCACCTATCCCAGATTGTGGGAAGAAAGCAGGATAGTGGTTTCATGCAGTAATGTCCACAGGGGGCAGCCTCAAAATATACATTCTGAGCAAGCTGAAGGTCATAATTCACAACTCATACCCTCACTACTTAGGAACACTGTCCAGTTTCTGATAGGATAGTATTGTTAGAAGCATTGGGGGGGGGGGGGGGTTAAGCTGGAATTCTGAAAGTCACCAACCAGAACCTGGCATTTTATACTATGGTTAAACACACTTGACTCCTGAAAGTATTTCCTAACGCCTGTGCTGCGTGGAGTCTATGGTCTCTAAAAATTCCAGTTCTGCTTCATAAGCTTGCTTCATTTTGGTCTAGTTTAGGATGAATAAGGAGTTATTTTCTGCTTGTAATTCTTATACAACTGGGAGTCAGAAATCCCTGCTGATCTGCTACAAATCCCCAAAGGCCTTTCAGTAAATTCAGCAACATGAAGTATTCAGCAACTGAATTAGAAATTTATTGTTTAGTGTAATTTGATTGACTTACATTGCAATTTCAGCATTACATTAACTCCAGAATCAAGTTATTAAGTAATTAAATCAGAGCCAGTGCTAAACAGTCAACATATTGTATATTTCCCAGGTGGGTCTTTGCGCCAATCCTAGCTCTTTTTGAATTTTTGAAAAACGTGTTTCTTGCTTTTTGGTTAATCTATACAAGTAGAGGATTTCCATTTACACATGAGTACTTTTAGTGGAATGAATTGTGTTAAGGGTTTTTGAAGTTAGCAATCTTAGTGGTGGATCCCACCAACTGCACCCTGTTTCTAACCACAGCTGGCCCTCTGTATCCATGTATTCTTCATCCATATGTGTGTGTGTGTGTGTGTGTGTGTGCGCGCGCGCGTGTATAAATCTGGAAGACAAAGTGTAAAATCATGGACTGCATTTCTCAGCTTTATTCTGTTAAGGCTTGTATTGCATGCATCATTTTACATTAAAAGGTGTTTAATGGAGAAACTTTTGTGTACTTTATATGTTCTGTATTGCACTTTTGTTGCCATGTAACACGCCTTGAGTCCCTTTTTGGGAGAAAGTGGCGAGATATAAATAAAATTGTTGTCATTATTATTAAACATAAATGCCAATGTAACATAACAGTTAACTCCCCTTTTAATGTAAATTTAAGTAAACTGGGATTTGTTTTTCAAGAATAAACTATTTGCTAAATGCAAATATGAAACAATATATGAGAAATATTTATTGATATTCCCTTTCATCACAATTTAGTCTGCCTGCATTTCTTTCACAAGGCTGCCTAAAAAAGGAAAATCCTACAGAACAAACGCTAGAAGAGAAATAAAGGTTTTAGACGGGATTCATCAAACAGCTTCATTAAATTGGGTGAAACTCCATGGGAAGACTGAGACCACCCTCTGCTTTTGTTGTAATGTGCCTTGACTAAAGTCAGAAGGTAATTGAAGCTCTGGGCAAGAAAAGTACTGAGCATGGAAATTGTATTCAAACAAGTCTCCTAGATCACCAATTCCGTGCATCTATCAATCTCCCAGCTAGCTGGTTTGTCAGTATTTCAGAGCTTAAAGGGCTTCCTTGATTGTGAAAACAGTTCAGTTTTCTTTCAGACATGGCATGAACGAACCTAATGACATGGCATATTTGCTATGATTAAGTAGGATCTAATTCTGATCAGTGCCTAAATGGAAATACATATGGCATCACCACATGTATGGCCTTGATTTTATTCCTCCCCACCGCTGCCTCTATCTCTGCCACCACCACCGGCTTCTGGTGTGTCAATTCTACACTCCAAGAGGACTGCCGGAGCAGCATAATGGTGGACTGGTAAGTTTCATTTAATTTTAAGGGCTGGGGGTGGGGCTTTGGGGTGGGTGAGTGCCCTCTTACCTCTCCAGGCTCATAGAGCTCGAAAAAATGAGCGAGCTGTGGGGACTGGCTCTTGAGTAGCCCCAGGACTATCCAGGAGTGAGTCCCCACAGGACCAATACCCCATTACTTCTGGGCCTTTCAGGAAGGCCCAAATCTAATGGGGTATTTAATTGCTTCAGGACAAAGCAGGTATGTGTTAGGTAAAAGTCCACATTTTGGGGCCTGACTGGATGGGCTCACAGTCTCTGCAGTCAGATTCAGGTTTCTCAATACAGCTAGATGATGGAAGTGAAAGTGGTTTAACACTGCTTAAGGTGCCTTGTGATAAGGTGCTTAACACCTAGCTATTCTATAAATTAGCTATTCATTCTACAAAAAAGTTCTCTTTTTGTTCTGATGGGACTGGCCCAGATCTTATCATACAAGACAGCAAGGGAATGACTTTGTGCAAATATGGTTATAAGTGCTTAAAACTTGGCTGCCCTTGGGAACAAGGATTCAGCCACCAGCAGGGATGAGTGTATTCCTTTGTGTGGTGGATTTCCCCTGTGGTTTAGATTCTGGAAGAAGAGTGCCTCTGTGCTAAATAATTATAGAGGTGATACAAATCCATCTGCAAAACTCAGTAGTCATCTCTTAAGAAAAAACAGCACAGATTTTGCTTCTGCTTTAGCTGAAAAGCCTTCAACACTCTTGAAAATTTAATGAGTAATGGGGCATTCATTGTGCTAACACTGTAACTGGAAAAAAGCTGGGAACTAAGAAACACTTGTTAAGTTGAAAAGTGAGGAGTTTTGTTTAGCAAGCTTCTTTCGTTCTATTTTCTTAACTCCTGGAGGTAATATTTCATGTAGGCAGATCACAATAATGAAATAATGGAGAAATATTGAAGCAGAACTTCCTTTAAAATATAGTTCTGAGTTCTGAGTATGTAAAACAGGTTTCTTCAGCTAAAACCTTTCCTATATACCAAGTAACATCAGATTCTGGTTGTATTTAGGAAAAGTAAGCCAGGGATGATCCTAGCTTTTCTGGAGATGGTTAAAGCTCCCACCTACACTTCCCAAATTTAAAGTGTTGTCTTCTATTCTTCTCACAAGCACTGGGGGCCCTTCCACACAGCCCTATATCCCAGAATATCAAGGCAGAAAATCCCACATTATCTGAGTGTGGACTCAAATAACCCAGTTCAAAACAGATATTGTGGGATTACCTGCCTTGATATTCTGAGATATGGGGCTGCATGGAAGGGCCCTAGTTAACACCAAGGCTAACAAGAAGGCTTGGCAAAAGTATGATAGCTGGGACCCTACCCTGGTTGTGCAACACAGGCCTGAATTAATGAGGGGAACACGTATGTGAGACAGCACAGTGAGTGAGAGATGCAGCTGCGTCAGAGTCTTGAGAACATTGTTCACCAGAAATGGGGAAAGGAAACATTTCTATCCCGTTTACCATCTTTGTAAGCCATTGTTTGTCATTTAACAGTAAATAACTCTAACATTACTTCACTTGCCTTAAGCACTATGCTTGGCTGTATGTTGTCCCCCCTCTTTCTGCCCCCCCTTCCTGACCCGTGTTATGCCCATCTTCCCTTCATTAATTCTGATGTGCATTGCGCAAGTAGCATAGCACCCCAGCTATCATACTTTTGCCCAAGGCTTTCACAAAGGCTGTCTGTACTCCCCTCCTGAATACACAGTGCATGATGCTCAGGTGGAAAAACATTTGCCTTAGGGTGCATCCACATTGTAGAATTAATGCTATTCAACATCACTTTAACTTATGGGTGTTGCAGTTTTACCAGATCTTTACCCTTTGCTGCCTAAGAATGCTGATACTTCAGCAAGCTGCAAATTCCAGGGATCCATGGCATTGAGCCACTGCAACTGAAATGGTTCCTTATGCTTTTTAGAATTCAAAGACCCACCAACTGCGACTAGTTCCAGTTACTCCTCTGCTATTTTACTTTTGAGTTTCCTTTAAAGTGTCCCAGTTCCTCTTTCCTCTTTTCACACTTTTTGCTTGGTTTCCTTATTTCATATAAGAGACACCATTTTACTACACATATATAATAGGACTTGGGCATCTACAGATTTTAGTAACTACTGGAACCAAATCAGAGTGTATACCTGGGCCCCTCTGTAGTAGTTTAATATGTTGCTTCTCATCAGTAACCTTTGCCTTCTGATTGTCTAGCAACACTTTCCCACTCTGCTCACCCAATATGGATCCCAGTTTTTTATCTTTAAAATGTTGGAGGGCATATTAATGATCAGTGTAGTTTCCATTGTTTTTGTCTCATTTTCCCATTGTGAACTGAATGACAAAACATATATGCTTGTGGGAACATACAACACATGACAGACTGACTGCTCAAAAAGATGAAAGCAGTCATCCAATGCGTTATTTCTTTTTCAAAAAGGTCTAGACAAGAAGATAGTACCATCTGTAGTTTTGCACAGTTGTGACGTTGCCCAATTTGTCTGACAAATGCACACCTTCTTGCTGAGATTGACAAAGAAAGTTTGCTTTCTTGCAGGTGGGAAGAATTCCAGTGTTTCTTTTTCTCATGCATTAGAACTAGAGGAGTGAGGAGTTATATCCCCAAGTGGAAGGATGTACCTGAGGGCCCTTCTACACAGCCATGTAATCCAGAATATTGAGACAGGAAATCCCACATTATCTGCTTTGAATTGGAATATAGGGCAGTGTGGACTCAGATAATCCAGTTCAAAGCAGATATTGTGGGATTTTTTGCCTTGATATTTTGGGTTATATAGCTGTGTGGAAGGGCCCTGAGTTTCTCTAGATCAGTGATTCTAATGCAAGGTTTGAAAACTGGAAAGCAAATCCGACCTAGCAAGGGAGGGACTTATTTCCAGGTTGAATGCATAAATCATGAAAAACCATGGGTTGCTTTTAAAGCATATAATTTAATGGTCCTGAACCATGACTTGTATTCATATGTTACTGTAAGGTCAGAATAGAGACAAATTGTATAGTTTCCAATTTGCAAAGGGATCAGGCAAGGATACTTGTATTCCAAACATATCATACATAAAGCAGTGAAATTACAAAGTGCAAGGAAAAGTTTTTAAAGTTCCAATTATTAATATCTAGCCATCTATTTCCAAGTTGGAGTTCCAAAGTCTCTACAGTTGCATTAGCATATTGTACAAATATGTGCACTTTCCCCTGTACATTACATGCAGTCACTCCAGGCATGTAGCCGGGGGTGGGGGGCTAAGGGGGCTTCAGCCCCCACCGAAATTCTCAGGGTGGTCCGCGAAAAGGCCTTACTGGTACATTATTTAAACTGTTATGTTTATTCATATCATGATCTGATCACCATGCTCATTATATCCCACATTAATGGGGTTATTGGGATAACAATACAAAAGATTTGCTAGGGTAGACCCTCTTCCACCCAGTCTCAGCCTCCCCCGAACCAAACTCAGCCCCCTCCGAAACAAAATCCTGGCTACGGCCCTGAGTCACTCTATCCGTTTAGTGATCCAGAGGTTTCATTAGTCCAACTTTTCTATGATGCAACATTATGTGGATTAAGCATGTCCCTGAGACAGAAAGAATCTAGTCACACACACACACACACACACACACACACACACACAGATGAATACTAGGAGTACCCAAGTAGAAATAGGTCAAATATCTGCAACATTTGTGATCTGAATGTTTATCATTTTCAAATGGATTCAGTTTTGTTACAAAAATTAATTTCTGATTATTGTTCTATGATTTGATATGGCTTGCACACGCACACCTATTTAAAGACTGTGCATTGCAAATGTATTTATCATGTTATTTTGTAACTGTTTATTTTGTTTTGTTATTTCATGTATTTTATTTTGCTGTACTGTAATTTTGGTCTTGGCCTCATGTTAGCCACCCCGAGTTCCCTTTGGTGAGATGGTGGTGGGGTACAAATAAAGTATTATTATTATTACATTGGGACTCCCTTGTACTCAAACACTTATCTTAGAATGAAACAAGAGCCAAAACAACCCTGCTAAAATTCTGCATGATATTGATTGTCAGGATTTAATGGCATTTAGTGTCTGTTCTGCTTCCTGTTTTGGCATTTCTCACCCAACTAGGACTTCTGAGGTTAATTATCTAAGAAATTACATTTTAAAAGTACAGAGCTCTATTTGAAGTGGCTTATATAAGAATGCTGCCTCCTGTTCACCTCATGAGAAGCTGTAAGGCCTGAATTGAGGTATGATTAAACCCTACACTATCAGGTTTAAGAGTCTCCATATGACTACTAAAATGTGTATGATTCTTACAGAGAGGACAATGGACCAGCATGGTATAGCAGTTTTAAGACTATGGCATTTTTTACACTGCCCTATAATCCAGATTATTAAATCAGATAATCCCCATTATTTACTTTGAGCTGGAATATCTGAGTCCACACTGCCATATAATCCAGCTCAAAACAGATAATCTGGATTTTATATGGCAGTGTAGAAGGGGCTTATGTTGCAATAAAGACCTCAGTTAATTGAAGCCTGGTTTATTTTACTCCCTTAAATATCAGTACTTTACATTGTCAATTTATGTATTCTTAAAAAAAATGTGTGGTTCAGTCTATGATGGCCATACATCCTATAAGGCTTTTGGTGGCCCCAGGCCCTGAAATTCATTTCCTAGTGAGATTAGGTGATTTTCTTTTACCACAAAGTGAGACCTGAATATTTTTAAAGAAAGTGCTTTTAATAGAGTTTGTTGTTAACTGCCATCAAATTGACTTTGACTTATGGTGACCTTATGAATGAGAGACCGACAAGTTGTTCTATCAGATGCTCTGCTCAAATTTTGCAGACTGAGGGTGGTAGCTTCCTTGATGAATTCAATCCATCTGGAATGTGGTATTTTCCTACTGCCTTCCACCTGACTAAGCGTTATTGTCTTTTCTAGTGAGTCATCTCTTCTCATTATATGGCCAAAGTAGGACAGTTTCAGTTTAGTCATCTTGGCTTCTAGGGAGAGATTAGGCTTGATTTGCTCTAGGATGCATTTACAGTATTTGCCTTCTTCACAGTCCACAGTATCTGTAGGTCTCTTATCCGGTACCTCATTTCAAATGAGCATTTTCTTCTAAGCAGTTTTTCTTCAGTATTCACAACGATGCATAGAAATGAGAAATATGATGCTAAATTTAGTATCCAATGATATATATTTGCATTTCAGGGGTGTGTCTGGTTCCCCCATAGCTACCCATCCAAAGTCCAAGTCTTCTGATTTCTTGACTGCAGTTTCCATTCTGATTGGTGACTGAGACAAAAAACAGAAAATCGTAAACTGTTTTTATTGTCTGCTTTTAAGTTAGGTAATTCATCTATGTGATTATTTTTATTTTCTTAAATTCTAGCTATAAATCTGTCTGCTCTTTCTTCTGTATTCATTCCAAGTCTTAGAGCCCTTCCATACAGGCCCTATATGACAGGATCTCATCCCAGGTTTTCTTTTTATCCCAGATTATCTGACAGTGTGGACTCATACTCATATAATCAAGTTTAAAACAGAAAATCTGGTATCAGATCCTGGGTTATACAGCCTGCCTGGAAGGGCCCTTACTGTACTGTTTCTAATAGTATTATTTTAAACTTGTAAGCCACATTGAATCCCAGACTGGAGAAAAAGCAGTATGTGCATAAAGACCACCACTATTTTCTAGTGCTGTTTACTATTGCACCATCTCCACAATCTGTTTCCTCCCTCTCCAAATTTGCATTACTTTGAGCATAAATTATACACCATTCTCAAAAAGTTTCATCATACATTTGTTCGTTTTTAAGGGACCCAAGACTGCATTTTCTGTTTTGTTTTCTTTTTTCCATGATACATGGCATTTGAGGAAGAGAATGCTTGTGCACCATCTAGTGTCAAATCTTAGAACTGCCTGTTGTTGTGAGTTACAACATTAGCACCTTTTTCTTGTATTTTCACTATCTAGTCCAGTGGTTCTCAACCTTCCTAATGCCAGGACCCCTTTATACAGTTCCCCATGTTGTGATGACCCCCAACCATAAAATTATTTTCGTTGCTACTTCATAACTCATTTTGCTACTGTTATGAATCGTAATGTAAATATATGAAATGCAGGATGTATTTTTATTCACTGGGCCAAATTTTTCACAAATATCCAATACGCCAAAATTTGAATACTGGTGGGGTTGGGGAGAGGGTGATTGATTTTGTCATTTGGGAGTTGTAGTTGCTGGGATTTATAGTTCATCTACAATCAAAGAGCATTCAGAACTCCACCAATGTTGGAATTGAACCAGAACTCCCATGACCAACAGAAAATACTGGAAGTGCTTGGTGGGCATTGACCTTGAGTTTTGGAGTTGTAGTTCACCTAAACCCAGAGAGCACTATGGACTCAAGCAATGATGGATCAAACCAAACTTGGCATGACTACTCAATATGCCCAAATGTGAACACTGGTGGAGTTTTGGGGAAAATGGACCTTGACATTAGGGAGTTGTAGTTGCTGGGATTTATAGTTCACCTACAATCAAAGAGCATTCTGAACCCCACCAACAATAGAATTGGGCCAGACTTCCCACAAATAACTCCCATGACCAACAGAAAATACTGTGTTTTCTGATGGTCTTTGGTGACCCCTCTGACACCCCCTTGCAATTCCCCAGGGGTCCTGACCCCCAGGTTGAGAAATGCTGATCTAGTCAGAAGACTTTCTTTCTCTGAGCCTTTTTCTCCTTATAGTTTATCAGTATCCAATATCTAAAATCACAAATACAATTGATTTAAAAGTATAACTCAGATGCAATCATTAGCCATAAGCATTGTAATGCTTATTTTCTATTTCTTAAGTACGACTTCACATTGAATGAAAACACACAATAGACACAAAGAGAAACAACACCTACCCACAAGTTTCAGTGTGTTTAGTGACAATACAATGCCATTTGTTTCAAGCAGGTATGATTAGACTAAAAGTCATGACACGTTCTTTCCCCATATATTTGGATGGCCGTATAATTCCCTTTCACCCCATAGTTAACCAAAGGAACCATTCATTGGCAGAAGACAGACCCTGCCCCTCACAGAAAGTTTTTTTTGTTTGATGATAAGCTGCAAATCATTCTATTACAGAATAAACCATTCAAAAGCTATAACTTTGCAAGTTGGATTCTGAAGTGTCCAGGTGCAGGAGAGGAGAAGGGCTTTTTTAAAAAATCAAAGAGATAATCATGAAAGTGAACAAAGTGAAGTCTGATGTTTGAATCAATCCATTGCTGGTCTATCATTGCATCTCCCTCTACAAGCCTACTTGGTCTTTTGAGGTCTTTGGAGGAAGCTGTTCTTTGAGTCCTGTCACCGCAGGAGGCCCATTTGATGGGGACATGCCTGAAGACCTTTCCCCTGGTTGCTTCTAGGATGGCTCCCTCTCTGCTACCTTCTGCTGTCAAGAAAAAAAACTTTATTCAGGTAAGTCTTTGATGTCTGAACTTCTCTCCTCTTGAAGGGAGTTTAGCTCCTTCAATGTTATCTATGTGTTTCATCATTGGCATCGTAATTAGTTTATTTTTAATTATGCTCTGTTTTCAGTTTGTGTTAGCCAATTAGAGAGGGAATTTTAGTTTTATTTATTTATTGTTCATTTTTATATACCGCTCCTCCCTGCAGGCTCGGGGCGGTTTACATAAAACAACAGATTAAAATACAGATAAAACACTTTGTTATATAAAACACAAGGACATGGTCAGAGTTGTTTGGGGGAACTTAGATTGAAGGCCTGCTTAAAAAGAGTCATCTTGCAGTCCCTCCAGAAGGGGGCTAACTCCATGATAGCCTGAACGTCATCTGATAACAAGACTATCACAAAGTTTGGCCAAAATTGTTTGCAATTACCAGAATCCCCCAGTCAGAATAACCACGTATGAATTCCGAGATTTCTAGTCCCAAAAAATTATCAAGTACTGTGTTTGTCATGGCAGATGGAGCAAGCCAAAATTATCACTTTGTCAGATTTGGGGTAGATTTGTCTAATCCTCTTTTATAGTTAGAACTGCCTCTTAGAATGCCTGTGAGAAATGATGTGGTATAATTCAAGCATGTCAGACCAACTTTCCCATGTTTTTTATAAGCAAGGGGCCAATGTGGGATAGTTGTCTAGGCTTTGGACTACAGCCCTGGATATCAGAATTCAAATCCCTGCTCAGTCATGAAATTCACTGGATGGCCATTCAATGCTAATCAAGGTGGCCAATTGCAACATGCACACTTGTCTCAAGCAGACAAGAGTTCTTTCTCCCACTCTGGACATTCCACAGATTTAAAAACCTCACTTGCCTAGTTTCCAACAGACCCTTCAACCTCTGAGGATGCTTGCCATAGATGTGAGTGAAACATTAGGAGATAATGGGTCAGGAACATACCCATACAGCCTGGAAAACTCACAGCAATCCAATGATTCCTGTCATGAAAGCCTTCGACAGCCCTCCGGATGAACCTGGGAAAGGCACAGTCTCTTATCTTTAGAGGAAAGCAATGGCAAACATCTTCTGAACTAATCTTGGCAGGGAAACCATGTGTCAGGTTTCCCTTAGGGTTACCATAGGTCAGAAATGACGTGAAGACTCACAACTAGGCATGAGAAAAAAGTTATGAAAATGAAAAGAAATCGGAAGGGATTCGTATGTATGGGACTTTCAAGTTTATACGGATCGCAAGGCCAATCCTGGAAGTGGACTTTCTTTTTCGCACCCCCTGGGCCCAAAATTTCGTTAGGTTATTAAATATTTCGGATGTCCCCCCAACAGGAAAATTTCCCCCTCCAAAATAGCTTTGCAGACATAACTCACAGTCAAATCAGGGCCTTTCCATGCTTGAAGCCTAATTAGAGTGAAGGGCCTCCTCCAGGAAGTGAAAAAGGAGCCGGAAACCATAGAGAGATCCAGATTGGCACTCCTAGAGGGGCTGGAGGACTGACTTAAAAGCGATTTAAACACCCAGGAGGGGGTTTAGATAGAAGGACAGAGTAGAAGGACATAAGAACTGCTGAGAGAAGGGCAGCAGGAGTGAAAAAGAGCACGGAGAGGAGAAGGAAGAGTTCAGAATCAAGAAAAGCCATAGAGTTCAAACGGAAGTCCTAGACTGCTATGGTAAAACTGAATGGGAAAAAGCTGGAGTGAGGAGAACTCTAGCAAGGCCTGCACCAGAGGTATTTAATAATATTAATAATAATATATTAATGCATTATATCTCCTGCAAGGAAACCAAGGGAAATGTTGCCCCTTGATTTGCCTGTGCTTAAAACAGTATCAGTCCTGTTTCCCTGCTTTGCCTACTTTAGAACTACTAACGAATTTCGTTAGTAATTATGTTACATTTTAGAAATTTTTGGAATTTTTTTGTAAGTCTTTCTATTACTAATAAAAAAAATCCCCCCCATTAGATTTTTCGATTCCCTATTTTTGGGTTCGAAACCATGCCTACTCACAACAATGATAATATTTTTTTATACTTCTAAGCCGAAGAGCCAGCGTTGTCTGTAGACACCTCCTAAATCATGCAGCTAGCATGACTCCATGGAGTGTCGATAGTCTACCCACCTAGAAAGCGGTCATATTTATTTATTTATTAACTTTATTTATACCCAGCCACCATCTCCCCAAGGGGACTCAGGGTGGCTTACATGAGGCCAAGCCCAATGACACATAATAACAACAAAACAGCAAATAACAACAATACAATCAATATACTTATTCTTTTACTCCTGCCTTCTACATCACCAAGCATTATAGCATTTTCTAATTAGACACATCAACAATATATCATTGTGAGGATCCCAGTTGTAATATGGAGTCCTTTGGAACTACTTGCACTGGGAGATTCTACTAGCTTTACAAAAACCTTGTTCCTGCTTGTCATGAAAACTGGTTCTTAGATAAAGAAGATCAACACATCTAGTTGCATTTTTAAGAATCTCCTTGGGTCTTTGCTACAAATAGTACCATGACAAGGGCTTGCACTTTAGAAATTATCATTTCAGGACTGCATGTGAGTTGCCACTAATCTTCCATCAATCAAATTCTTTCTCAAAGGCATTTTTCTCTGACTTTTTAAAAGCATAGATGTGGGAATTCCATGGCCCAAGGGCCACCTATACCTGTTGTTGAAATTCCTTGAATCTGCCTCTCCAATTACCCTCCACATAAAATATATGACTGTTCTAAATATGAATTAAGGGGAAGGGAGTGATGGAGAGAAGATGTGGGAGGGAAGGAAAGAGAGAGAGGGGGGGAGAGGGAGAGAGGGAGAGAGGGAGAGAGGGAGAGAAGGAGAGAGGGAGAGGGAGAGGGAGAGGGAGAGGGAGAGGAGAGAGAGAGAGAGAGAGAGAGAGAGAGAGAGAGAGAGAGAGAGAGAGAACTAAGTAGCTCCATTGGCTGCCGTTCATCTTCCGGGCCCAATTCAAGGTGCAGGTTCTTACCTACAAAGCCCTGAATGGTTTGGGACCTGCCTATCTAAGTGACCACATTTCTGTCTACAAACCCAGGCAATCTCTCCAATCATTTGGAGAGGCCCTACTATCGCTCCCATCGCTTTCGCAGGTGCGTTTGGTGGGGACGAGGGAGAGGGCCTTCTCTGTAGTGGCCCCCCGACCCTGGAACGCACTCCCCAAGAATATTAGACAAGCCCCCACTTTGGCAGTTTTTAGGAGGAGCCTGAAAATGTGGTTGTTCCAATGTGCCTTCCCTGAATAAAGTAAATAACACCCTGTTGTGTTCAATCTCTGCAAATGTCCTCAGAAGCACTTTAATAGCAGGTTGGGTATTTGCCCCACATTGTCCTTGACACCTTCTTGTTATATACAATCTACCTTTGCCTGCATCCCGTGTTTATTTATTTTAAAATTTTAATATTCACATTTGGCCCACCCGAAATGGTTTTAAATTGTATGTTATCACTTATGTTTGAGTTTTATTGATGGTATTGTTTTATAATTGCTGTTGTGTTGTTATTATGTGTTATTGGGCTTAGCCTCGTGTAAGCCGCACTGAGTCCCCTTGGGGAGATGGTTGCTGGGTATAAATGAAGTTAATAAATAATAATAATAATAATAATAAATAAGAGAGAGATGCCATTCTTGGAAGCTTTCAGCATCAGCAGATTTTCTTTAAAATAGATGTAAAGTTCCTATCTACATCTTGTTTTGTCAATAGACACCAGAAGCGACATGCAGTTTCTCAAGTTGCTTCAGACACACACACACAAAAATGGACCCCCGAATTTTTCTACCCCTGGTTTAATGTAGCCTTCTTCCTCTCATTCTCTATTGCAGCTTAGCCTGAACACCTACAGTGCAAGCAGTCTCTTATTGCTTGCTGCTATTCCCTGCATCCAATTCTTCCTCTCCTTCTTTGCCTCTGCTGGAATTTTAGAATGCGTGCTCCTTTGCCCAGGAATATGTCCTTATGTCCTCCATAAATCATCGGGCTATATAAAGAAGCAAACAAGTCACACTATTCTGTAATGTTCACGAAGTGAAAATGTTTGGGATCCCCAGGGAGGTTGCAGAGGTATCACAACCTTGGAATGTCCTTTTGTCCAGCCATTACCCTACTGCTCAAAGAAATGCTCCTTAACTTCATTTTACCTCCCCTATTCTTCAATTAATAAAAAAGAATTCAGAGGATAATACCGATGCTGAATGAATTTATTTTACCACTACACTTACCATAACGTATCACCTTTCCTGGTGTCTCACTCCTCTACTTCTCCCTGCTGATATGAAAGCAAAACTGGGCAAGATTAATGAATCTATCAACACCAATGGGAGGGAGGGAGGACATAATGGGAAGATAATAAAGAAAACAAAGGTTGGAAACATGTGAGAGTGGTAGAGCTGACCAAAATTGGCAAGGTTAATTACCTTTCCATAAAAGAGGGACAAATCAGACCCATAGTTCCCAAACTTATCTCATTGGACAGCAGTATGGATTTTCTTTCACTCATCTAGTTATGATAGACACTCATGAAATGCATTGAGATTGTAATACTGTAAGGTTGTTCTTCCAAGCTTTGATTTGCTCCAATTAATATTGAAGCTTGGCTTTTAACATCCTCCAAATCAATATTTGCTATTTGAATTCATTCTATTCTTTCCTATTTGATTTTATGCTTGCTATGAGTGGTGTCAGGGGGCTTTTATGTCAATCTACTTTAGGATTTACTCTTTCATTTAAATGAGATATCCAAGGTGTTGAACATATTTAGGGTAAGCAGGGCTGTCCAACTGCCGGCCCTGCAGGTGTTTTGGACTTCAAATCCCAGAAATCCTAGCCAGTTTACCAGCTGTTAGGATTTCTGGGATTTGAAGTCCAAAACACCTGCAGGGCCGGCAGTTGGACAGCCCTGGGGTATAGGATTCAGGACTTTGGATTGTCCCTTTAATGTCTGAACTCAAATCTGGGGTAGATTCAACAACTAATGCAGATCTGAAGGACATTCCTATTAGTGGCCATTTATATATTGATACATTCATCAAAATACATTTTCAGTGATCATTGCTAATATGAAGGTTCAGAAGAAAAACTAGAAATGTTCAGGCAAGCAATGTTATTTCCCATCCCCATTCCCCCGAAAAACATGGAGAAAATAAGGGGTTTATGTTTATGTTTGTATGTTTGTTTGCTTTTTTGTTTTGGTGGCAGGGGAGGGCTTTCACATCTTTAATTATTATATCCTGTGGCTGTGACAGCAAAATAAAATGAAAACAATGCTATTATACATTGTTCAATGCAGACAACAATGGAAAAATACATTAAAGGCACAAATTAATGCAGCACTTTAGACCAAATATGATTGGCTACAAATTTAATCCACCCAGATTTTATCCAGTGTGATGTGGTTCAAGCATTGGATTAGGACACTGGGGAAACAAAGGTTTGGAGTCACAGTTGGGTATGACAGGTATGATGGAGTTTGCCTGAATTTGCCCTCTGGTGGCCACAGTGGAAGTAACAGAATGGAAAGAGAGCCTTAGCTGAAGGTATATATGGATGTATATATTAGGCTTGTTTGATCAAGGAAAAAAAATGTTCAAAACTCATTTCGGATATAGGGGGTGCTGGCGATTCGAATCTGAAATAATTTCTGAATTTTTACGAAAAAGTCAGAATTTTCCAAAATTTCCAAAATTTCCGAATTGCTTCGTTAATAGCAGGCGCGATTACGCAATGTGCGAAAACCTGCAAACGGGACAGGCAAAAACTTGGGGGATTCCCTTTCCCTCAGATTTAGACCGCCACTGACAAAGCTTGCCACAGTGGTAGAAAATATTATCCTCAGTCAGCATATTAACTTTCAATGTGTATAGAAGATCCCTGGGGTTTTGACAATTTTAAAAGTAATTTCACTAAATTAATAAGGAATATTACAAGAAGAAATGTGCTGTCTCCAGGATTCTCTTGGAAAATTTTAATCTATCTGTTTTGCATATTTATCTAGAGCACACCCCTCTGAATATGAGAAAATGGAAGATTAGATTAGGAGATTTCTAGTTTCCAAAAGTATAACTTGTAACCACAAGGAGAGGAAGGGGCCTTCCAAACTGTTATTGTGTTGTTCCCCAAGGAAAAGATGAGATTACGAGACTTCTAGTTTACAAAGTAATTTCACTAAATTAATAAGGAATATTACAAGAAGAAATGTGCTGTCTCCAGGATTCTCTTGGAAAATTTAAATCTATCTGTTTTGCATATTTGTCTAGAGCACACCCCTCTGAATTTGAGAAAATGGAATTTCTCTCATAACATTAAATTAATTTACTACATTTGCTTGTTTCCAAGATAAGTGGAGGCCAGGCCACTGTTCAACATTGCCCCATCCTCCCAGATAAGGAGAGAGGGATCCCCAGAGTACCTATTGCTTGACCGCCCTGTGGATGGCAGTGTCCCACCCCGGCCTTCCAAGTTGTGGCTGCCCACCGTTGGCCAGCATTTCACTCCCTCGCCCCAACCTTCAAAGAGCAGGAGGGACAAATCCCCCCAAGGACTGACCATTTGCCTGCGCTGTGAATGCCAACGGTTTTCTCCGACCACCCCCTCTAGCAACTGGGGATGCACGAATTTCCCCAAGGAATGTCTGTTTGCCTGCCCAAGGATAAGATTGGATTAGTAGATTTCTAGTTTCCCAAAGTACCACGCGTAACCCCAAAGGAGAGGAAAGGGGCCTTCCAAAGTTTTATTGTGTTGATTCCCAAGGATAAGATTGGATTAGTAGATTTCTAGTTTCCCAAAGTACCACATGTAAACCCAAAGGAAAGGGGCCTTCCAAAGGTTTATTGTGTTGATTCCCAAGGATAAGATTGGATTAGGATCTTTTGGCTTATTCTGTTTATGCCTTGCATTATTAGTAGATTTCTAGATTCCCAAAGTATCATGTGTAACCCCAAGGAGAGGAAAGGGGCCTTTCAAAGTTTTATTGTGTTGATTCCCAAGGATAAGATTGGATTAGTAGCTTCCTACTTTCCAAAAGTACAACTAGTAACCCCAAGGAGAGAAAAAGCCCTTAGAAGTTGGATTCCCTGCTTCAGGAAGGGAATTATTAACAGCAAAGGGGAATTCTGGTTTTCCAAAGCACAGAAGTCAAACCCCAGGAGAGAAAAAGCCCTTAGAAGTTGGATTCCCTGCTTCAGGCCGATTCATTTCCGATTCACTTCCTAGATTGGAAATAAGATGGTGATAGTGGCTTCGAAAGGGCAAGGATACTTCCGGTTTCTCAAATCACCTCGAAATTGCGAATAGACTGGATTCATAAGGTTTTCTGGACAAGATTGGTTTAGAAAGAATTTGTCCTTACCTTCTTCTTAGGCTAAGAGAATCTGACTTGCCCAAGGTCAGCCAGTAGGTTTCAATGGCTGAACAGGTCTTCTGGAGTGCTAGGCCAACATACAAACCTGTAGACCACATTGTCTTCTGATCTATATGATATCCTCCAACATTTCACAGATGAAAATCAGGACCTTTTGGCTTATTCTGTTTATGCCTTGCATTAAGAATGGCTTCTTTCTCTCAGTCAAGAATCTCCCGCTAATCAATTCCGCTGGATGACCCTGAATTCTGCTACTATGAGTGAGGAAGAAACATTTTTCTCTGTCCCTTGTCTATACATAATATACAGTTATAGATAGAATCCTATTGTTCTCCCCACTTAGTTAACTGTCAACAAGCTATTCTGATGATAGATGTTTGGAGGTTTGTTTTGTTATCATCCTTTCCATCTATAGATTTCCTTTGCCCATACTGATGCATTCCCTTGCTTAAGTTCCTGAAGGTAATTTAATATGCACCTTGATCTGTCCTGATCTCTGCTTCTTGTGGCATCTAAACTACCCATTATTTCAAGCTGTCTAAGTTCCATCTTAGTTTCTTGCATTATTTTCTCTAGAAGCTTTGGAATGAATTTCTGCTTTGACAATGCTCTCTTCCTTGAATTTGAATTTCCAAGGCTGACAAGTCAGAAACTTCAACTTTCTTCAATGACTGAAGAGAATAAACTAATTGGTCAGGAAGCCCCGAATTCTCACAAGCTGGTGATTTTCGATTCTGGAGTTAATACTGGTGTGGAGGATCTTTAGATGGCAATGTTTGTTTATTGTACCTGTTTATTGTGATGCTGGAAAGTAACTTGCTTGCTGTTACTCTTCCATTGTTCTTTCTTTGGGGTGCGTTGGGGGTGCGGTATATCCTTAGTCTTGATAAGGCATGAATCTGAACAAATCCTATTCTTAAAAGCTCCTGAAGCATAACAGCAGATCAGTCAGCCCCCCTGCAAAATTATCGTATTTTACAGCATAATAGTCACCATTGTGTATACAGCATAATAGTCACCATTGAACCAGCTTCTAGCTATGATTTTATGTGTTTTAATCATATTTTATATGCTGTTTTTATGCTGTTTATATGCTGTTTTTATATGTAAACCGCCCTGAGTCTCGGGAAGGGCGGTTTATCAAATCGAAATAAATAATAATAATAATAGTCACAACCCCACTTTTTCAGTCCCAAAATTGCTATTTTTGCTTTCCTCACATAATAGTTGCAGGCTTGAAACATTGCATAGTGTACATATTTGCAGATGACCAGCCTGACAATAGGGAAAGATAGCATTCCAGCCATAAACAGTCTCGCTAGGCTTTATGTAGTGTCGCATGTATCTTGCTGCACTCCATAAGGCTTTGCCTGTTCAGCTTTCAGATACTGCACTTCACTTAACTGAGTCCAATAGCACTGAGTTGAAGACATCACTTTTGAACTCAGCTGAGTAAAGCAGCATACCTGAAAGGTGGGCGAGTACATGAAGTGCGGTACTTAAAAGGGGGCATGTGGGTATGTGGATGGATATGTAAGTCAAGACCCATAACTGAAACAGGGTAGGTAAGCTCATGGGAAGGTGTGTGAGCAAAGTGCCATAGCTGGTGGGTGGGCAGGTGGGCAAAACTTGTTTATGTAGTGCAGCACGTTTAATAAAACGTCATGTTTTGTACGCAAAACTGACGCAATTGTTTTTCACTGTATAATAGTTGCACCCCCTTTTTCCAGTTGAAAAGGGCTCTAAAAGTGTGACTGTTATGCAATGAAATTTTATATTCTCATTCATTTATTTAACTTAACAAAATGGGTGTTGTTAAAGGCTACATTAATTTTGACTCATTATTTCCAAACGCTGGACCTTGATAACTGAATTGAAGTTTATATCCAGATCAGTGTGATCTATGTATGAGACTCTTGAGTGCTATATTTCATGAAACATCCAGATCCTGTCTTTTCCAAAGTATTTCTATCACTTTTCATTATTTCCTGTTATCCCTGCTTTTGTTTAGGGATGCTGGAGTAAGCTGCATTAATTACTTATTACTGAAAAATACATCTGAGACTGGTCAAATTTTGCTTATCAGCACATTTCAGAGTCTCTTTTAGTACAGAGGGTGGTTTTGTGACAGATGGAGAAATCTGAATCCCCATAGTAGTTTGAGCTTTGCTCTCTAAAAAAAAGGAAATGGGAAGGCATCCCAGATTTTGCATCTGCATGTCTAATTTGCACTTCTAAAAACCCAGGTGAACAAGGGGAAATAAGAGAGATGGATGAATTAGTAGATGTTCATGCAGAGTGCCACTGATGTGGGAAATTATGCTTCATACGGGCCACAGTAAAACTGTGGCAACATTAAAACAAGCCTTTTCTATTTTTATTAAAAACAGAGCTTCACTCCAGAATTGAACAGCGATCTGAAACCATAGATATATGTTGTATTTAATTTAGTTACATTTTATATAGAATTGTATATCATGTTCTTCCCTTCCAAAAAGAAGTTACCCAAAGTGGCTGCCAAGGTATTGAACCAAACTCAAAGGTAAAAGTAGCCATTGTTGTTGTGTGTCTTCAAGTAAACACATTGTGAGGTTTTCTAAGGCTAAGAGTATGTCATTTGCCCAAGATCACTCAGTGAGTTTCCATGACCAAGAGGAGAATTGAACCTTGATCTTTAGAGTCTTTAGAGTCACAATTCAACATTAAAACCACAGCACCATGCTGAATAACAATCAGCCATTATCCAAATGAAAATATCAGACTAGAAGCTCCATTGATACTACAAAATATAATATCTGAAGAACTCAGGCAGATGGGCCACTGACAGAAGCAAAAGTTTGCTTTCAAAACAAATGTTTTGAGTTGCTGACGGAATACACAGGTAAGGGGATAATACAACATGATAGGTGGATAGATCATTCTTTAATGGAATGGATACTCCTAGACCCATTTTTTCATCTCAATTATTTGATACCTCACAAAGGACATATGCTATAATGACATTAAAAGGGAGAGAAAGGGGGGAAAGTTATTTATTTATTTAAAACGTTTGTACCCCGACCTTCTCACCTCCACAGAGGGACTCAGACCTGCTTACAGCAAGATTCAATGCTATTCAATTTTAAAACATCTATAACTACATATTAAAATACATTAAAAAGCCCAAGACATAAAACCACATCGCCACTAAAACAATTCCACTCGATCTGTAAACGTGGTCATTCATTCAGACTATAACCAATGTCAGCCTATTCTGGGATATCTTCATTCCACATCCAAGTCTTCACCAGCCTCCTAAAGGATAACAGAGAAGGGGCAGATCTAACATCACTTGGGAGAGAGTTCCATAGCCGAGGGGCCACCACAGAGAAGGCCCTGTCTCTCGTCCCCACCAGTCGCACTTGCGAAGATGGCGGGACCAAACTGAGAGCAGGACCTCCCCGGAGGATTTTAATGCCCTTGATGGTTCATAGGGGAGAATCCGTTCAGACAAGTAAACTGGGCCAGAACCGTATA
Source organism: Anolis apletophallus (assembly GCA_030556195.1). Lineage (NCBI taxonomy): Eukaryota > Metazoa > Chordata > Lepidosauria > Squamata > Anolidae > Anolis > Anolis apletophallus. The sequence goes on from JARBWK010000002.1 coordinate 150,562,568, forward strand.
GGGTTTTGTAGGTTAAAACCAGCACTTTGAATTGTGCCCAGAAGCTAATTGGCAGCCAGTGGAGCAGGTGCAACAAGGCAGTTGTATGCTCCCGGTACCCCGCTCCTGTTAGTAACCTGGTTGCCAAGCGTTGAACTAATTGCAGCTTCCGAGCAGTCTTCAGAGGCAACCCCATGTAGAGAGCGTTGCAGTAGTCTATTCGGGATGTAACCAGAGCGTGGAACACCGTGGCCAAGTCAGACTTCCCAAGGTACAGGTGCAGCTGGTGCACAAGCTTTAACTGTACAAAAGCTCTCCTGGCCACCGCCGAGACCCTTGGCTCCAGGCTCAGCGATGAGTCCAGGATCACTCTCAGACTGTGAACTTGCGCCTTCATGGGGAGTGTAACCCCATCAAGCACAGGCTGTTACCCTATGCCCTGTTCGGCCTTACAACTGACCAGGAGGACCTCTGTCTTGTCTGGATTTAGTTTCAATTTGTTAGCCCTCATCCAGTCCATTACAGCGGCCAAGAACCGGTTCAGGACTTGAACAGCCTCCTTAGTAGCAGGTGGGAAGGAGTGCGAGTTGGACATCATCTGCGTACAGATGACACAGCACCCCAAAACTCCGGATGATCTCCCCCAATGGCTTCATGTATATGTTAAATAACATAGGGGACAATATTGAACCCTGCGGGACCCCACATTACAATGGCTGTGGAGTCGAGCAGGAGTCCCCTAGCAACACCTTCTGGGAACGACCCTCAAGGAAGGACTGGAGCCACTGTAATGCAGTACCTCCAAGGCCCATTCCTGCGAGGCGTCCCAGAAGAATACCGTGGTCGACGATATCGAAGGCCGTTGAGAGGTCCAGCAGAACCAACAGGGACACACTCCCCCTGTCGAGTTCCTGGCGTAGATCATCCACTAAGGCGACCAAGGCTGTCTCAGTGCCATGCCCCAGCCTAAAGCCAGACTGTGCCGGATCCAGATAATCAGTGTCTACCAAGAATTTCTAGAGTTGCAAGGCAACCACATGTTCCAGCACTTTGCTCAAATAGGGGAGATTGGAAACTGGTCGATAGTTGACGAATTGAGTGGGGTCAAGTGATGGTTTCTTCAAAAGCGTTTTTATTACAGCTTGTTTTAAGCTGGCTGGAATTTTGCCTTCCCGAAGGGAGGCATTAACCACCACCTTCACCCACTCTACCAAACCCCTCTGGCCAGGATGGGCATGGGTCTAGGATACATGCAATTGTAATCAGGCCCGGATTACCCATAAGGCCAGCCTAGGCCAGCCTCGGGCGGCAGGTTTGGGGGGCAGCGGATTTCTGTCCCCCGAAAACATATTTTTTTTAAAAAAAAACCACCCCCTTGCAGTGTTTTCCCCTCGCCCTCTCCCGAGAGAGTCATCATACCTTGGGAGAGGGCAGGGGCAGAGCGCTGCGAGGGGGCAGGGAGGAGGGAATGGTGCCCTCCCCTCGCCTGGGCCACCCCCTTGCAAAGAAAGGAGGTGGCGAGAAGGAGGAAGGGAAGCCCCGCCCTGCCGGCGGGCATGCATGCATGCCTACACATGCCTGCCAGCGGGCTTCCCTTCCTCTTCCTCCTCCTGGCCGCCTCCTTCCTTTGCAAGGGGGCGGCCCAGGCGGCGAGGAGGAGGGCGGGACTTCCCTTCCTCCTCCTCGTGCCCTCCTTTTGGTCGCGGGAGGTGGAGGAAGCGGCGAACGGAAGCCCCACAAGCAGTGCCGCGCAGCTTCCGTCCACCTCCTCCTCCTCCCGCGACTGAAGAGAAGGTGTGAGGTGGACGGAAGCTGCGGGGCTGGTGCTGCGCGGCTTCCATCCACCTCCTCGGGCCCTCCTTCTGGTCGCGGGAGAAGGAGGCGACAGAAGCCGCACGGCACCGGCCTCCTCCTCCTCCCGCAAATGGAAGGAGGGCGTGAGGAGGCGGCAATGGAAGCCGCACGACCGGGGCTGCTGCCGCACATGCGTAGCAGCGCCCTGGGGGCGTGGCTTCCCGCGCCCTGGGGGGGCGTGGATTTCCGTGCCCTGGGGGGGGGCGGCACGGGGCGTCTTGGCCTCAGGCAGCCGAAGAGGCTAACCCGGGCCTGATTGTAATGCAGAAAAAGCTCTAGAAACAACTTTGAGACTGAGACATCTAGATTGCCACATAATGCTGTTTCATACTGAATTATATGGCAGTGTAGATGGGGATTGATTTAGCTAGACTTTTGTGGATATTGATCAATTTCTCAAGATGGACAAATGGGATGATATCAAAGTTATAGGTATTAAAGTAGAGTTATATAATTCTGAGAGATGCAAATTGTGACCTTGGCCATAAATCCAAAGAGTTGCATGAGGTAATACAGGTCTTTAAAGTAGTTAGTCTGTTAGTATTGACATGTGAAAGCAATCAATCTGCTCTTCAAAAGTTACTTTCCTTGGAATCAAACCTTCTCTGAGAATTTCAAAGCGATTTGAAAAACCGAAAGTATCCTTGCCCTTTCGAAGCCACTATCGCCATCTTTTTTTCTGATCAAGGAAGTGAATCGGAAATGAATCAGCTTTGGAGGCAAGCATCTGGTTGCATGCTGGAATACTTGCCTCCAGCCAATGAGGGGAAACCACCTCAGGAGGGGCGGGGTTTCGGCAGGGCAGCCATTGCCCTTTAAAAAGGGCCGTGCATGCCTCGTGGGCTCATTGTGAGCCGGGGACACAAAGGCAGAGGGACTAGGGTGGACTGTGTGGTATTTCAGCCTGGTATTCATGTACATGCTGGGGATGATGGGATGGCTAGGGCTGAGGAGGATGCTAGTTGATGTGAATTCTGAACTGCAAAGTGATGTGCAAAGTGAAATGTCAGACAAGGCTAGTTCTCCTGAGAACAGCTCCGTTGCCATGGTTGTAGATGAACATTCCTGTGTAGAAGGAGATAACAGCCAGGCCAAGATTGGGACACCTGGAGATTTTAATGAGGCTCCTTCTGAGACTCCTTTTGACCGTTGGGATAACATTCGCACTTCTAGGCGTGATGCTAGTTTGAGGCGGAGTGGGCGGCTGGCAAATCGAAAGTAATTTTCCCTTTATTAGAGCTAGCTAGAAAATAAGTTTTCAGACTTCAAGCTTTGTTTGGATGTGTTTCATGTTATCTTGTCTCCAAGCTTTTGCGTGACCTAGGATTGGGCCTGTTTGTTCCTGATTGATGCCTTCTTCTTCCATGGGATTTTATATCCAGCTCTATGCCTTGTTTTGATACTAGAAACTATTTGAACTGTACTTTTACCTGGGAAATATCTTCTACCTTTGATCTGCTTTTAACCCTTTTTATGGACATTAAATTGGCTTCAATAAAAGCCTATTCTTCATAGACTGCCTGCTGTGTGTATGATCTGGGGGTGGTTCTCCTTGGTCTGAGTTGCAACAGGCTGCTTGGATGGGAAAGGTGCCACGCCACCATTTTGCAAGGGAAGGAACAAATCCCCTTTGCTGTTAATAATTCCCTTCCTGAAGCAGGGAATCCAACTTCTATGGGCTTTTTCTCTCCTTGGGGTTACTAGTTGTACTTTTGAAAACTAAAAAGATACTAATCTTATCCTTGGGAATCAACACAGTAAAACTTTGGAAGGCTCCTTTCCTCTCCTTCGGGTTACACGTGGTACTTTGGGAAACTAGAAATCTACTAATTCAATCTTTTCCTTGGGGAACAACACAATAACAGTTTGAAAGGCCCCTTTCCTCTTGTTAGGGTTACAAGTTGTACTTTGGAAACTAGAAGTCTCGTAATCTCATCTTTTCCTTGGGGAACAACACAATAACAGTTTGGAAGGCCCCTTCCTCTCCTTGTCGTTACAAGTTGTACTTTTGGAAACTAGAAATCTCCTAATCTAATCTTCCATTTTCTCATATTCAGAGGGGTGTGCTCTAGACAAATATGCAAAACAGATAGATTTAAATTTTCCAAGAGAATCCTGGAGACAGCACATTTCTTCTTGTAATATTCCTTATTAAATTACTGAAATTACTTTTAAAATTGTCAAAAACCCCAGTCAGAACTCCTCCCCCCATTGTATTTGCAAACCTCAATAAAAAAATTTTTTTTTTAAACTATCTCAGTGCAGTACTTAACATTACCAAATAAATTGCATTTTTAAAAAATGTTACTTCTTTTAAAACTAGCTCTGTGTCTTGCTGCTAATATTGTAGTGGCCTTAGGGGCAGCCTTTCCTTAAATAACAATAAAACAATTCCAGTTTCAAACGTCTTTCACATGGCTGAATAAAAATACATTGTTACCATAGAGATCGTCAGCCATGTGGTGCTTAATTACCAGAGAACTGAGGGAAAGTTGCCTTTAATAGCCAGGATGCTTAACATGACAACACATCTAACAACGTATACTAAATATATTGGGAAGATTGTTGCTGTTTCTGGACAACGAGAGAGCATTTAACCCAGTTTTCATGTTTTTTGTATATTTTTGAGGGTGGAGACAGTATGGAACATTATGCTAACCACTAGTCTACACATTTTTGTAGATTGAAATGGTAGACCAGAACTAGATCACTATTAACCATTCAGGTGTTTTCAGTTTTGGCATCGAGAGGCTCCCAGCCAGGGATTGTGGGAGCTATAGTCCAAAATATCAAGAGAGTCAAAAGTAATCACTATTGTGATAGAGGAATGAATTGATAGAATGTGAATGTTTGCCACTTTATGTTTTAGGACAGGATTTTTTTATGCCTTTGCCACTCGTAAACCTTTCAGCCTGAGAATTATTTTGCATGACCTTGGGTATATCGATAAAATAGGTATTAACAGCAAATATTTACTGATAATAAACCAGTATTTGCAAGCATTACTAAACAGGCCAATTTTCCTTTGTGTAGTGTACAGCTGAAGCAGAATCCACTGTAAACACTGCACATTGTTGCTAGCAAATTTGCGTAAACTATTGGGGTTCAGAAACCTATTTCTGTTGCCAAATTGGTACTGCTTTATTACCTGGGCAGACTTCAAAAGGGAGCCTAGACAGAGAAGGTTAGTCCAGTTTAGCAGAGAGTTGAAGGAGGAAAATCATTTTCCCTGGTTATTTCCCTTCCCAATATCATAAACAATGGTTGTTTCCACGAAAGTGACATGGGTGGGAGGAATAACAGGAAAACAGGAGAAATGGTTTTAACTCCTTCAACCCCCTTCCACCCCATAAAATGGACTATCCTTCTCTGTCTAGTGCCCCCTTGTGGTCTTCACCCAGAGAATGGAACAGTACCGCCAATTTCTTTGTGATTCCAACATTGCGCTAAGGGAACACCACTTGGGGTCAGAACCCACAGTGCTCTAGGAAAGTATATGTGCCATCAAGTGGCCTGTCAACTTAGGATTTCCTTCTGCAAGGAGTATTCAGAAGTGGTTTTGCCAGTTCTGTCCTCTAAAACAGTGTTTCCCAACCAGTGTGCCATGGCACACTAGTGTGCCGTGAGTGATCATCAGGTGTGCCATGGGAAATTGGAACCTCCAATACCCTTCCCCCCCCCCCCTCCTGTCAAACACTTTTTCTTCTCCACTCGGGATCCCTTCTTCCCAGCCTCGCTCTGCTTCCTTTGCCTCACTTTGCTCTGGGGCAAGTCTGCGCAGTAGCGCCCGCATGGGTCACATTTTCCTCCCTCCCCCTTCCCCTCCTGAACACGCTCACGCTGCCCCCTAGGATCAAAATGGTGGCAGAAGCAGCAGTGTAGAAAAAAAGTAAGTGTTCGGCAGGAAGAAGTCTCTGTCGAAAGCTGGCATGGCGAAACTTGGACCTTCCAGGTGTTTTGGACTCCAACTCCCACAATTCCTAGCAGCCTCGGGCCCTTTTCCTTTTCCCTTCTCAGCCACTTAAGCAGGAAAGGGCCTCAGGCTGTTAGGAATGGTGGGAGTTGAAGTCCAAAGCACCCAGAGGGCCGAAGTTTTCCCATGCTTGTTTTAGGGACCTTAAAGTGGTGAGCCTCCTTCCAACATTGTGATTCTGGATAGAAAACAAACAACAACATAACATGACATTGTTTGAATCCACAGTGCTCTCTGGGTGTAAGTGAACTACAACTTCCAAACTCAAGGTCAATTCCCAAGCAAACCCTTTCAGTACTTTCTGTTGGTGATGAGAGTTCAATATGCCAAGTTTGGTTCAATTCCATTGTTGCAAGAGTTCAGGATGCTCTTTGATTGTGTGTTAACTATAAATCCCAGAAACTGTAACTCCCAAATGTCAAGGTCTATTTTCCACAAACTCCACCTGTGTTCACATTTGGGCATATTGAGTATTCATGCCAAGTTTGGTCCTGATCCAACATTGTTTGAGTCCACAGTGCTCTCTGGATATAGGTGAACTACAACTCCAAAACTCAAGGTCAGTGCCCACCAAACCCTTATAGTATTTTCTCTTGGTTATGGGAGTTCTGTGTGGGAAGTTTGTGTCTTTCTGCCATTCCTGCCAGGATATCTATGTTGTGTTCATCGAAACAGGTCAAGGTTTCACACTGAGTGTATAAATATATAAAAAAACATATTAACTATATGTATTACTGTGTTAGAGTGTCATTTTGTGTCCTTTTGGTTGATGGTGAGCCCCAGGATTTTGTAAATGTAAAAAATGTGCCGCGGCTCAAAAAAAGGTTGAAAAACACTGCTCTAAAATATACCCTACAGCACTCGGTACTCATGAGTGGTCTCCCATCCAAAACCAGAATTTACTCAGTTTAGATGGGGGAGCCATATTTTTAAATGATATGTTATGTGCTAATATCCCTATATGTGATAAACTACACCAAAAGGAAGCATTCTGAATCTGATGATGCACCACACACACATACACACACACACACACAGGTTAAGAATAAAAATGGATGCCCCTTCTACACTGCCATATAAAATCCAGATTATCTGCTTTGAATTGGATTATCTTGCAGTGTAGACTCATATATTCGAGTTCAAAGCAGATAATGTGAATCTTCTGCTTTCATAAACTGGATTATACAGCAGTGTAGAAGGGGCCTATGATTCATCTTTGGGTGCCATGACCACCACTGGCAGTAAAACTCACACTGCTACAGGGATTATCTACTTTGGAGGGTCACTTCCCACCTCTTACATCCAATGTATGCTATCCAAGCCCCATGAAATAAAACCGGAAGGGTGGGAGGTTTCCTCTGTTTTAAAGCACATGGGATTCTCCGTTTGTTTTTAAATAGTTGTTTTGTTAAAGTAACTTGTAGATCAGTAGTTCCCAAACTCTACTCCTCCATACATTTTTGGAGTTCAACTCCCATGCTGGATCTAGACTGCCATACAATCCTGTTTCAGAATGCAGATTCACTCCTTTGAACTGGATTATATGAATCTACGCTGCCATATAATCCAGTTCAATGCAGTTAATCTGAATTCAGAAACTGGATTATATGGCAGTGTAGATAGGGCCCCAGAAGCCACAGCTGCCTTGGCTAATAGAATCCGGCAAATAGTGTGGTATCCCTTATCTTTGTGCCTCTCAAGAGATTTCTATTGGTGTGAATTGCAAATAAAATGAGCGGAGGGGACTCTTGGGACTAACAAAATGCCTGGAGGGGGAAGGATCCCCATCCTGCTCTTCGAGGAGTAGAATTTGGTTTGGTTTTGGTCAGTGGTAGAACTTTCCAAGTGGTTGATTGACCCTATGATGATCTCAGATCCCATGTCATGCCAGGAAAACTTGGAAACACTTTATATTTCAATATGGTTTGGGCTTTTGAGTGCTTGAAATTCCAGTTGAAATAAATAAACATGATAATAGTACTAGGTCTTATTTTTTATTTAAAAAACTAGACCTAATGACAGAAAGTTAAGGTATTATCAGACTCACTAGTAATCATGAATTGTTGGCATGTTTAACTGCTAAGTAATACGAGATCTCCTTCAAGAAGCTTGACACTTCAGGGGTCATCGGAACCCCCCTTTCCTTAAATCCAGCATAATCCTAAATCCCAGGGAATAAAATATTCCTTGTTTTGGTAAATTGTTCTTCCTACAGCCCCGACTGAACCAAATTACAGAGGAAAGCAAGGAAACATTGTATTGATTCAAAAGAATAGTAGCAAAAATCTTCATTTTTTCCATCCTGGAGGGCAACGCTAGAAACAACAGGGGAGGACTGAAAGGGCACACATTTGAGCCAGATGTTTGGAAAAACTTCCTAATTAAGAGCAAAGTCAGGTGGTAGAAAATATCGCTTTGGTTTGTGATGGTGAAATCCCTTTATTTGGAGATAGAGTGGCTGGACAGCCACCTGCAAGTTTTCCTGTCCATGCTTCCTGCATTATACTCTCACATAGTACCAAATAAAGTTTTGGCCGAAACGCCTGAGATATATAGAAGACAGATAGAGAGTGCAGTTCCCTCAATCCCAGGAGTAAAGCTTCAAGGACTATGATTCTACTTGGACACCAAACTCTTTATAGATATTACAGCTCAAAATCACCTGAAGGGCCATAGCTAGAATCCCATGGATTAAATGACCTCTAGTCCCTTCTAAGGCCCCTTCCACACGGCCCCTTTATCCCAGGATCTGATCCAAGATTATCTGCTTATCCCAGATTATCTGGCAGTGGAGACTCATATAATCCAGTATAAAGCAATTACTCTGAGATCAGATCCTGGGATATAGAGCAGTTTAGAAGGGGCCTCACTCTGCGATTGTATGATTTGCTAACAATACTGAAGAGAAATTTGGGTCAAAATGTTATTGTGCCTCTATTTTTGTAGTATCCAAATATATTTTTATTTACTTTTTTTAAAAAAGCCCAGCTTGCTATTATCCTAGTAAGTAACTCTACCTTTTTAATATGCATTGTTTCACAGTGGATTTCAGCCCCTTGTACTGCATGTATTCTTCCATGAAAGAAAGAACTTTGCTGCATTGCCTGACTTTTGCCATTAGATGGCACTCCACTCCACATATTTATTTTTTGTTCCAGCTTTTCTTTTTTGAGGATACAGTACTTGTTTCATTAAGAGCTGAATTCTACCAAAAGTAAAGTGATACTAATGAAATCTCTGGACCATTACTGCGCAGAGTGTTTTTGTTATATTTCTTCATTGCTTTTTGGAATGCAATTCTCTAAGTCATCCTTCTGAAGTGTGATCTCCTCCAGATGTGTTTGCCAATGGCTCCCACAAACTCCAGCTATTTAGGAGATTATGGAATTTGTAAACCAACATATCTGGAGGGTGTCAGGTGTAAATAAATCTATTCTAAAGGCAAAACTTTACATACAAGCAACTTTCATGTGTCTGGTTGTTGTGAGTTTTTCGGGCTGTATGGCCATGTTCCAGAAGCATTCTCTCCTGCCGTTTCGCCTGCATCCTTAGAGATTGGGAGGTCTGTGGGAAATTAGGAAAATGTGGTTTATATATCTGTGGAATGACCAGGGTTGGAAAAAGAAACCTTTTTTTTTTACTAAATATGTTTTATTTGAGTTTAAAATTTCAAATACAAAACAGAACATCAATAACATCCAAAGACATACACAACATAAAAAGGACAAACAAGGCATCAACATAGAACAAGGCGTCTATTCTAGACCCCTACGACATACCGGGGGGACTCTTGTCTGTTTGAGGTAGGTGTGAATGTTTCAATTGGCCATCGCAATTAGTATTTAATGGCCTAGCAGTTTCAAGGTCTGGCTTACTGTCTGAGAGAATCTTTTGTTGGGAGGTGATTAGCTGGCACTGATTGTTTCTTGTCTAGAATTCCCTTGTATTTTTGTGTTGCATGTGTCTGATTCTGCACAGACACCTAGTTAGCTATGATAGGATCCCAGAGATATTTATTTATTTACAGCATTGTTATCCCGCCCTTCTCAAACCCCAAACCCCCCAGGGGGGGGGGGGGAGACTAAGAGCAGCTAATAAAGATAGCAATTTGATACCACAATCAAACAAAATATAAAACCATAAAATACATATAAAGTTAAAAATAGCAATTAATTAAAACAAATTATCAATAATCAGTTAAAATTAAAACAATACTCAGTCCACATCCAATTAATAAAACAGTAAGCCGTATCCTCATATCTGTCGTCTTACCAGTCCATTCCAGTCAAAATGCTGCCTTAAGTTATTCTGCAAAGACCTGGTCCCAAAATCAAGATTTTAATTTCTTCCTCAACGCCAGGAGGGATGGGGTCGATCGTAATTCGCTTGGAAGCATGTTCCACAGGTGGGGGGCTACAGCCGAGAAGGCCCTGTCTCTTGTCCCCGCCAGCCACATTTGAGATGTTGGCGGGAGCGAGAGCAGGGCCTCCCTGGATGATCTTAAGTTATGAGGTGGGACATAGAGGCAGATGCGTTCTGACATTTAAGCTGAGCCAGAACCGTATAGATATTTGTATGTGAGCAGTTACTGGCAGACACCTCCCCCAGATAATCATGGTAAAATGTGATATCCATATGTGGAGCCAGGCAGATGGGGCGGGGACAGATCCAGAAAAGGGATCCCATTGCCCTTTCTCTTCAACATATAAAGAGGGATATCAGAGAAAGGAACCTGTAAAAATGACACAGTTCATCCCCTGCTATTTTTTAAAAAAAATATATATTGAGTAAACATTTACCTTTATATAACTCTGCAAAGCATTCAAAGAGATTCTTGTGTATTAGAAATCCATAGGACAACTCAGTATAGCAACCTTCCTTAACATATAGGTTAAGGAAGGCTGCTATATAAAATGGTTACTCCGATGACAACTCCCAGCTTCTCCAACCAGCAGAGAATCAGTAATGCTGCCTGGAGATGATGTGGGTTACAGTTCAATACATCTGGAAAACACTAGTTTGGCAGGGCTGCTATAAAATGGATCAACCGCATTGTCATACTTGTACTGATACTAGCACAGGGAGAACTGTAGATGCCTAACTAGATTCTGTTAGTGGCAGAGATTAAGCTTAAAATTAAGAACCAGCCAAGGCCCAAACTCATTCCAAAATCTTACACCAACACTCCTCCTCACAAGAGGTTGAGGAATATTGGCATATTTGGGGTATGTCAGAATGTTTGGATCATTGCTTGCCTTCAGAGATCAAGAGTTCTAATTCACAAACTCATTTCAAGTACTTGAGCTTTCTCTTGTGGAAGACTTAGACATCATCACATTGAGGTCCAATTTGAGAGAGGTAGTGGGGGGATTCACCAGGCAGTGTGGCAAATATAGCAGGCAGTGGAGGGACTGTTGCCCCATGCCCCGGATCAACCACATTGGCACTTTCTCCATCCCATGGGGAAAGTGTCACTGACCAGCTTACCTCACTGACCAGCTTACCTCAATGGGTATGTTTAGCCTGCAGAAGAGAAGATTGAGAGGAGACATGATAGCCATGAATAAAGATGTGAATGGGTATCATAAAGAAGAAGGAGCAGGTTTGTTTTCTGATGCCATTGAAACTAGGACTCGGAACAATGTGTTCAAATTACAATAAAGGAAAATCCACCTGAACATTAGGAAGAATTTCCTGACAGTACAAGCTGTTCAACAGTGGAACTCTCTGCCTTGGAGTGTGATGGAAGCTTCATCCTTGGAAACTTTTAAACAGAGGCTGGATGGCTTTCTGTCAGGGATACTTTGATTGTGCTTTTCCTGCATGGCAGAGGGTTTGATTAAATGGCCCATGTGGTCTATTCCAACTCTATGATTCTAACACAGGAAGCCTCCCATGACCCCTAGGAAGTGGATTTAGCCCTGTCAGAAGTATCTGTACATTGTCTGATGGGATTTGGAAGTCTCTGTCTTCCCAGTGTCCTCCAAGCATCATAGGACACTAAAATTCTATAGTGTGATAAGGTTCATAGACTAGCTGACAACACAACACTCCAGTGTCAGCTTTCCAAAAGTGTGGATTAACCTGAATGGCCTTCTCTCCCTCCCTCCCTCCCTCCCTCCCTCCCTCCCTCCCTCCCTCCCTCCCTCTTTCTTTCTTTCTTTCTTTCTTTCTTGGTTTGTATATGTGTGGTACTAACTAGCAGCCTTCCTCAGCAGTCAACATCCCATGGGCACCTTTTCCAAGTAGAAGATAACTTAGATTTTGAGGATTCAGGAAAGATTATGGTCCAAGTTTTTAAGTGGTTATCATACAAAATGTCTAGGCATTTTACATGGCCAGTGCATATTTTTACTATTTCCCCCCTAAATAAGTGCTAGGTTTTTATACAACCATTCCTTTATCTATGCCTGTGTTCATGTCAACTATTTCTTTCTATGTCAACGTTTGGTTTTAGGTGGCCATTCAGATGTTGTATTTGATCTTTTAGCATTCCTCACTATTGACTCAGGCCTCTTCCACACAACCATATAACCCAAAATATCAAGGCAGATAAGCCACAATATGTGCTTTGAACTGGAGTATCTGAGTCCACACTGTCATATAATCAAGTTCAGTGTGGATTTTATATAGCTGTGTGGAAGGAGCCTCAGTTGAGGCTGCTAGAAGTTGCAATTCAACAACCCAAGCAGTGCCTTCTCCCACAGTTACCACTTCTACTTTATCCCTATTTTCTGTCTTTGTGCCAGATATTCGTAGCCATAATTCCTTACTCAATACAGCTTATTAACTGGCCATGGAAACACTAAGTGATTGACTATAGGCAAGTCTCACTCTCTCACCTTCAGAGGAAAGCAAATCTCCTCTGAACAAATCTTGCTAAGAAAAGCTTGTGATATATTTCACCCTAGAGTCACAATAAATTGGAAATAACTTGGAGGTACACAATGACAATATTGATTCTTTTCCTCTCAAAAAAGTTAGCAAAGCTTGGTCCATTTGTTGAAGCAGAGACTTAATTAAAATAAAAGTACCACTTGAAAAATACGACACACAGGAACTTCTGTTGCCAACGAAGCATCCCAGAAGCTTAAAGAAACAAATCCGTCACTTTTGGTGGATTTCTTTATAATCTGAATTAAGATATATGTCTTTGATGTGAAGGACGGCTGTCAGTTCAGCTCTCTTTGTCAGTGTGGTTATTAGAAGAACAGACACCAGGCTGTGTGGGTTTTGAACACATCATGAGATCCATTAAGAAAGTGAAGAACATTTTGGATGCTTCTTTCATTGATAGATTGAGCAGGACTCCATTTGAATGGGAGGATTTTCCACCGTGACCTTCTGTTCTTTCCAGTCTTTCATTGTAGCTTTGGCTCTACTGCTGCTGTATCACATGAGGCCTATGTGTTTTGGAGCAAAAGGGAAGGCTAGAGTGATGGTACTCTGTAATCTGCGTTTTGTAGATGCCAGTAACCTTTCCGTGAACCCTGGCCCTTTGCAGCAGGTTGCAGAGGCCCTCCGCAGTCAGGTGACAAACCGAGCCATCTGCACCTCGATGCTGGTCAGCTGGCCAGAGCTCTGACCTTTCCTGAACATGATACAGTGAAATCTAAGTCTTGAAAGCAGCTGGGAGGCAAAAATCTGCTCCTCCATGTCAGTTTCACTCCTCAGTCACTTAATTGTCCAGTGCAGATGACAAAAGTAACCATTAGATTTAGGTCATGAACTCGATGGCTTATCGTTCTCATGCAATCGTACACCAGTGACTGCTGCCTGGTTTTGGAAGAACAACGACAGCAGCAGCAATATTGTAGCTCTGTTTCTTACTTTCCTTTGGCCTTGGAAGGAGGGCAAGAAATGTTGTATATGCAGCAATTGGCAAGAGATAAAGGATTTCCCTAAATCACTTAGAGTCTTTACATACAACACAGTTGTAGTGTTATGAGTCACATTAACAGCCATGGCTGCATCCTATGGCATCCTGGAATTTGTAGTTTAATCAGAGACATCATTCTGGTTGAGGATTCTGAATGTTACTCCCTAAACTGTCATGGCAATTACAGTGGAACCATAGTGCTATGCTGGTATAGTATGAAAAGGCCCTTAGCTTATAACCAGGAACATATCAAAGTTTGAATTGAATCCCAGTTTATATACTTAGAGCATGCCAGAGCTTGTAGGGGTTTTACCATTTGGACAACAAGTCCTTGGATGTGGTTGTGATAGTTGTGTTATTGGAGGGGCTGTGAATAAATAATATCCAAGAACTGGAATGGATCCATTAGAATCCATGGGGATTACAAAATAATAGATGTTCAGAAATTTCTTAATAGCATTTCAGTTTCTAATAATAGGTTTCTGGCTAAATATCTCTGCGTATTGTACAAATTTAGGCCATGAATCAGTCAACATTAGCCCAATGACTTCAACAGAAGAGCTCAACATGGGCTCCTACAATGCTGACTTAGGGTTAATGGGACTTATTCCCAGGTAATTGTTTTACAGGATGAATCTCTCCCATTCAAATCAGTGGAACTTCAAAACATATGTCCAGAGTCCAAAAGAGAGATAGGCACATTTAACCCTCCTCCACATGGGTTTTTTAAAAAATGCATTGAGTTACCTCAGAGCCCTTCCAAACAGCCATATTCCCCTGAGTATCAAGGCAGAACATTCCACAATATCTGCTTTAACTGGGTTATCTGAGTCCATATTGCCATATATTCTGGTTCAAAGCAGATAATGTGATATTTTATATACTGTGTGGAAGGTGCCTCTGGGATATTTTATGATCTCATGGGAGTTCCAATGGATTTCAGGAATTAAAAATGTTCCCACCCATAGGAGTGATTGAATGCAGAATGGAGATGAGAATCGTGTAAGTCTTAAAATATTGCAAGATTGCAATTCCGTCACAGCCAGTAGAAAAGGCTGCTGAGATCCTCAACCCAGCAACATTTGGAGGACCGTATGTTTCCAACCCTGGTTGTAGAATGCAGAGTAGTCCCCAATACCCAAATACTCAGCATCACAAGACAGAAAAAATATTCTCAGTAACTTATTGTCTCCCCTCCCATATAAACAACATAATTTTTATGCCCTAAAAAGTTATTTCCTGCTGAAAACAAAAGATTTTGTAAATCTTCTAAATCAGGAAAGACTCATAAAACCATGAACAAAAACAGGAGTCTCTGTTTGTTTGTAAGAAGATTTAACAATGCCAGTTCTACCCCAGCCACAAATAGTCTCAGCTGAAGCGACATCAGTCAATCCCTCTACAGACAAACAAAGCACAGATGTTGCAGTGGTCCTTGTAGCCTAATTTCCCCCCACATGGTTTGCCATCTGTTGGTTTTCTTATTCAGGGTTCTTCTGCAGATGTAACAGTGGGAGGGTGATATGTCCTATTCTATCATGTGGCAAAATACCACAGGTTGAATATGCCTTGTCTAAAATGCTTATAACTTGAAGTGTTACGGAACTTGGAATACATGTATTATTTACATATATCTTAGAGATGAGACCCAAGTATAAACACAAAATTGACCCATGTTCCTTGTACACATAGCCTGAAGCTAATTTTATACACAATAATTGTAATAATCTTGTGCATGAAATGAAGTTTGTATCCATTGAACTATCTCAGATACCTGTGTAGATGGTTTTGGATTTTTGGACGATTTTTGATTTTGGAATTCCAGATGTAGTCTGGTCAACTTATATGTCCTTATATATGATAGGTATCTGATTAGCAGAAAATACAGTTGAGACAACCATAAAGTTGTATGGTAGGCCAGTGAGAACAACCAAGAAATAGCAGTTGGGTTATCATTGATTTTCACTAGAAAGGAACCACTTTTCCCCATTCTTCATTTTCCCAGTTGAAAGTAACTTTTAATGGCAAATTAATCTGATACATAAACCAGCCCTGAACTTTAACCTTCTTTGCACTTGCAGTGGGTTAGCAGCTTTGTGCTATCACACAGCATCACTCATCGTCAGTATAATACAATTACTTTACAGGCTGTAATCCTTTCATCTGAGAGCCACAATAAGCTTCACAAACATTAATTAATTGGCCACAGAGAACCATTGTCTGGTGGGAAAAGATCATCATAAAGATGGTCAGATATGGCATGACTACATTACCCCATTGCTTGAAGAGCAGCTGAAAATTTTGGGAGGGGGGACATTCTTTTTAATTTATACATTTTCTTTAAAGACATGATGATTTAACATTCTTGCTCACCAGGCATTAGGATTCTGAATTGGGGGCAGGGGGAAGGAAGCCTACATGGCCAAATAAGTAAATCATTTTTATCTGATTTAATACTATCCAGAATTGATATTTGCAGTGATGTCTTTGTGTGGCCACAGTGTTAGATCAGGGAATTATGAATGCCAATAATCCACATTCTCTCCTGAAGCTCACTGAGTGAATTTAGACCAGCAATTCACTGTGTTCTATTTCTTGTTCCATCTAGGACAGACTCATCAAATCAATGGAATTTACCATCCAACAGTTGATTCAGATTATTTTTATTTTTATTATTATGTTCAAACTTCCTATACCACCACTCCCCGAGGGCTCGGAGCGGTTTCCATGTTTGACATAGAATACATAGTGGACAGACAATACAATACAACAACAAGAGGAGGGTAACTAACAACTAAGGCAGGGGGAGGGGGGGACCAAGCTCGTGACCACAAGGGTCAGGGAGCTGACCGGAGCTATCCAACTTGGCCGTCAAACGAGGGGAGCCTAAGATTGATGCTACGCAAGAAAATATAGGTCATTGATTTGGTTCAAGCATCAGGATGAACCAGGATTTAAAGAAGGAACAAGTACAGGGTCTACGCAAACCAAAAGAACAATCAAATCATGATTGCTCTTTTGATTGTTCTTTTGGTTTGCATAGACCCTGTACTTGTTGCTTTTTGGGTGTTAGGTAAATTTCCCTGTGTTTAGACTGAACCAGGATTTAGACAAACCATAGTCCATCATTCTGGGCTTCTTAGGCCCCTTCCACACAGCTGTATAAAATTCCACATTATCTGCTTTGAATTGGATTATATAGCAGTGTGGACTCAGATAACCCAGTTCAAAGCAGATATTATGGATTATCTGCCTTGATATTCTGGGTTATATGGCTGTGTGCAGGCATGTAGCCAGGGGGGGGCTAAGGGGGCTTCAGCCCCCCGAAATTCTCAGGGTGGTCCGCAAGAAGGCCTTACTGGTACATTATTTAAACTGTTATGTTTATTCATATCATGATCTGATCACCATGCTCACTATATCCCACCTTCATGGGGTTATTGGGATAACAATACAAAAGGTTTGCTAGAGTAAACCCTCTTCCACCCCGTCTCAGCCCCCCCCCCCGAACCAAACTCAGCCCCCCCAACCAAAATCCTGGCTACCGCCCTGGCTGTGTGGAATCTGATAATGGAACTACTTACTTGGAAGTGTGACGGACTTTACCTTATTGGAGATCTTCATATAGAGGTTGGATGACCATCTGCAAGGGCTGCTCCAGCTCTATGGGGCAACTACAAAAAGCCCCTATCCTGTGTTCCCACCAAAGAAGCCTATGAAAGTAGTTGGAATTAAAGAAAGGCATCTCCTGTGAGTTCCAGCATCTGATAGGCTTGTATGGGGAGATATTTTCACTGTAGTGGATCCACAGCATCACTAACACTAGAGCCACCAGCTACCACTGTAGGGATGGAAGGTAGGTAGGTGTGTGTGTGTGTGTGTGTGTGTATATATATATATATATATATATATATATATATATATATATTAGTGTTTCTGAAATATTATGTAATAAAAGAATTTAAAATATAGACATGCTGTCTTTTTTGTGTGTGACATAAAGGCCCTAACGTGGGAAACTTTGTTATTTTGGGAAGCCACACAATAGATTATCTCCTTTACTGGTGCATCAAAGTCTTTTGTTTGAAAAGTTGTGGCCCAATAACAAAACAACCACTGGAGCCAATTTATTGATATGGGCTCATGGGATGAATTATAATCTTTAGAAAATACATATTTTAGAGGGAAAGGATGGTTCTATGACCTCTATTCTTAGCTAAATTAACAAAACATACCTTTGGGATTTTGTTGGCAAATGGATGGGTGGGTGGGTGGGTGATATTAATCAGCATTTCATACACTAGAGACAAATTCACAGGGACACTTATTACAGTCTTGTTCTCAGTGTCTCCATGCTTCTCATACATCTCTCATGCATGACAAACAAGAAAATAATGGCTAAAAGCCACCCAGATTTATTTTTTAAATCCAGACCATCCCATAAGCTCCTTTAGAGAATACATCATTTATCTGATTCCAAACTCATTCCAATCGCCCCCTCCCTTCCCCCACCTTCACCCAATCTCTCATTCTCTCTCTTGTTTTGGTAGAACATTTCAATGAGGAGTGAGCTTGAAAATTAGAGTTCTCCATAAGCTAGCTACATCTAATTATAAAAGATGAAGGCATGGGATATTTGCATAATTGCTGACTCTGGTAGGGGTCGGTAACATATTTGCATTAGCTACTTATGCTTCAGACTAACACTTTTAAGTGCCACTTATCAAAAATAAGTCCACCAAGTCAGAGGTGCCGAGGTGTCTAAATATTGTAACCTGCCATAAACAGACAATGTCTTCTACTTACATCAGTACAAGACAGAGAGGCTTGAAAAATGAAGGCTTGGCCTAAGGTAAAGAGGTGATTTAATAATATCAGTGATGAATATGGGGATAAAAAGGCCTTTCTCATGCCTTCATGATAGATTATTGCTTTTTTGGGTTGGGGGTAATGTATTGAAATTGTGCACTTGTTTGTTAGCATTCCTCACTAAATTTCCAAGGGATTTATTCTGCTTGCTTCTATCTATCTCTTGCTATGAGAAGCAGAATTGCTGTACAATTAGTGGTGTAAGTGAGAAAGATAAAGGCTTTTGGATTGTCTTTTAGGCCACAAAATATTGGCATCCAGTTGCAATCCTTCACCAGCAAGCACAGTGGATACAATGTTGGGAGAGTCAGGAATAAAGCCAATGGGTTCTGGTGGCTTCCAGGTTAGCTAGGCCAGTGCTGTCCAACTTCTACGGGGTCCAGGGCCGGATAAAAGGTCACTGATGACCTAGGGGGCCGCTCGGCCCCGCCCCCAGGCCCCGCCCCCCAGGCCCCGCCCCCACCCCAGGCCCCGCCCCTCCTAAAACGGCCGAAAAGGGCAGAAGGCTGCGCCAAGAGCAGCGCGTCACAGGCCTGGCGTGACGCGCTGCCCCTGGCACCGCCTACTCCTCCTTTCGGGCGCCCCCTTCCTAGGGCGGAGGGGGCGCGGGGAGGAGGGCGGCGCCAAGAGCAGCGTCACGCCAGGCCTGACGCTCTGCTCTTGGCGCCGCCTACTCCTCCCTTCGGCGCCCCCTCGCCCCTAGGAAGGGAGGGGGTGCCGAAAAAAAAGGCAGAAGGCGGCGCCAGGGGCAGCGCGTCACGCCAGGCCTGACGCGCTGCTTTTGGCGCCGCCTACTCCTCCTCCTGGCCCCCTCCTCCTGGGGGGGAGCCGCCCGAAAAGGGCAGAAGGCGGCGCCAGGGGCAGCGCGTCACGCCAGGCCTGTGACGCTGCTGTTGGCGCCGCCCTCTGCCCCTTTTCGGCGGCCCCCGCCCTAGGTAGGGAGGGGGGCGCCGAAAAGGAGGAGGAGCTAGCTCTCTTCCTCCTCCCTGCCCCGCCTCCCCCCCCCCCCCCGGCCCCCGGCCGCCATTTAAAAAAAAAAATCGATATTTTTTTTCAAATTTAAAAATGGCGGCTGAGGGCATAGGTGGGGCCGTGTCCAACAGGCTACGGGGCCGGATGCGGCCCCGGGGCCGCCAGTTGGACAGCCCTGAGCTAGGCAGTAAATCCTCTCTGGATGGATTTCCATTTGACCTTTGAAGGAGCTGTCCAGGGTTCTGGACTATTTGTGAAAGACGGTTCAGTATCATTAAAGAAAATTCCTGTAAATATTTTACTAAAGCCAAGAGCAAAATATGTGGGAGTCACAATCTGGCACTCAACAAATTCCCACTCAAGTATGATACTCATATTTCTTTTAACTCCTTGGGATTTTCAATGCTAGAAGTCCCAGTAAGCATAGCCAAAGGCTGGGATTTTTGGACTTAATGTCAAAAACCATTCCCATAGCTTTTAAGATGTATACATCCTCAGAATTGTCCTGAAATATTTGAAAACATATGAAATGAAATTATTCAAATATCTGCACGTTGCACATGCTCTTTCAGAAGGAAACGGAGATATGCCTTTCCATTTCAAACATGGCATACCTTTTGAGAACTATTTTCCTTTCAGAGACTGTATAGATACAGTGACATTTCTGTTCTTTTGTTTTCCCAGAGGAACCGCCTAGTTGTATTTTTCTGTTTCACAGATTCTAGGAATGCTTACATTCTACATGAATGCATTCATACTTCATATTTCAAATAATTATTTAAAAATATATGTTCCACGTGTGGGGTACTGTTTTAGTTATATATGCATTTATTGATTTGTCTACTTTTCATTATGTCAGACACAAACATAAGACCTTGAGGGAAGCTCTGCCTACAAGCACTTTTTCTCTTTCTCTCCACTGTGAATAGCAATTTGATGGTCTGTGAACCCTGGATCAATCTGGTGACATTGTGGCTGATCCACTTTAGCCTTGCTTTGCTCAGTCACTCTTTCATTTGGATGCTCTCTGTCTTCCCTTTCTTACAAAAGGCTCATTAGGCCTGATCTTTCTTAGTCTTTTTGTTTGGACTCTCTATTTCACCAAGCTGGACAGCATGCCGCATAATTCCTCAGGTCCCCCTATAGGTTAAGCCTAAGATCTCATCTCCTCGTCTTCTTCTTAACTTGCAATGAACAATGGAGTTTGTGTTTAAAATACTTTATGAATACTAGTCCTTGGTCCAATGTTGATAAGTCTTAAAGTCTGGCTTTGTGAGCCACAAGTCCTTACAAGTTTATAGTCTCTTTGCCTTGTCTATCTCCTGTTAATTACAATGGTAAAACAGAGTCACTGTACAAAGCCAGGAGTGTTTCTACACAATTTCAGCCCACTGTAATCATCATGCAGCATCCTGGGATTCATAGATTGCTGAGATACTTGAGATTTTTTGATGTTGGAAAACTCTAATGCTATAATTCAACAATATGCCATATAGCTCTGTCTAGCTAAGAATTTTAGACATCAAACTACAAATCTCAAACTTTCACAGAACAGAGTCAGGGCAGTTACCACCATATCCAAGTGCTATCATTGTGTGATATTGCTTATATCTACAAGAAGTCGAAGTGCTAAAAGAATTGGTATCACATACTTTACATGTACTAGTGCCTTATTAGATATGTGTCTGCATATATTAGAGTTGGATAGGTTCATTCAGAAGAGCCTAAAAGTTGTAAAAAAAACCTTCTGATTTTTTTTTACTTTTGAAGCAGTTTTGAACCATGCAGAAAAGGTTGGGGGGTGAGTCCAAATGTGAACCGTTTACCTTTTTTCGAAAATATTCCATAATGTTCGGATGTCTCCCAAGGTTATTTTAATTTTCACAACCATTAAGCAACTTTGGTAAAGCCTAAAAAGTTTTTAAATCTCATGCTTTTCCTCCCCTGGCAATGCAAGAAGGGTGATGTGGGCATGGGTAAGCACAGCAATTGTTGTAGTTTGTGAAGACCAGGCCCCCAATGGTAGAGATTGCAAAAGCCCTTGCTGTTAAACAACATTTCCCACACTGCTTTCCTACTCATTAGCCAAAATGGCTGAAGGACCCAAAAATACTATAGCTGTCGGTAGCAATCTTTGTCTAGATATGAAATAAACTGATTGAATCTACAAAGATGTCTAAAGAAGGCAGCAAAGCAATAAGCAACTTTATCAAAGCCAAGAAAACATAAAGTGCTTAAAAACCAATCATTTCACTTTGGCCTGATTGCCATGAACAAGGCACTGAGGTAGCCAGCCAGCCACAGCCAGCCAGACAGCTCTTTACGTCAGTAAGTAATGATAAAAAATGATTGAGTGCATCTGCAAATAGGAATAAACAGATTGATGTGTCTTGAGGGCCCCCTCCAACTCAGTAGAGGAAGCAAATGGATGTCAGGAGAGTTTTGATGGTGCCTTTCTGCCCAGAAAAAGGGGGTCAGTCCAAATGTCCCTTGATGGGGTCTCTACTATGATTTCTGTTCTCCACCAATTTAACACAGTTTGTGCCACACAAACAAAGTTTCTGGAGTAGAACAACTACTTTCAAAGTAAAGACCACTTAACAAAATAGGAAATAATACTTTCAGACTAGGAAAAGATTTTCTTTATTATTTAAATTTTTTAAAATAAAAAATTGAAATTTTGCCAAAAATATATAAAACAATGATACAACATATATAACGTATATATAAAACAATGATACAACATAACCAGGGCATCCCCCCCCCCACCCTCCCCAAGTTTCAGAAAGATTTGCACATTAACTTATTTTTAGGGAACTTTATCCAACATGAACTTAACAATATTATTTCACTGGAAGACCTCAGGGGTCATCCAGTCCCACCTCCCTCTGCCGGGCAGGAAAAGCACAGTCAAACCAACCTCAACCGATGCTCATCTAGCCTTTGAAATAATAATAATAATAGGAAACCTACTAGATAAACTTTGGAGTTGCTGCCTCTCAACTTTGCCTATCTCACAGGGTTGACTCAACTCCCAACAATCCTCTTTTATCTCAAAATCCCTTTAAACAATGGACACCAAAGCTTTCAGGGAGGAATTCTGGGAAATGTAGTTTGGGAAAGTGAGGATCCCCATGGCAGAGAATTCAAAAGGCCCTGCCATCAACTTCATTTCCTAATATTCTACTGGGGCTGCCCACATGAAAGCTTTGATGTGAGTGTGGTCTCAGCCTATCTCTCTCTGGGCAGGCCATGTGCCGGAGGGGCTTCTTCCTTGTTCAGTCATCCAGCCAGGCATCCCTTTCTCGCTCCCTTCCCCTAGCATCCTCTTTGCAGAAAAAGCAGGGTTTCTCCCTCCACTCTAGCCTCACCATCCCCCTCAAGACCCTTTGTGGGAACCAAACCTATGACCGAGACCTGGAGTCATTTATGAGACTCTTCCAAAAAGTCATAGGTCAGTGTTTTGAATCTTAATTTTTTTTTTACATGGGCGACCCCTGAGTTTCTTAATATTATTTCATATGAAATAATATTATGAAATAGATACAATGAATGAGGCACCAACAAAGTTTTGCCCAGGCATAATATAGCTAGCTAGCTAGCTAGAGATAGATAGATAGACTGTTGACTTGTAAAATTACACAAGAAGAGTGACATCAAGGGATATTTTGCAAATCTAAAATATCTGGGCAGTGTAGACTTAAAGCAGTTAAACCTATCTCTATCAAAACATAATTCTAAATGAGATACACACTGTCTATATAACAGTTTCTTAAAATAAAATTCTAAACTGTTTTTGGCTCCATTTAGTTTTTAAAAACCCTTGCTTTATTTTACATAAATATAATGCATAATTGTAACACAGAGAAAAATCATGCCCACATGTACAAAAACATATGTGCCAGACATTCAGAGGGATATGACCTAATGTTTCACATATGGAAGTCTGTGACATGGCTTGAGGTCAGATATCCACATATGGAGCAGTAGGTCATATAGCTTTGTAGTAAACTATGAATATTTATAACTGTCAACCCAAGAGCATAGACATCTGAAACATGATGCATCTAAACAATTTTAAACCCTATTAACTGAGAGGAGATGTGGAAAAAAGAAGGGAGGCAGGAGAAAGACCCTCCCATAGTAATCAATGTTAAATTTAACTGGCTAACGTTTGGGCTGATGGATCACTCTGTCCTTTCTTTCAGCCTTATAGAGAATGTCTGCTCTGTTCAGGAATGACAACCCCTTGAATCTGGAATATTCTGGGACACATACATACCCCCACCCAGACGAAAGACTACAGCAAGGATGTAGTTTTTACTAATCTCAAAGGAAAAAGCTAATTTGAAGCTATTTTCTTCCTGCTGTGAGGAAAGTCTTTGAAAACCACAGTTTTTGAAGACCATTCATAATCCAAGACTTATTCTACAAAAATAAAAATAATAAATAGATTTTTTAAAATCACACATGGTTCATTCGCACAGAAAATAGGCTGTGAAGCAGAAAATGATATTTGTGAGTAAAAATATGTTGTAATACTTTGAATATACAGCATATGTGCAAATTTTGCATAGAATAAGCCCCTAAGGTTAACCTTTTCTGCGTGGGAAACAGTATTTCTGCACAGGAAAATATTGTTTACCACAGAAAACAACCACATGCAAACTTTCTACAGAAAAAGTCCCAAATGACAGAGATTCACATCAGTCCAGGTTCTTTTTGTCAGGAGATTTCAACACTCAGGAACATGATTTTCGGACTTTTTTCATATATATATTTGATATTACTTCAATTTTTCGGCTGCAGTTTCTGTTGGGGTAAACCACAGAACCTTGAATTCCAGTTCATAAATGGAAGTTTTGGACTACATCCCCTACGTTCTCTCTGCAATAAGGCCTTAAAAACTTTTTGGGACTATAGCTTCCAGAATCCCACAGCTAGCAATTGTTTTATGCTCTGAAAAAAGGCAACACAGCCAGCTTTATGTAAAATAAGTAGTTTAAATTTTTTGTGTGTAAATACTGAACTAATTTTTGAATATCCAGCAACCTTGACAGAACTGAATCCACCCTGATAGTTTCATGGAACCAAAATTTAAATATTAATTTTAGCAGTGGACAATTAAGTTTATGCGTATAATCTCCAACCGGCATGAGAGTTAGGAGTACAACTTTGGTGTGAGTGAGTTTGAGGCCTGATAACAGTCACGTTGCCAGCTTATCATGAAGATATGTTATTTATCAGCATATTTTTCCATCCATTTTATTATTTTTAAAATGATTTGTTTAGTCATTTGTTGAATTTAACCACAGACATTATTCCAGTATTTCTTGCATAGAGAAACAAAGCAACCAAAAAGAGATTTTTACTGGAAGACAAGAAAAGATGGAATGCAATATCAACACAAGATGGCACCAAGGGACAAAGTTGACTAGGATAATAGTTGCTGAAAGAAATTTCACTGATCATTTACCCTATATCAAATATGGGTAGTTCTTAAACGAAGCATTACTACACATACTTTGAAAAACATTTCAGAACATGCCGGTTTTTGCATTGGTGCCTTCATGAATGTTTGCCAAAAACAAAACTTTCCAGCAGGAGGTTGTACAGTGCTGCCATGGAACTTGTTACAAAGATGCTTATTTTGGTTGTCTTTTTAGACTTATCACGAAGGATGTCAATGCCATCAGAACAAATTCTTGAGCGAAGATTGCTGCCAGCAGACTTCAGTGCAGGTGCAGATGTTGCGGCAGTGTTTGGCCATCAATCTAAAATCTAAAATGGCAAAACAGTGAGTTTCTTTTCCAGCCTAGTAAAAAAGGTTGGGGATTATTGCAAGTCATACTTTCCACTTTTACCTTATAGTATTTTCTCACTCATTACAACCCTGTTATTCCCAGGTTTTTTAAAAAAATATTGGTGAAATCTATGTTTTATTGTCATCTCTCCCTGTATTATTCCTTCATCACCAAATGTGAGGATGGTCTATTTAAAATTATATTTTAAATATAAATACATAATAAATAACTATATTTGCATCCTGCTCTATCTCTCAAATGGGGACTCAGGGCAGTTAACAGCTTACAGTGGCAAATATTCAATGCCATAAAGTGCAACCAACAAATAAATAAAACTACCATAAATTAAATAATAACTCAATAAACATCAACATCAAACAATAATAAAGCATTGCAACAAATTAAATACAACACAACTAAACATTAAATTTTCACTAAACTATTAACCAGATTTGAAAAATTAAGATTAATTTTAAAAAATTAAAACATTAAGATTTTAAATGATTTTCTTAAAAAGAGTTTTTAAATACCAATGACAACTAACAGAAATTATTTTATGGGTTGTTCATAGCTGATCAGAGTGGGATGCATTTCTGAGGAGGCAAATAGAAGGACGAGGAAATCATTTATTAAAATGAGTTGAGAAAGGATCTATCTTTGATAAAATAACATACCAATAAAATCTCACAGCTATTCTGGCCATTTTGTAGTTCTTTTACTCCTGAAAGTAAGTGTGGGCCATTTCAGTAAATCCTGGAGCCAGTGCTGAAACCCTCCTTTTTGAATAGGAAGGTTTTTGTTGCCAGCAAAACGAGAGCAGAAAAGGGGGTCAGTTAATTCTCTTTTGAGAGAGAGAGAGAGAGTTATTGAGAGGGCTTTCCCCCATTCCACATGACACAAGACTGTAGGAGATAAAGCTTCTTTTAAAGATCATAAAATCCCAAGGGGATTCATACGGGAAGATATTAGATTTCAGGTTGTCTGTATCTGGGGACCTCATCACATTGGCAAAAAACCCCCGTCCTAGGATACTGCCAAGATGCAGCCAGGATGGAGCCTGACAGAGCCCATCACATGATGCAGGGTTACTGGGTAAGCTGGGGACAATGCAGGACCAAGCTGGGAACAGGTGGAAAACTACATGTGATGGTAAGGTGGTGATGTGAGGCACTGCCTGACAGTTTCAAACACTGCACCCAGATTTGCTCTGCTACACCATGGATTCCCCCACTGTCCCCTGTCTTAAGGAGCTCCATGTGATGAAGTCCTGGCTTCATCAGACATGCTGCAGAAAGTACCGGGGGACGGACAGGACGGGACACTTCTTAGCAAAGTGCATCATCCCCTTCCATTTTAAAAGACTTCGTTCTGTATTACAAATACCATCAGATGCTTTATGTTCTCCGGTATTCTCCTGTTCTGTTCTACATTCTGAACCATGAGGCATTTTTCTTAAAGCAGACCCTCCCTCTCTTAGCTCTTCTCTTCCCAATCTCATTACTCTCAATCGCAGAAGTCCAACGATTTTGAAAGTCAAGATAAAGGAGAAATGGCCAGAAACACAAAGTGGTGATATCTTGAATTTTTGGTATTTCTAATGATTAAATTAATTTTAATTAATTTAATTAAAGCAGGATTTTGGAAGATAAATGCCAATGCTTAGTAGGAGACCATGCATAGGAACACCGATTGCTCCTTTTCACTGAACCAAAACAACACAGGGAATCTGACAGATCTCATCCTATGTGTTTCCCCTGCTTTCTCCCGTTTCCACCCACATTTCTCTATTCTTTTACTATATTTTAGGAGCAAAAGGCAATGGATGAAAACCAGTAGTAGTTTTGCATTTTCTGAAATGTCTTAGAAGTGTGTGCAAAGAGGGGAGGACTTGCATCTGATGAAGTCCCTAAACTGTATACTCTTTGTAGGTCATAACCGAAATTTATTTTTAAATGGCATTGATGTTGCATGCTTTCATATTTAAGGATTTTCTTGATAAGATTTGTTCAGTGGGTACTTGCTTTTGCCTTCCTTGGAGGCTGAGAGTGTGTGGTTTGTCCAGGGCAACCTTTGATGGCTAAGCAGGGATTCAAATCTTTGTCTTCAGAGTAACAATACAATACTGACATCACTACATCTACTTCTCATTCATGGTCCAGTCATAACATTGAGGTAACATCTCTACTAGTAGATATCCTAAATGACTGTGTCCTTAAATAGCTAGTCATGTAATTGATTGGAGGAAAAGTGATGCTAGATTTAAGGTCAATTGGTGTAAGACATGAATGTAGTTGAACTCACAGGAAACAGTGATCCCAATGATATCAGATATATTGTATATGTGTGGGAAAGTAACAGGAAGTCCAAAGTGAGCACAGGATGCAATATCTATTGAATGGAGCCCTGAAAAAAATGGTATAGAATTGTACACACTGTATCTTTGAATTTCCAGAAGACCTTTGATATTATCCCACACCAATGGAATTGTTACATATGTTTAAGGCTCTTCAATTTAGAGCAAAGGTGAGTTATGAGTCTAAGTTATATGAAGGACCATATATTTCTATGTAAGTTTGTTAACACTCTAAGATCTCTGAATGAATGTTGTCTTGGTGGGAACAAGGACTTCCCACCAATGCTGTTTTGATGATTTTTAAGCATTTGAATAATGTTTAAATGGTTTTAATTCTACAGATTTATTTTAAAATAACTTCTATATTTTTAACGAATATTATATGTTGATTTTTTTGTCTGAACTATTGTTGTAATTTGCTCTTTGTCCCGTTATTGGGAAAAAGCTGGCATATGAATAGTAGTAGTATTTATCTATTAACAAAAACAGCAACAACTGCCTGAAAAATTGAGGGTTATAAAACATTTGTAAAAATAATATGAAGAAACCACATGCTAGAATGATTTTTTAAAAAAAGATTTATGTCTCTATCCAGCCAATGTGACAGTGCAAAAGGATATGAGGACTCTGCAGTGGGAGCAGAGAAGAAGTTGTTGGACTTTGCCAAATAAGAATTCTGCCTATCCAATGAAATTGTCTTTCAGCCCTCAAATTTCTGGCATTGCAGAATAACACTGTTAAGTGATTCACAGCTAGAACTCTTGTATTTGCTGTCCTCATATTCCCTTGGAACTTTACCTGTTCATTTTCTTTGGACCCAAATTCAATTTCTAAATATTCAACTGAAATTTCAGGTTAATTAACCGCCATTACCCGGGATCCCTTCTGCCAATTCTCAAAGTCTATGCCGCCAAGGGTTTGCCTCTCTTGTTGTATGGTGCAGAAATTTGGGGCCTGACCAATGTCACCCCTATTGAGCGCACCCAGACTAACTTTTTTAGGCGGATTCTGGGGGTGAATAATCGCACCCCTGCAGCGGCAGTCAGGTCCGAATTAGGCAGACACCAAATCTCAGGCCTAGCGAAAATTAGAGCCATTAACTACTGGTGCAAGGTAAACAATTTAGAAGACGCGAGACTGCCCAAGTTGTGCCTGATGGAGCAATTCAGAGTTCCCTCTCAGAAAACATGGGGGGGGCTGCATAATGACATATCTCAACCTACAGGGGCTCCAGGTGGATCCGTCGAACATCAGAGTGGCTTCAATGATGAACCGGGTGAAGCAGAGGGTACTCGATATATGTGCCCAAGATGACCTAGCCCACTTGGCTAGGGTTAAATCCATGCACTGGTTAGCCCAACAACCCAACCACTTTGATACTGCCCCGTATCTGGCTCGCTCGCTCCTACCTCACCTTAGGATTGCTCTAACTAGAGCTAGGTTCGAGCAATTCGAGTCTATGGTGAGGGCTGGCAGATATGCTGCCACACCCTATAGGGACAGAGTCTGTGTCTGCGGCCTACCAGAAGTCGAGGATCTAGTCCACATTTTGTTGATCTGTCCCATATATGCAGAGGAGAGGGAGAAATACCTTAGCCATTTACTATCCAAAAGGACATTTTGGCCCTCTACCTTTAAAATTAACTTCCTCCTCTCGGACTCAAACCTTCAAACAGTGTATAAGGTAGCTGCTTACTTATTTAGAGCATACAAAAAGAGACAGCGGTATATGGAGTCTATTGGAGTCAACTGTGCGGGGGATGAGTTCCAGTAGGCGGCATGGAACAGCCCGCGGTACAGCGGTAATAAGCGTCTCATCAACTGATCACCGGGCCTCTTAAGTATCCTATGCTAATAGTTCCCCTTTCTATGTGTTGACGCAAGACAATTGCAATAAGTTTAGCTTTTAATGTGTTACATTGTATTTGCCTTGCACATTAGGTACTGATTTTATCTTTTATCTTGTATACTACTACTGCTGTTGGAGCTTTTATTTGAAATGACCTGACGGTTACTCAATAAACGTGACTGACTGACTGAACTGAAATTTCAAGTTACTGCAGTGCTAGAAATTTGGAAAAGTTCAATTGGGCTTTTGCAAAATTCATATCTGGGAGGCAAAACCTTAATACATACACAAACATGGTTGTTCTTGCTGTTGCTGCTTCTGTGTGTCTTTAGGTTGTTTTCAATATAAAACAACCCTACCATGGCGTTTGCTTGGCATGTTTTGGTTGGAGAGGATTTGTCTTCTCATGAGGCTGAGAGTATGACATGCCCAAAGTCATCCAGTGGGTTTTCATGACTGAGCAGAGGTTCAAACCCTGGTCTCCAAAATTATAAAACCCAGTGCTCAAACTACTCCACCATACTGTTTCTCAACAATACTCCTAGGCCCCTTCCACACAGCTGAATAAATGCCACATTCTCTGCTTTGAACTATTGATAGCTACTCCTGGTGGTACTAAAAGTTTCATATACTTAGCTGTTCCAGGAAATGAAGCAGCTAGCCACAGTCACTAAAAGCAGTTGGCAAACATCACTGAAGCAAAATTAACGGTTAGAAACCATTCAAAATATGGTCCTGGTAAACATAAAACATATTTTTTAAACCAGTTTAGAAAGAGGTGTTTTCACACTCTTCCTAAAACAGGTCATCTCTCTATAAGGAGTGCATTTCATAAGCTAAGAGCAAGTCTCTCAAGAAGGGCTTCAAGGGCATGTCTTGAAAACCATGGCATCCAAAGAGATGGATTATTGAGGCCTCAAAATCATCATGGATTTAAAAGTGAAAACTAAGACCATGAATTGGGACTATAAAGAAATTAGGGATCTGTTCAGATCTTGCAGTATTCAGATAATGCAATGCACATTTGGTGTGTATCCAATATTCTGAATCAGGGTTTGAATTCCAATATTACAACAATCAATACTATTTGTCACAAGGGGTGGCTTCCTTGGTGCTTCTGAACTACAGTTTCTTGATCCAGCATAGCAAATGGTGGAGATGGTAGGCCCTGAAGTCCAGCCACATACAGAAGAACCCACTTCCCCATCCTTTTTTATAATTTAATTTAGAAACAGGTGATTTTAAAATAAATCTTAAATTAGAATTTCTCCCAAGATTATGATCTAAAGCTTAGAGGTTTCAAAGCCTTAAAATTTTTGAAATCTGTGCAACTTCTGAATAAGCATGCTTGGGATAAAACATGTTTCTCTTTGAGAATGCGTAATATAGGAAGGAAGTCCAGAATCTATTTTGCCCCTTCCCTATTATTATTTATTTTGTTATAGCTGGTTTCCTCACCAAAATGAGGTCAGAGTCAAAGCTAAGAAGTGAATCTTAACTCTGAATTTACCGAGTGGGACAGCATCAGTGTCCCAGCTTAAAACTGTAAAGTACTTTTGTGGATATATAACATAACATAAACATTGCATGATTTGGAAAAGCGGTAACATCTTCACCTGAGCTACCCAGAATTATCCTTTCCCAGCCCTCCCATTTTGCATGATCTCTGCTCTATGTTGCATCAAGATGAATATGAAATCAGCATATATGTGGAAAGGGAGAATACCTGAACAGAGTAACACAAACTAGGGAGCCAATTTAAAGCTCTTCCATTTGAATTGCATATAAAATGGACTCATGAGTTAACAGAATAGGGCCCGCAGTGCCTCATTTACCCTTTTATTTTCTGCCTGATATTTTTACTCATCTAGCCTTAAGCTTTCTTTATAAACAATGCAACATTCATATTCCTGGCTGTAGCAAACAAACGTCTTGAGGCATGAGAAATTTCAGTTTGTACGCTAATGATCACCTGCCTCTTTGGGCTTGATATTCTTTACCAGTCTGAACTCACCCTGTGGGCAGGTGCTGGAAAAAAGACACGTGCTTCAGACACAAAATTTTATTCCATCAGTCTCTTGAAGAGGAGAGGAGGTGTACATTTGAGATATTGAAATGTCTTGTAGAATGCAAAGGAAGAACTTTGCATTGAGACTTCTCACCAGCATGAGACCAGAGAGGGGGGAAGGCAAGCAGGATAGGAGCTCATTTACACTCCTGTCACCTCCAGTTGTGTTGCCAAATAGACGATAGAACAGGGCACAGTCACACAGCAGTATGACATGTTTGCTAGATGCGTAGTGCCAGTTTTCTCATGTGGCAATTGATTTTTGGTCCATTTTTGGTGCTTTGCAAGATAGCGTTTTAAGCAGAGATTGAGAACTCTACTTTCTGGGGACTATAACCACAAGTTATGTTTGTATTTGTATCTTTTGTCTATTTTAATATTATATGCATCAGAGATCAAAGTTGCTCTGAACTTCATTGTTGCATATCTGCACAACAAGCTTCCATGGGCACAGGCTGATTTTGAAACAGCTAGAGCAGCTGCTAAAGAAGAAATGAAGGCTGTTCCTACCTTGAGAAATCTTTGAACGGTTCTGGTTACTGCTGTGTTTACTTTGGGGAGAGAGTTGACCCTGTGGTAGAGATGTCAGACAAGTAGAGTGGACTGACATCTCCCCAGTGTAAAAACAGCAGTAGCCAGAATGTTTCGAAGGTGCAAATGAGACCTGTCTATGCAGAATGTGTCAGTCAATATCCCTGAAAAACTGAGTATCTGGATTGACCCATTTGAAATCTCCTACCAGATTGGTGAGAATGGGTCAGGCAAAGCCCTTTATCTAGATGAAAATGAGGGCTGCAGTTCAGCTGAGTTGGACAAGGATATCAAGAGCAGCTTCAACGTTGATATTCGGATGTTTATCCTCATTGGAAACCATGACAACTCCATCTCCAGCCTCATAATTTCTGAATCTACAAAAATACTGTGGTCTGAAAAAGAAACCTTTGTGAGCCCTGCTTTTGGGGTTAGACCAAATGTTGACCAGCTAGTATTTTTGCAGTCCTTTCTATGACAAAGGGGTTTTCTTGAATGGGAGTTGATATATCTCAAATGCCCCAAACTTAGTTCCCTTCATTGCCTATAGTCACTTCTTTAGTTCAGAAGTAATTATTTGAACATCCTCATTCTTAACAAGCTTAACCAAGCTTCATAAACCATTGTTATGTAGCCAAGCATCCGACTCAGTGTGTGGCAGCAGCAGCGTTAATAATAATAATAATAATAATAATAATACACTTTATTTATATTCCGCTCTTCTCACCCCGAAGGGGACTCAGTGTGAATTACATTACACATACGGCAGACAGTCCCTGCTGGATTGACATACGATTACAATACAGTTGTGCAGACAAACAGACAAACAGGTGCAGACACTTGTACAATTAGAAGGATCTTTCCATCTGGCTACATTCTGAAGGGTGCTGTCGCTCCATTACGTCACAAGGGGGTGCTGTTGATTCATCCTCAGACGAGAGCCTGGTTCCGCATTCCACTTCGCCAGCCAATCTTCCTTATTTGTTGTTATTTGTTATAAGTCCTTAAAAACCCTTCCCTGCTGCGGGGTACCTATTTTATCTACTCACAGCTGGCTTTGCTTTCGATCTGCTAAGTAAACAGTGGACAGGGCTCACAGCTGGGTGTCCAAACCAGCCCGGGTATTGAACTTGCAACTTTCAGA
This sequence comes from Anolis apletophallus, assembly GCA_030556195.1. Classification (NCBI taxonomy): domain Eukaryota; kingdom Metazoa; phylum Chordata; class Lepidosauria; order Squamata; family Anolidae; genus Anolis; species Anolis apletophallus. The sequence goes on from JARBWK010000002.1 coordinate 150,595,843, forward strand.
TTGCAACACAGCTGTTGTTACCACTGTGCTATCTCTCTGGCCCTGAAAGAAGCCGCTGAGGCTTATAGCCAATAAAGGCTTCCATGAAACTTGAGTAATAGGTGTAAAAGAATGGTAGGTTACATACCTGTGACCATCTTTCTTCAAGTGGAGCTCTGTGAATCCACACTTATGAAATTTGCGCGCCAGCCCGGGCTTCCAACGGAAACTTTCCCAGTTTGAAAAGTTTTGGCGGTAGCTCTGCCTAGCCGGCCCGGAGGACATAAAAGGTGCCTCCATGCGCGCCCACCCCATTCCTACGCCACCAAAGCAACTAGGAAAGGGTGGTTTGAGATAGAGGGGACGGCCGGGCGGGTTCGTGTGGATTCACAGAGCTCCACTCGAAGAAAGATGGTCACAGGTATGTAACCTACCATTCTTCTTCGAGGGCTCTGTGAAGGCACATTTATGAAGACTTACCGAGCTAAGGTAAAGGAGGTGGGAACAAACCAGCCAATTTTGAAAACCGAACAGGTTTATTGCAACCAGCGATATGAATAAATAACATTTATCAACATTGTAATAAATAAGAGTGGAAGACATGCTCCCAACTTGTAAACATAGTGCAACAAGCACCATTCATGTCAGGCACGCAGGCCTCACAGTATTAAGTGCACGAAAAAAGGTGCAAACCTATAACCACAATAACCCTTAGGTAAAGCGCTCTTTAACAGGTAGAACTGTGACCCCGGGAGCCGGGGCACGGTAAACACTTAACCTCTATAACAAACAGCGAGGTCTGATCGACTCAGGAACTGTCGATCTAGACGGTTACATAGAGGGAAAAAACAGGGTCTATCATGCTAGAGCTACCCCTGAAGGCCCCTGGGAGTGAGGATTGCTCGACCAAAGGCCGCCTCCCTTCCAAAGAGGGTGTCTACCCGGTAATGGGAGGTGAAAGTGGAGGGGTTGGCCCAGATGGCCGCCCTACATATCGAATCCAGAGGGATCCCCTGGAGGAAGGCAGTCGACGTGGCCACTGCTCTAGTCGAGCGGCCTTTAACTCTAGGGGGACAAGGTTGCCGGGCTATTTGATAGCACAGCTCAACCAGGGAAGCCACCCAATTGGACAGCCTCTGGGACGACACCGGCAAGCCCAGCTTGTCGGTGGCGTAAGCAACGAAGAGTCTAGTCGACCGTCGGTAGTCTGCAGACCTGCTCTTGTAGACCCACAGGGCTCTCTTAACATCAAGGGCTCTGCGGGTTGCCTCGTCCTCTGTAGACGGAGAGGAAACCAGGTCTGGAAGCACAATGTCCGTGTTGACATGGAATGGGGACACTACCTTAGGGAGGAAGGTGATGTCAGTCCGCAAGATGGCCCTGTCCGCCAGGAATAGGAGGTAGGGTTCGTCCACACGCAGCGCTGCCAGCTCGGACGGCCGACGCGCTGAAGCAATGGCGACCAGAAACGCCACCTTCCAAGAAAGGAGGTGTTGGTCGATGGACGACAGCGGCTCGAATGGTGGGGCTGCAAGGCAGGACAGCACCAGGTCGAGGTTCCATCCGGGCGTCGGTGGATGCACGGGAGAGTAGGTGTTGTTTACACATCTCAGGAATCTCTTGACCATCGGGTACTGGAACAGCGAAGGGCCACCCCTTTGCTGATTCTGCCAGGTGAGCGCCGCCAGGTGGGTCTTCACCGAGGACATGGACAGTCCTCTGTCGACCAGCCCGGCCAGGAAATCAAGGATCGCCGGGACTGAGAGCAGGAAGACGTCGCCGGAACGGGCGGCCTGGAACTTGGAGAAGCGGGCGAGGCAAGCCGAGTAGGCCTTCGATGTTGCCGGCTTATGCGCCGCCGCCAGTATTGCTGCTACGGCCGGTGAGACATCCGGTGCTGGGAGATTCTCCACGCTGTCAAGTGCAGGGATGGGAGGTCTGGGTGCAGCAGTAACCCCCTCTCCCGAGTCAGCAGATCTGGTCGGCGAGGGAGATGAATGTAGTTCCCCTCGGCCAGGTGTAGTAAGGTTGGGAACCAGACCTGTCTCGGCCAGTAGGGAGCGATGAGGATGCAGTTGGTCCCCGAGAGCTTGATCTTCTCGACGATGCAGAGAAGAAGAGGGAACGGCGGGAAGAGGTAGAAGAAACCCATCGTCCAATCGAGCAGGAGTGCGTCCCCGAGGCATCACAGCTGAGCATCTGGGGCAAGACTGGCACCGAACACTGGCAGTGGTTGTTTCCTGGAGATGCGAAGAGATCTGTGTCTGGGAATCCCCACTTCTGAAAGACACGGTGGAGTTCCTCCGGATGCAGCATCCATTCGTGGGACGCCCAGCTGGTTCTGCTGAGCGAGTCCGCTTCCATGTTCTCGACTCCCGGAAGATGGATGGCCTTGGGGACCACTTGGTGAAGCACACACCACTCCCACAGGCTCTGGGCCAGGGTGAGGAGCTTTCTGGAGCCCGTTCCGCCCTGTTTGTTGACGTAGTACATGGCCACTATGTTGTCTGTCCTGACCAGTACTACTTTTTTCCGGATCAAAGGGGCGAATGCCCGAAGAGTCTTGACAATGGCTAGGAGCTCGAGGTAATTGATGTGGTAGAGTCTCTCCACCGCGGACCACTGGCCGTTGATCGACAGGCGCTCCGTGTGGCCTCCCCAGGTGAGTAGCGACGCATCTGTCGTTATCGTGATGGACGGGGTCACCATGTGGAATGGTACCCCTACGCACACGTTGGTGCTGGAAGTCCACCACCGGAGGGAGTCCTTGACATTTTCTGGGAGGGAAAGCCGCTTTGAGTGGTGTTCCCTGACTGGGTCGAAGTGGTCCAGGAACCAACGTTGTAGAGGCCTGAAGCGCAGTCTCACCAGCGGAGTGACAGCCACTGTGGATGCCATATGTCCCAGTGTGACCTGCACCTGCTTCGCCGTGATGGAAGGCAGGGTGCAGTTGCTTATCTCGTGTCGAAGCGCCTGGAATCTGACCTCTGGCAGATAGGCGAGCTGATCGACGGAGTCGAACATTGTCCCGATAAACTTGATGGACATAGACGGGACAAGCTGCGACTTCTCCTCGTTGAGGCGTAGGCCTAACGACGAGAGTAGTAGAAGTGTTGTTGTGATCTGTTGTTGCAGCAGTTCTGGGGACTGGGCCGCCAGCAGCCAGTCGTCCAGGTAAGGAAAAATCCGGATTTTCTCCCTTCTCAAGTGCGCAGCCACGACCGACATGCACTTGGAGAATGTTCGCGGAGCCGTCCCGAGGCCGAAGGGAAGGACGTTGAAATGGTACGCTCTTGCGGCCACCTTGAAGCTCATGAAGCGCCGATGGGCACGTCTGCTCGAGGCGTGGAAGTATGCGTCCCGGAGGTCGATCGAGGCGAAGTAGTCGCCTGCGTGTAGAAGTGGAAGAATGGACGACACTGACACCATCCTGAATTTCCTCGGCAAAACGTACGCGTTTAAGTCTCTGAGGTCCAGGATGGGTCGCAGGGTACCGTCTGGCTTCGGCACGGTGAAGTATCGTGAGAAGAATGCCTCTCCCTCCTTGTTCTGTCGGAGTGGTGAGATTGCTCCCTTTTGAAGCAAGCTGTCGACCTCCCTCAAGATCACCTCGGACGGCTCCGTCTCGACGATGAACCCCGTTGGTGGGAGCTCATCGAATTCCAAGGCATAGCCGTCTTCGACAATCCGGAGAACCCATGCATCTGAGGTGATGCGTCGCCATGCACCGATGAAGCGGGTCAGGCGGTCTCCGAACGGCGGATCAGATGGTGGAGGTCGAAGGGTGGGAGGAGGCATGATGGTGGCAGCGGTACCTAGCGAGGGGGCGGTGTTGTCCTTCGCCCCGTCAAACACGGTGTTTCGATTGTCCGTTCCTCGTGTTCTGACGTGGCCTCGACTTGTTACCGTGGCAAGGGCGGTTGTTTTGTTGCTGCTGCTGCTGTCTCGGCTGTTGCTGTTGTTGCTGCTGTGGGGCCGAGTATGGTCGTGGGGACTGGCGGTATTGTGACCTGGGCTGGTACTTTGCCCGCTGGTAGTACCGGGCCCTGGGTTGCACCGGTGGTCGATCCAACTTGGCCGTCAAGACCTTGAAGTCATGGTTGGCCTTCAGCTTGTCGTCCGTGCCCGCATAGAAGAGTCCCTGGGCATCAAACGGTAGATCCTCGATGACCTTTCAGGAATTGGAGGACAACCCCGACGACTTCAGCCACGCGTGTCTCCTGATGGCGACACCGTGGGCCAGCAGCTTTCCCAAGGTATCCCCGGTGTGGCGGGACATCAGGATCTGATGGTGTGCTAGCGCCTGAGCCTCTTGGGAGATGGAGGTCAGTGCAGCCTGCTGTTCTTGGGAGAGATCCTGGAAAAAGGGTTGGGCCCTTTCCCAGAGGATCTGGTGGTAGGCTCCCATGCACGCCCTGTAGTTGGCCATCTTCATTAGGAGAAGTCCAGCCCTGTAAATCTTTCTCCCAACCGCGTCAAATCTCTTTCCCTCCTGGTCAGAGGGGGCTGTGGACTCTCTGCCGGAAGACTGGGAGGAGGTGACGATCATCGAGTTGGGTGTCGGATGATCATGAAGCCACTCCTTCTCCCTCTCGTCGATCTTGTACCACGCCTCGATACGCCCTGACGTGGGTGGAATGGACGACGGGGTCTTCCACGATGCCTTCACCACCTCTTCCAAGGGTTCCAGCATGGGAAGATGTGGCTGGGCAGAGTCCTCGACCTGCACCCTGCTGAAGACGGGGCAGGCGCTGGATCTTTTCGGCACATAAGTTTGTATGCCTAAAGACCTTGCCATCCGACCAACTTGTTCACCGAAGGCTCTTGCGGAGTCTGTTGGTGACGAGGATGGTTCCAGCTCACAGTCTCTGTGCGAGGGTGTCCGGTCCATGGCGACTGACAAGATGGACCCCGACATCACCGATCGCGGGGCTTCGCCTTCCTCCAACTCCTCTTCCGACAGTGGTCTAACAACTTCCGGTCCCGCCGGAAGTGACGCCACCGGTGTTGCTCTCGACGTGGATGGGACTGCGGTCACCACCGTCGATGCAGGAGGAGGCTTTTTTGAAGCTGGGGCCATGGCGAGCCATGTTGTTTGCCTGCCCTTCTCGGGAGACGTCACGAAAAGTTGACGAACCAAGGGTTGAGCCGGGGGAACTCTGACGACTGTCTGTACTGAGTCTCCCGGTGAGATGGTCTGCTGCTCTACCCCTGTCTCCACAGCGAGAACAGGGGCAGGCGGGGAATCAGGACACGACGCCAATGAAGATGAAGTCAGAGTCCTGCGCCTCTTTGGAGACGAGGGTCTCGAGGCTGCAGCCTCCAGAGACTTGCCCGGAGTCACAGGAACCAGGCCTCTGGTCTGGGCTCTACGGGCTTCTTCACTCGACCTCAGGGACGCTATTTCCATAGCTCTGTTGGAGGGAGTTCTTGAAATGGCCGACCTCTGGGAGAGTCCCGACGCCATTGAGCTCGCCGACGAACGGTGGGATGGATGTAGCTGAACCGTCTCGGTCGTCACGGTGCAGGGCCTCTTTGGCGCCGAAGTCTTTGATGAAACCGACTTCGTGCCCTTCTCCTTCCGTGGACACTTCTTCCCAGCCGGGTGAGCGGTCGACACGGCGGGGGCCGGGGCAGCTGCCCCGGTCCCCAAGGAGGTAGATGGGACAGCCGTCGCCATCTCTGGAGGGTCGAGAGCACGTTCCGTCAGGTAGGCCTGAAGCCTCCGGGCTCTCGCTCTTCTGGTCTGCGATGAGAAGGCCTGGCAGTGCCGGCAGACAGGAACAACGTGCCCCTCTCCGAGTCACCGAAGGCACTTCGAGTGACCGTCGCAGTCCGGGATCTTGCCACCGCAGGATAAACACTTTTTGAAACTGGTTGTGGACATACTATGCTCACACAACCAGCCGAATTTCCGATGTTGCCCAAGTGGCAGAAAACAAAGGAATGGGGTGGGCGCGCATTGGAGGCGCCTTTTATGCCCTCCGGGCCGGCTGGGCGGAGCTATCGCCAAAACTTTTCAAACTGGGAAAGTTTCCGTTGGAAGCCCGCGCTGGCGCGCAAACTTCATAAGTGTGCATTCACAGAGCCCTCGAAGAAGAATGGTTCATTTGCATGCATGAGGAGCTCTGAAACTTACATTATGCACTACAAATCCAAGAATACTGGGTATTGTGGTAGTTGTAAGCCAAAAAGTAAAGTAATTTCCCACCCCACAAACTGTGTAGGTATGGCATACTGTGTGCATTTTCTTTCTGTTGCCCACACTAATTGCAATATTTTATTTTGTTCCCATATGGGGGCTAGCTTACATCATTTAGATGCCCAAGGTAAAGCAGCCTCAACCAATATACATACTAGGCCTGTTTTCGAATGTCGGATAGATCCGGAATTCGGATGTAGTTTGGATGTTTTTGACTTTTGAAGCGATTACGAAGAGAGTTAAGGAAACAGGAAGTGGATTTGCCATTTCGAAGTCTCTGTCACCATATTTGGATATGGCTCATATGTCATTTCCGCCCTTCTCTATTTTTGTCCCATTGTGTTTAAAATGTTTAAAATGTTTATTAATTTGTTAAATGTGTTCAGTATTTTGTACCAGTGTGGCTAGTTTTGTCTGTAGTCGCAGTCAAAAACGGAGGGAAAGGGTATCCCCCTAGTTTTGACTGTCCCTTCTGCAGGTTTCTGTGCATTGCACAATCGAGGATGCCATTAACAAAGCCATTCCGAATTTCGGAAGTACATCTGGATCAATTTCGAAAAAACTGCTGAAAACTTCGGAAGTCTATCAGATATGAAGTGTCAGCACCCCTTACATCCAAAGTGAGTTTTGAAGCTGTTTTTCCCCGTGATAAAACAGGCCTAATACATACAACAAAAAGCCAGCCAACTCATTCAGGCACTGGAGGCAGAAATCCCTAAGACTCTATCTTCCCCATTTCTTGTAACAGAAAATATAGTGGTAACAAATCTTCCTTCACTTCTCACAAGGATTGCTTTGGAGGAATAAATTATGGCAGACTTGGAGGCACAAACCAAACTGTTCTAGTCATGCCAAAAGATAGAGGTGGGGTGCGGGATGCCTGGCTTTTGGGACCAAAAGAAGAATATTTAATATTTTGAATATTAAAGCTGTAATTTAAGATAAGACTGTCCAACTCTGATTACTTATATACTTGAGTATAAGCAGACCTGAATATACACTGACCCAAATATAAGCTGACCGGTATCCTCACTGGAGTATAAGCTGAGTGGGGCTTTTTCAGCACTATAAAGGGCTGAAAAACTCAGCTTATACTGAAGTAAATACTTTAATCAAACACAGGCAAATCAATTGAAGAAAATTCTATTGAGTAGGGTGTGTTTCTGCTACTGATTGGTTAGCTATTCATTTCATGCACAGGCCAGAATCCACTTAGGATCATATTCATGTGTAAGTGATGTAGGGCCAAGAAGTAACCATTTTGCAACAGATGTATTCTGCTGATAGTAGCAGAAGTCTTGCCCACACAGCATGTTCATGTACCATGTCCTTATTGTGCATTGCACATTGTCATTGTGCATCCTACACTGCATTTGGGTGGTGTCTCTTTGCGTTGTGATTATGTATTGGAGCTGTATACTGTGTGATAAATAAATATTGTGCATTGTACAATGGCATCCAACAATTGATGTATATTTCAGAATGTTGCCATTTTGCACAAGGGTTGTGTACTGCTGCTACAACATGTGTCTACATGTGGGTATTTATGTTCTGTTAGAGCAGACATGGGCAAACTTCAGCCCTCCAGGTGGTTTGGACTTGAACTCCCAGAAATCCCAGTCAGGTTACAGCCTGTTAGGAATTGTGGGAGTTGAAGTCCAAAATACTTGGTTGGCCGAAGTTTGCTTATGCGTGTACTAATGGGATGTTGGATTGAGACTATAGTCCAGTCAATTTGTATGATACTTTTCACAAGATGAGAAAATGATGGTTTCCTTCCCAAGGCCTTTTTCTCATTCTTTGTTTGCTATCATTTCCATCAGTTATCAATTTGTTGATCCACCTCCAACTAATGAGTAAAGAAACCTTAGACAGTTACTCATATGAAAAAGTGAGAGAAATTGAACAAACTCTCTTTAGTCAGAACAAATGATATTATACACAGCAGCTAATGTCAAAGTTCACCATCTCTACCTAATGCAAAACAGAATGGTGCTGAGCAGTATAATTTTCCCCTCTTCTTCTTCGGAGTTTGCCTCACTAAAAAGGCCCATCACCATCAAATTTCACTCTCTTTCTCCTGACCATGGTGTTTGATCAGAGTTTTATAGGTCATTTAAAAGGACACACAATTGTTCCACTGGCAGCACTGTTGTCATTAAGTGGCTTTTATTGTCAAGAGTTCAGGAACAGGTACAACGGCATGATTAAAAGAGGGTAGAAAGAGAGCCTACTTCACTCTCCCAAGAGTGTAAACAAACACTTGAGAGCAGTAGTGGTGGTTGCCATGATGAGAGCATTATGAGCAGAGGACAGACCTTAGCTGGTCCTCTCCACACTGTGTGTGTATGTATACTGTGTGTGTCTTGATAAGGCATAGGTCACATTATCATTATGAATGGTTCAGAAGGTGCTACAGAAAAGCAAGGCCAGACCTCTTTGGAATTCAGCCAAAACACTTTGAATTGGTTTGTTAGCCACTGCCAAGTATTCAAGCCATAGGTGGGCAGATACCTTGGAGGGAGATACATGGTGGAGAGCCTGGCAGATAGATGGGGAAGACTGAAAAAGGATATGGGTGACCTGCCCTCCCCATATGTTGTCCTGACTGAAAATTCAGCAGGTCTGAAAGTATCTCTACCCTTCAACTACACCAGACTGATCCTCCAGAATAATTTGATTTTCTAATACAGGTGAATTATGAATTGTGGTCAATGATTGATGGTAGCATTCATGTTAATAGGGCTCCAAGTTCAAGTCCAGACTTTAAATAAGTGATCCTATGTGCTGAACCCTATCCCCCCAAAGTGCTTTATCATACTAGAGCTGAAAAATAGGGAGAGTATGCATCCCATCTGAAATGCTGTGGCTGCTTCCTGAAGAATTCGGGGGTTTGTAGTTTAGTGAGACCCAAAAGCTCTCTGGCAGATCATTTTAAAGGCCCCTCCTCTAAACTACCAGCCCCAGAATTTTGCATTAGGAAGCCACAGGATTTCAGATGGGATGCATACTCTTTACCTACTCTGTCAGCTCTAGTTGGACACAGCTTCTTCATGATGCTCAAATTAAACCACAAAATCTCATTTCATTGACATGGAAATCACCAGCTATCTGGTTACATCTGGTCTGCAGCCATTCTGGTAGGTTAGTTGCAGATGGTCCCAGGTTCAACCCCCAGCACCTTCAAGACAAAGTTCCAAGTTCAGGCTCATGAAAGAGACTATTGTTTCTGTCAACATTTATTTATTTATTTATTTTATTTACCCTATTTAAACCCCACCTTTCTTAACCCCGAAGGGGACTCAAGGCAGCTTTACATATAGGCAACTATATGTCTTAAAACAACATACAATTTAAATAAACATTAAAATTAAGAATTAAAATGAATGCACATTCAAACATTACATTCACTGTTAAAAACCACGCGATCCACAATCATAATCCGGGACCATTCCATTAGTCATTGTACATAATCTGTATCTATTATTGGACTACAGTTATTCTCCGAAGGCTTGAGCTAAGGAGGAACCACAGTTTAAGAAGTAGTGCTCCAGATATTGCTGGCCTACAACTCCCATCATCCTCACAAGTGGATTTTCTGGGGAGAGCTGCTGGCAGTTGCAACTTCTAGAAGGCAAACACATTTCCAATTCTGGCCATAGGAGATTGCTGGATGGAGGCAACCATTTGCTAATTTGACAATCAAAAATTGGTTGCATGCGGTCACACATTTCAGGGCATGTAATTTCCTTGAAGTTTCAAATTGACCGCTTTGCTTTTTGAAGTGCTTTCTGAGCTAATTTAGCTAGCGCTTTCTGAAAAATTAAACCAATTCAAGATAATGAAATCCAAGTCCAGAGAGATACGTTTGCCACAGAAATTGAAAATAAAGAATATTTTTTGTGGAAGTCGCTCTTTATTGCTCATGTATTTGACAACCCTTCTTCTTTTCTTCTTCTACTTTTGTTAAATAGGAATAAAATCTTCCATTTGGCTACTAACATCAAGTTATTTTGCTAAACCAGAATGTCCCCTAAAAAGTTTTTGGGAGAACTTTTAAGACAGTGTTAAGCTCAATAAATGAATGTGTTACAAGTCATTGTCGAATACGGCTTTGACTGCACGAGGTGTTATCAGCAAATCAAAACGATTCACACATTTCAAGTTAACATTTTATTTTTAATCCTTATTCTGGTTTTTTGGCAAGATTACAGGAGTTGTCTGCAGTTCAGCATATAAAAAGGAATTCTTCAGAGAGCATAGCCATGCTATACTTTAGGAGGCCTTGCCAAACACCCTTGTTAAAATCCTGCCACCCTTCAGACAAGTATTCCCTTCCCTTCAAAGGAGTTCAACCCTTTCTGGATGCTGATAATTATTCCTGACGGAGGTGACTAAAGAACACAAGGATAATTCAGAAGAGCATTTGGGGGGAAAATGCACACACCCCAAAACCTTGGTGTGGACCAGATTGCAGTCAATGGCAGATATTTTAAAAATAAAATTCCTGTGAGAACAATTCCTTCCACCTCTTCCCACCTCTAACACATAAGGTCTTCACCTCCCTCTCATTGTACTAAAGCATCATAATTTTCAGTAAGTTCCACAGGAATGAAAACATGAACTTCATAAGAAAGTTAATTTCCTAGAGGACTTTCAGCAAAGTGAAACTGAAGCCCAGAATCCAAATAGAAGTAGACACCCATTGAAACTTACTCTTTTCAATGAACTTCGGGCTTACAGAACTTCAGTTTTCCGGAAGTGTATGATGGATCTTCCCTTATTAAAGACTGGTCTATAGTTAATTCTTCTAGTCCAGCATATGTTTAAACCAAACACAAACAGTAAGATCCCTGTAGAAACTTTTCCAGCTGGACCTAAGATCATGGATACAACTGAATACCTTAGTTTATTTACAATCTCAGCATATCAAAGCCTTGTATTGAAGGACTTAGAGATTGGTAGAAAGGTATCCTCTCTAACAATTTGCTTGGTTGTTCAATGTAATTCTATAGTAACTTCCAAGGAAAATACAGTGATACAGTTGAGTTAAGAGTTTAATTTGTTCCATGACTGGGCTCTTAACTCAAATTTCTCTGATCTCAAAGTGAATTTTCCTATTGAAATGCTATTTATCTGTTCCAGCCTCACAAAAAAACCCCAATTTTTGTTACATATTTTTAAAATAATAATGTACTTTATAAATAACAAATAATATATAAATGCACATTCACATGGAACAATAAAAAGAAAGATCAACTTTAAAATGGTAGAAACACAAAGTTGTGCACCAAGTTGTGGCAAGGAAAGTGAAGAGGCAGAAGCATCCTGTTTTTTTCATTCTGTACTCTTTCCAGCCTCACTCTCTCTCTTGCTCTCCTTCCCTCTCTCTCTTCATGAAGCCAAACATACCAGGAATAAAAACCACACAAAATCAACTAACCCAAAGTTCCTCAAAGCAGTCAAGAGTAAAGTGAGCAGAAATCTCCCAAAGCAGGCAAGAGCACGAGGCATGGAGGCTATTCCCTTGAAGCCCCAAAGCCCCATACTCTTATGCTAGTGCTCACTCAGGGACTAGCTCTTAAAAACACTGCTTGTATGACAAAGCAAAACCAGGGCTGAGCAAGGGCTCTTAACTCAAAAACCTCTTAAGTTGGGATGCTCTCAAGTTGAGGTTCCAGTGTATATCATAGAATCACCTGGAAGACCTCACAAATTTTTAAAGACACAATTTACTTTCATTCGTAGGTAAGTGAAACTGCAGATATTTATTTTACAGTTACAGGAACTCTTCGTGTATGACATGTAGCCCTCCTCACTATTATTTCAATGTGTGCTCTGTTCAGTTCTCTAGGGTTTATTGCGAAGTCAATTTGCATAAGGTTTCAGCCTTAAGATCAAGCCTGAGATTTCCATTAAAATCAGTAGGATGTAAATGTACTTAATGGCAGATGCATTATTTGCCCTCACCATTTAGTGCCTTCCGTGTTCCCTCTCTAAAGGAAAAACAGCCGTATAACGTAAAGTTTATACTTCACGTTAAAAGGAGTTAACTTTGGTAGAAGTACCCTTTGAAATATTGATGATGCTTTATCATAATCTAATAAAAATCTTAGTAGGCACTATAAAGGCACTTCAACGCATAATGGGGATTCTGGTAATCCTGCAAAAAAAGTTAATATTTCATTTTCATCTTTTGCTTGAATTTGGGAGGTCTTCTTTTTGACTCTCATATATTACAGTGAGCTGTGCTGGTGACTGGAATTTAAATAGCTGAAAGAACAGCCTTCGGAGGCTTAAAGGCCTAACTCTTAAGGTCTCTTTTACACATGACACTGCAATCCTGAAAGATTTTACTTAGTTCTATTTCATTTGAATGGAAGTTGCTTCTAATTCAGATAGCTACCCAAACATTTAGGCAGCCTATACATATAGGAGCATGCAGTCAAATCTCTCTGTGTTTCCAGGCACATATTTGTGTATTTATTAAAATACGTCTATAATATATCCATTATTATGGAGTCTCAGGTGTCATATAAACAGTGTAAAATGCTATCTGATTGAATCCATAAATAATTCATTTTATTCATTTATTGAATGTATGCCCCACCTTTCTTATAGGGTTTAAATTAGACCAGATTGTATTAAACAAAGCAACAAATAAAGCTGCTTTAAATGTTTGTTGGTATTGTTGTTGTTTTGTGCCTTCAAATCATTTCTGGCTCATGACGATCCTAATGAGGTTTTTTTGGCAAGTTTTGTTCAGAGGGGTTTGCCTTTTGTTGAAGCTGAGAGTGTGCCATGGCTGAGCAGATCTCCCAGTTCCACATCTAATGGTAAAACCACTACACCACACTGGTTCTACCATAATTGGCATACCCAGCTGGGAAGAAATTAGTCCCAAAAGGCTTTAATTAAAAGCTATGTTTTAGCTTGGCACAAGATAGAAAACAATGCAGGTGCAGGCAGAGCTTAAGGGGAGGGCAAATTTGGGGCAACACAGCCAAGTAAGCCCCTCTGAGTTCGTATTATTCCCACTTCTGGGACAAAGAAGAGGGTCTCCCCTCCAGATCTCTGTTCTTAGCCACAAGGATGACAGAAAAAGCTACTCCTTCAAGTATTGAGGTCCCAAGTTGTTTGGAATTTAGAAAATTATTGTGTAATGTTATTGTGGCCAGGCAGAACCTTGAAGAGAGATGGAGGAAGCAAAAGAGAGATATGTCTTAATATATAGTGAAATAGTTATAGTACTTTAAGCACCTCAACATCCTTTTTTAATGTATGTGAATATTGTAATAATGATAATAAATGTTATTAGTTACCCCCTTCTTTCCAAGATTCAAAACGGTGTACAATACGGTTGAAATACACAGATAAAAACCCAATTAAAATACATACATTAAAATTGTATCAATAAAAAGTTAGGTTAAATTAATAGGTAAAAACTGATTGCCAGAAGGGATTGGTCTTTATTTGTTTTAAATTCTGACAAGTTGTTTAGTTGTCAAATCTCTTTCGGCAGGTCTTTCCACAGTCATGAGGCAGCCGATGAAAAAGTCCTCTGGGTGACAGCTGCCAGTCGAGTTCAGGCTGATTGGAGTAAATGTCTCACAGAGGACTGAAGTGTATTCATTGGATTATAGGGAATTGATCCTGTAGGTAACCTGGGCCCAAACTATGTATGATTTTAAAGGGAATAACCAACATTTGGTACTTTGCAAGATTTGGTGAAGAGCAGGGGAAAGCAACCTTCGCCCCCTAAGCCTAATGTGTCTTGCTGACATTTCAGATCTGGCCTGGCATGGAACTTCTTCATATCCTTTCAACCCAGCCTTCCTTGCTGTGTCACTGTTCCTTAATGCCCTTATGTTTAGTGCAGATGTGTAATTTTGGCATATATATATATCCCTATAATGAAATGTGTGTGTGTGTGTGTGTGTGTATATATATATATATATATATATATAACACACACACACACACAAAGGAAAATGGCTAGCTTGGGAATAATGAGGGGAGATAGTAGAGAGGAGCAGAATCCCACCCCTTGTTGTCACTTTATTGCCAGCATGCTGGCACAGAAGTGGAAGGAACCTAAGATAGGTGACAAGGACATTGCAGGACTGAGTGCTATTTAGGGGTGGAAGAATTATGGTCAGGAGGCAGACAGTCAGCAGGATGCACATGGCATCATGCAATAGGGTCCATCATTCAAGTTGATGGTCCAGCTGCAATGCCAATTTGCCTGCCTTGTGCAATAAAGCCACCTATCTGCCAAATATCAAAATAATGTTCGTGATAATGATAATACAGTATACCTAAATTCCTTTTCAAATCACAATGAATTAAAATGAAAAGTAGCTAGGCACCCAAACTTCTGTATTGATTGCTTTTAAAGTTGATAGACTTCACACCTTCAGAAGGTTTTGTTTTGCCTGCAAATTTCATTTCTATTTCAGGTCTGGCTATAAGATGAACGCTTATAGTCAGGCTTGGATTTTCAGTAAGAGTCAACAGGAATTCAAGAAGCTTTAGATGTTGCACTTCTGGTCAGTCTTGAATCAAATCAGTCTGAGATGAACCAAGCAGTCTTCTGAATCAACAAATTAGGAACCAAACTGAATGTGATTGTTGGTGCACACCTTCTAGGAATTTCTGTGTGAAGCTGCGTTTTTCTGAAAAGAGAGATTTCTAGCCAGATTGTATACAATTGATGAAGCAAAGCATAAAACACAATCTTTCTCCCACGCTAAACAGTGCCAAACATTGCAAAGATAAATTGATAGGCGGTGCTGTTGCTACGATCTTGTAGATTATACCAGTAATCACAGTATGTAGATTATCACACATCATTACGATGCCATAGATTTTATTTCTTTTTATGCCAGGAGAATTATGATAAAAAAGCAGTTGAGAGTACTTTATATGTATCTGAAGTTTGCTTGTGATACAAACAAGCACCCACATAGCTTCAGCTTCAGGTCGGGGTCACCACCTTCTGTGGCAAGCTCATCAATACCTGAAGAAAGTGGAGGGCCTACAGCCCTTGAGCAGTTCAGTCTTCAGACCATTTTCTTTCATTTCATGTCTGTTCTCTTATGGAAACATAGATTTATTTATACAATTTGTCGTGCTATTGTAAATTAATCAAAGAGAAAAGAAAGATGGGGGGCATCGGCGTAAATCTCTGAATAAACAAATGCAATGGACTTTTCTATCTCCCTCCCCTTACTCACACAAAATAGATAAACAGTTCTAGAGGTCCTATGCATAAAGACAATTTAGAAGACTCCAAAGAGCATCCCACACATGAAACACAACAGGCAATACACTTTCCATTTAAAGAGCTTAAATAAAATACCATCAAGAAGTCAACAAAAAATTGCATGGAAGTACCTAAATTATCTTGGAAGCCAAATAGTGTGAGCATTGGGTAGTACGTGGGTGGGAGACTAACAATGAATGTCAGGCGCCTTGGTCTATATTTCAGAAGAGGGAAATGATGAAACCACATCTGAGTATTCCTTGCCTGAGAAGACTCTATGAAATTCATGGGGTGATATAAGTTGACAGGTGACCTGAAGGTACATATCCACAAATAGCTGTTAAACTTGCAGAGCCAAAACAGTGAGGTAAAGGCACCCCCATCTAAATGGAGATTCACAGACTAAAACCTCGTTGTGTGATTCTATAGAATGTACTTGTTTTGTGAAGATGGGGATCAATGTCATACATGAAGAAATGAAGCTAAGGAAACAAAATTGTAGGACCCATCACCAAATTACTAGTTCTGTGTTGCAACTGTACATGAGTCTGCTCATCTTTCTACTTTTCCAGTCACAAAGAAATGGAGGTTGTTGATCATTGCATGTGTAACGACCATAAACATGAATTGTAATCTCTCAAGGGCCTAAATACTCTAAAACCACCAGACTCTGCCTGAACTTGGAAGCTAAGCAGAATCAGCTATAGTTAGTACATGGATGGAAGATCACCAATGAACATCAGCTGCTATATATTTCAGAGAAAAGAACTTTCAGAACAACCAGAGTATTTTTTGTCTAAGAAAACCCTATGAACTTCACGAGGTTGTCATAGATTAATTCCAGTTTGAAGGCATATGCAAACATACATCTGATAGAAACAGCTAGATCTGTGTGTGAGTTCACAATTTTGCTGTTTTCCTGTACCCACATGCCAGCAGTGAAGTGACCTCAGGAGGTGGAATTCAAATCCTCTTCCCTCTCACATTTCCCAATCAGCTGTTTTCCTTTTATATTTAAAATTTCTATTTGGCCTTTTTTGTGTTTAAATGTAAACATTGTGCAATTGTGCTGAAAATAAAATAAAGGAACCTCAGTGGTGCACGAAGGCAGGATTACAAGTGTGTATGAAAGTATGATCATGAGAACACTGAATGGCAAATTGACTCAGTTGTGG
Source organism: Anolis apletophallus (assembly GCA_030556195.1). Taxonomy (NCBI): domain Eukaryota; kingdom Metazoa; phylum Chordata; class Lepidosauria; order Squamata; family Anolidae; genus Anolis; species Anolis apletophallus. Next base: position 150,612,464 of record JARBWK010000002.1, read on the forward strand.
TACTGAAGAGAGCTATAATATTAAAGGTGTCAACATGGTATGCATCCACTTTCTAGGCTAACACAACCATAGTGGAATAAAGGGTTGATGTATTAAAATCCACAATATCTAATTTAGGAAGATATAAGGGGCTATATTAGACTGTGTACCATTTAAGCTATTTTTTGGTTAATATATTTATGCATATATGTACCCTTTTTAAAGCAGACCAAAGATTTACTGTTGAAATGGTGTGGACACTGAGAACATCTGATGAAAGATGATATAGGCATGTAGGTGCTAAGTACTATAATTATTCCTCTTTTATAATTAGGAGAGAGAGCAAAAGTGTGGGAGTTATAAAGCATTCAGATACATGATGTATTATTAATAAATATTGGTGTGAGATGGAACATTTCTAAAGAGTCTTTTAATTACTTTACCATGGGGAGGGGAGTTTTAAAATTTGTTAACTCTGGTGGCATGGTTTCCATTTCTTCTCTATATGGATGACCTCTAAGCTTCAGATCATATTCCAATTAAATATAGATCTACTTTTTCTGACTATATCTTTTTCAGCTATACAACATGCATATCCGAACACTCATGATAATAGTAAGACAAGTTTCTCCCTAATGTGTTTTATTTGGATAGCTCACATTTGCCACATAATATGATAAATTAATGCAGTACTAATACGTGGGATTCATTTCCCCCTTAATTATGATATACACTTAGAATAATAATAATATTAATAATAATAATTTATTTATACCCCACCTCCATCTCCCCAAAGGGACTCAGAGCGGCTAACATGAGGCCGAGCCCAATAATTACAACAAAGCAAAACAAATACAACATACAATCATAAAATAATAAATAAAATAATAAATAAAATAAAGTACAATAAAATATATGGAAAGAAAGAAGGAGAGTAATACAAAGTAAACACAGGGTACGACAAAATAACAAGAACATTAAACTGAATAGACAACATAAACTTCTCCAACATAAACGGGCCGGCAAAACGTTGGATAAGCAAAAATGTTGGATAATAAGGAAGAATTAAGGAAAAGTATATTAAATGTCAAATTACATTATGATTTTTCCAATTAAGCACCAAAACATTATGTTTTACAACAAATGGATAGAAAAAGCAGTTCAATATATTTGTAATGTTATATAGTCATTATTGTATTTGCAAATTTAACATCAAAACATCACAATGAATTGAAGTAGCTGTGGATCCAGGCGGGAGGCAGACTGTGTTGGATAATGCAGAATGTTGGATGAGTGAAGGCTGGATAAGTGAGACTCTACTGTATGTTTATTAGAGCTATCCAATCAATGAAAAAATGTTTCAAAACACATAATAATTTTTTTATGAACAAGATTTTTTTTAAAAAAACTACAATAGCTATCTCTTTGAATTTTCTATACAATAACACAAAATAACATTCCTCACAACTTTCTGAAATATTCATATATTTATTGATTTTAGAGATTTAAAAAAGTTTTGACAAAAATGTTTTTTAAAAGAAAAAAAGCCACAACAGCTATCTCATGTAATATCTCTCATTCATTCAGTCGCTTCTGACTCTTCGTGACCTCATGGACCAGCCCATGCCAGAGCTCCCTGTCAGCTGTCAGCTCCCCCAGCTCCTTCAGAGTCAAGCCAGTCACGTCAAGGATACCATCCATCCATCTTGCCCTTGGTCAGCCCCTCTTCCTTTTTCCTTCCATTTTCCCAAGCATCATTGTCTTCTCTAAGCTTTCCTGTCTTCTCATGATGTGGCCAAAATACCTCATCATGTCTCTCATATTAACTAATAAAACTTCAATTTAGGGATTTCTTCCCAGCCTAGCACAGAGATTTACTTACTAGAAATATCAGTCAGTCTTTGCAGATTCAAGAATTTATTGCAAATTTTGACTGAATTATGAGGCCATTAAAGAACTCCAGAAACGCTAAGGAATGCGGAAGGAACAACAAGGGACGGTGGGAACGCTGAGAGATTAGGAGTGCGGCAGCTCCCCCTGGTGGCCAGAGTTTGCCTCTGTTTGTCTATATGTTGTATGTTGAAACAGCAGGGGTTGTCTGCTAAGTATGTGTACTGTAATCTGCTCTGAGTCCCCTTCGGGGTAAGAAGAGCAGAATATAAATAAAGTGAATAATTAAATTTATTGGAATTCTGGCTGGCTGCGGCTATGGAGAGACAAATCTCTCCCCTATGCTGATTGGGGCTTTCTGATGCTGAGCAGAATTCTTGGAAATGTAGTTTAGGGCAGGGCATTTTGAATTCTCTGGCATAGGACTCCTCACATTCCCAAACTACATTTCCCAGAATTATGTGCATTTTCCATCTCTTTTCCAGCAAGCCCTGCTTTCTCCCTGTTGCTTCGCTCTCCTAATAGCAAGAGGCCATTAATTTGAAGAGAAATGACAGCCTTTTTGGCTTTGCTTGCCTGCACTGGAAATGAATCTACCTTTGAGAGGCTTCTGAGGGCCCTTTCACACAGCCATATACCTCCACAATATCTGCTTTGAGCTGGGTTATCTGAGTCCACACTGCCATATATTTCCGTTCAAAACAGACAATGTGGGATTTTATTCAGCTGTGTGGAGGGGGCCTCTTTTCCTGCTGCCTTCAACCTCACCAAGCATTATTACTTTTTAAAATAAGTCATGTCTTCACATGATATGGCCAAAGTAAGACAGTCTCAGTTTAGTCATCTTCACTTAAAGGGAGGGTTCTGACTTGAGTAGTTCTAGGACCCACTTCTTTGGTGTTTTTTTAGCAGTTCACAATATCTTCAGAAATCTTCAGTGCCCAGGCCCGGATTAAGGCTTTGTGGCACCCTAGGCCACACTCTGAATGGCTGGTCCTGGGGGTGGGGCAGGGCCGCTCGCGGGGCGGGGCCGCTGCCGGGCATGTGCGACAGGGCAGGAGCGGCGAGGCGCCCTCCGCCATATCCCTGGCTGCTGCCGAGGCCGCCCCGGGAGCTTACCTTCCTTTCTCTTCCTTCGGAGAAGGGAAACCCCCGGGTGGCCTCTGCAGCAGCCAGGGACATAGTGGAGGGCGCCTCGCCGCTCCCGCCCTGCCGCGCATGCCCGGCGTTCTGCACGGCCCGCCCCTTTTTGGCGGGGCTGGGTGACGTCAGGCGTGGCGCCGGCGGCAAGGAGGCAGAGGTGGAGGCAGAGGCCCCAGCTTCCCTCCACTTCTTCCTCCTCGCCGCTGGCGCTGCGCCTGATGTCACACAGCCCCGCCGAAAAGGACGCCGGGCCTGCGCAGCAGGGCAGGAGGCAGGCCAGGGGAGCGGCGAGGCACCCTCCGCCATGTCCCTGGCTGCTGCAGCGGCCGTGCCCGGGAGCTTACCTTCCTTTTTTGAAGGAAGAGAAAGGAAGGTAAGCTCCCAGGGCAGCCGCTGCAGCAGCCAGGGACATAGTGGAGGGCGCCTCGCCGCTCCCGCCCTGCCGCGCATGCCCGGCGTACTGCACGGCCCCCCCCGTTTAGGCAGGGCTGCGTGACGTCAGGCGTGGCGCCGGCGGGAGGCAGAGGTGGAGGCAGAGGCCCCAGCTTCCCTCCACTTCTTCCTCCTCGCTGCTGGCGCCGCGCCTGATGTCACGCAGCCCTGCCGAAAAGGATGCCGGGCATGCGCAGCAGGGCAGGGGCAGGCCAGGGGAGCGGCGAGGCACCCTCCACCATGTCCCTGGCTGCTGCAGCGGCCATGCCCGGGAGCTTACCTTCCTTTTTCGAAGGAAGAGAAAGGAAGGTAAGCTCCCGGGGCATGGCCGCTGCAGCAGCCAGGGACATGACAGAGGGCGCCTCGCCTGTCCCGCCCTGCCGCACATGCCCGCAAGCGGCCCCGCACAAATGACGAACAGGCGGGGGAAGTCCCGCCCCTAGGACATCTGATGTGGCTTCCCTCTGCCTCCTCCTCGCTCGCGTTGGCCCCGCCCCTCCTCGCGTCACCCCCCCTCCCGGAGATCGATTTTTAAAATAAAAAATTAAAATTTTGGGGGGTCCCAGCCGGGGCCCCCCCCCATTCGTGCCGCCCGAGGCCATGGCCTCGGTTGGCCTTATGGGTAATCTGGGCCTGTCAGCGCCACATCTCAATTTAGGTTTTTTCCCCTTCCTATCACCTTTTTCTTTGCTGTTGAGCTTTTATTCTGGATAAACCAGTCTTGTGATGCTCTTGCTATTATTTGACTGACCTGTAAAACTTCTTTATGTTCTCTTCCATTCTTTGTGTTTTATTTTATTTGGCTATTTATTCATTGTCTAGCTGTCTGGAAGGGTTCAGCATGGCACAATGGTTTAAGAGGAGGGTTTGAATCTCTGATAGAAACCTACTGGGTGACCTTGGGTAAATCACAGTCTCTCAGCAGTGGAAAGCAACAAATCAATCTTACCCATAAAACCCTAGAATAGGGATGCTATGAGATGGACTTGACTTGGAAAGGTAAAGATTTCCCTGACATCAAGTCTAGTCGTGTCTGATCTTGGAGGTGGTGCTCCTCTCAATTTCTAAGCCAAAGAGTCGGCATTGTCTGTAGACACTTCCAAGGTCATGTGCTTGGCATGACTGCATGGAGCACTGTTGACCTGGAAGCACCTGAGAACACCTAGCTATCTGGAAATATTGATAGTAAAATTGTCATGGTACATTTTAATAGGCCTAAAATAGTTTCTTGGCAAAACGCAAAGTGTTTGTTATTGCCTTTAAAACTCCACATGGTTTGGGTCCAGATATTCTGCATGATCACCCTCTCCCATACAGTTTGCCCCATATACTAAGGCCCTCTGGAGGACATTTACTTGAAACAGCCAGAACTTGACTGGCAACTGTCACCCAGAGGACATTTTTGTCAGCCACTCCTAAACTGTGGAATGATAGAAGAAAATTGACAGCTAAATGACCTAAGAATTTTAAGCTAAATTTAATACCTATTCCTTCCAGCAGGCCTACCCAGTCAAAGTTAAAATATAAATTTTAAAGTGGCATATTATTGGTATGAATGATTCTAGTCTGTTTTAATCTTATGTCTAGTCTATGTCTCTTAGTATATTTTTAATGCTTTATCTTTTTATCTACATATTTTAACTATGTTTAACTTGAGAAAAGGCAGGTAAGAAACACAGACAACGTTGTCTGTGCGCATTCAGAAGAAGACCTACAAGCCACTCTAAACACCTTCGCAGAAGCATACGATAAGCTCGGCCTGTCATTGAACATCAAGAAAACCAAAGTGCTCTTTCAGCAGTCACCAGCCAATCCCTCTCCAATGCCAGAAATACAGCTTAATGATGTAACATTAGAAAATGTTGATCATTTCCGCTATCTTGGCAGCCACCTCTCCACAAAAGTCAACATCGACACTGAAATTCAACACCGCCTGAGCTCTGCGAGTGCAGCATTTTTCTGAATGAAGCAGAGAGTGCTTGAGGACCAGGATATCTGTAGGGAGATCAAGGTGCTTGTTTATAAAGCTATTGTCCTCCCAACCCTGGTATACGCCTGCGAGACATGGACAGTCTACAGACATCACATGCAACTCATGGAACAATTCAATCAGTGCTGCCTCCAAATAATCCTGCAAATCTCTTCGGAAGACAAGCGGACATATGTCAGTGTGCTGGAAGAAGCAAAGACTACCAGCATTGAAGCAATGGTCCTCCGCCATCAACTCTGCTGGGCCGGCCACGTTGTCCGAATGTCCAACCACCGTCTCCCAAAGCAGCTGCTCTATTCTGAACTCAAGAATGGAAAATGGAATGTTGGAGGATAGGAAAAGAGATTTAAAGATAGGCTCAAAGCCAACCTTAAAAACTCTGGCATGGACACAGAGAACTGGGAAGCCCTGGCCCTTGAGCGCTCCAGTTGACTGTGTTGTCGAAGGCTTTCATGGCCAGAAATAACTGGGTTGCTGTGAGTTTTCCAGGCTGTATGGCCATGTTCCAGAAACATTCTCTCCTGCCATTTCACCCATATCTATGGCAAGCATCCTCAGAGGTTTTGAGGTCTGTTGGAAACCAGGCAAGAGGGGTTTGGAATGTCCAAGGTGGGGGAAAGAACTCTTGCCTGTTTGAGGCAAGTGTGAGTGTTGCAATTGGCTACCTTGAGGAGCATTGAATAGCCTTGCAGCTTCAAGGTCTTGCTGCTTCCTGTCTGGGGGATCCTTTGTTGGGATGTGTTAGCTGGCCCTGGTTGTTTCTTGTCTGGAATTCCCCTGTTTTCTGAGTGTTCCTCTTTATTTACTGTCCTGAATTTAGAGTTTTGTAACACCGGTTGCCAGATTTTGTTCATTTTCATGGTTTTCTCCTTTTTGTTGAAATTGTCCAAATGCTTGTGGATTTCAATGGCTTCTCTGTGTAGTCTGACATGTGTGTAGTCTGTGTTAGAGTGGTCCAGCATGTCTGTGTTCTCAAATAATATGCTGTGTCCAGGTTGATTCATCATGTGCTTTGCCATGGCTGACTTCTCTGATTGAATTAGTCTGCAGCGCCTTTCATGTTCCATGGTTCGGGTTTGGGCAATGCTGCGTTTCGTGGTCTAGTTTCCCTATGTTGATTTGTCTACAGCTTCATGGTATGCAGTAGACACCTGCAGAGATGAGTGGACCTTTCTTGTCCTTTGCTGAACGTATTATTTGTTGGATTTTCTTAGTGGGTCTGTAGATATTTTGTAGGTTGTATTTCGTCATCTGCTTCTCTATGCGGTCTGTGGTTCCCTTGATGTATGGTAAGAACACTTTTCCTCTGGGTGGATCTTTGTCTTTGTCTCTCATGCTTTCTTCTTTGTCTTGCAGCTAAGATCCAGGTTTTCAAATCCCTGTGAAAGGAGGACAATGTGGGGGCAAGGCAGGAAGGAAAGGAAGAGCTACAAAGAAAAGTCATAGCCAGGCAATGCCAAGTACATATGCTGGTAGCAGGGGGTGGGAGGAGGAGGGGGGAGTCTGAATGGGAGGCTAAGGGAGCTGCAGTTTTATTGGATTGGGCCCAAAGATATTGTGGCATCCAACCAGGCAAAATATTACAAAACATTATCAGCTTTGTAGTAATGCAATAGTCTTTTTAATGTGTCAGCATTGTCAAAGCAGTCTAAATAAGAGGAGTGAGGTGGACAAATGATAGTTTATCCAGATGTCAGCATTGTCTTTGCTATGGAGAAAAACAATATTTCCCCTATTTGAGGTATTTTTCTGGATAATAATCAATAACAAAATTGAAAGGTACCAGCACACATTTATAAAACAACAGGGGAGTATGAATATAGCTGCATCCGACTAAGAAGAGAGGTCAGTGGGGTTTGGTACTAGAATCAGCATTATTCAACATATTCATTACTGACCTTGGGGATAAAATTAATTCAACACTGATTAAAATTTGCAGACGACACCAAATAAGGAAGGATACAGAGGGACGACACTGTATTAGAAATGCAGGAAGACTCCAATAGTTTAAGACACTGAGTGGACCGAAGAGAGATTATGTTTATCTAAAGAAAAACAAATAATATATCATAGCAACATAGCTGGTAGCTTTATTGATATGCCATGGCCCTCTACAACTTCAGATAGTTTGTTTTCTGAAACAAGATATGGACATGTATTTGTATCAGCTAAAGAAATGTGTTACTTTAAAAAAAATCATTTGTCTTATTTCCACTACTGACTTGCATATATAAATGTAAATTAAATTGAAGACTTTTAACAAAAGGCTGTATTGTTTTTAAATTGCATTGTTTAAATAGGTTAACTGGGCTTTTATGTTTGCCTTCTCTATTGTAATCCTTTTAATATGTATGTTGTCTTCAGTACCAATCTTAGGAAAGAAACAGTATACAGTATATAGGAGGAGGATGGTGATGATGATGATGTAATAATAAATTTTATCATTTACCTTTGATTTTATAGTAACCTAGTGAGCCCATAAGCTTCTATCTGCACACAACTGCACCATCACTCACCTCTTTCTATGGCCCCTTCCACACAGCTAAATAAAAGCCCACATATTCTGCTTAACTGGAATATATGGCAGTGTGGACTCAGATAGCCCTGTTTAAAGCAGGTATTGTGAGATTTTCTGCCTTGATATTCTGGGTTATATTGCTGTGTGGAAGGGCCCTGAGTTGCAACTGGCAGATGCTGTTCCATGATAGCTTCATAATTTAATGTTTAGTTTCATATGGAATCAGCACTGGGAGAATTGATCTTAGAAACCATTAGGATTTTTAAAAATATGGATTTAAATTCTATTTTTGTATCCAACAATCTCTGAGCATTTCATATTAAGTTCAAACAAGTTTCTTTGGCATGTTTCCACAACCATAAGGGACTAGATTTTTAATTCTGTTTCCACATTTCATGGGGACTAGACTTTAATTTCTTGAAGAAGATGAGTGGAATTCTCAAATGATCACAGAGAACCTGTTTTGCATCCAGTGAAGAAATGACAAGGGGATGGAGTCCTGTTAATCACTCCGTTAGCATTCCCGTAAATGGATCCTGGGCTCGGACATGAACTTCTGCAAGTATTCACAGGGGTAAGTAGAAATATCAAGGTTAAATGGGTGCATTAAGCAAACTGTGGTTTGAAATATGAATGCCTTCTAATAAGTAGAAGAACAAGAATTTTCTAAAGTCTAGCCATCTATAATATCCCTGAAATTATGTTGCATAATGTAATGACATGTTATGCTACCATTAACACATTATAACTATGTAATTTGGAAGGGTAATTTTTTTTTGTAAAACCACTTAACTACATAAAATTGAAAATAATGATTATTGTAGCGACTTCCATTTTTTGTCTGTATAAGTTGAAAATTAAATACATCATGTGCAGTTATTTTATGGTGCCATGTAATTTTATGAAATAATCATATAACATATGCAGTAATTATTGGCATAAAGTTCATAGATGCATAAATTATCATATAGAGAACCTGCTATAACACATTGATTTTACTACCAGCCAAGGTAAGCCACTTGGTACCTAATTGACATAACACCCAGTGCTAGCCAAGAGATTCTGATAATGATGACAAGATATTACAAGCTGAAGCAAAGATGAAATAAGCTGGGAAATACCAATTTGATTTATTTCAAATTTTCCTTATTGAATGCAGCAATAAGAACTCTTTAGTAAGCAAAGCAAACACATTTATAAAACTGCTCAGACTGTTGATTTTCCTCTAGCAATGAATATGGGTTTCTGTCCAATATGTTTTGATGTTCTTTACAGACTTGGTTTGGATCCAAGATTTGCCTACTGAGTATAGGAAGATGCCACCCATGGAAAGCACTTCAGTCCAAATTTCAAGGATGTCTTATTCCTATTGTACAGGAACAGGGTTAGAGTGAGAAATTTTAAGTTGGAGTGGCCAGGGGACCAACACAATTAAATGAAAAATATGGGAAGTAACAATGCTGGGGAAATGCAGTCAAAGCAGACTTGACAGACTATAACAACGAGGGGGAGTACAGCACTTGTAAAGACCCTATTAAATAGGCTCTGTGTCTTCCACCCAGAAATAAATATGCCCACAGGCAAGTGAAGCCCAGAAACCATCATGGCTGATCCGTTTTTGCTTTCGTAAGAGAAACCACAAGTACATGGAGCTGGTTGGACATCTATGTCCACCACTGGCTCTCCCTGACTCTCCCTGAGTTTCAACTTTACCACACTGCTAATTTTGTTCATCATGATCTCCAAATTAGATAGAGAGATGCATGGAGATTATTGTGGCCTTATTCAAAATTGACAGCACAGGGAACAAGGAGGAGGAGGCTTTACCTCCATAGATGCCTTTGTTGCAACAAAGAGAAAGTGTTGGACAGCAGAGCTCGGACACTTGTTCCCATGGCTCATAGTATGGTTTCCACTGCCTGGTCATCTTAAAGACAGAAGAAAATTGCTTGTTTATGTATGAGCTTTGGTGTTAACAAATGCTAAGTATGATCTAAATTTGGAATGGTGCTGATAACAAGTCCCAAAGAACAATATCTAAATGTTAGAATTTCAGGGGACTCTTCAACTAGGTGCTGCATTGCTTCTTAAATTGTTTGTGTTGTTATTTATTTTTAAAGTGGCATTGATAATAAGTTTCTTCTATAGGCAATATTCGACCAAAATTCAAAATCATAGAATTGCACAGACTCCAGCCTCAGAAGGCTTCTAAAACTTGCCACTTTGGAAATAAGAGAAAACTCATTGAGAAGATATGAAGTCACTCTGCTCTCCTATAAAAGGCAGTTGAACTGTGACTTTAAAAATGCTGCCACCATGTTGATATATCCACAATTCTGTACCCATCACAGCAGACAGGCACTGTGTCCTCTCATTCGCTCCACAATGATAGTCCAGAAAACATTGTCCCACCACTGACTGACAGGAGGAGTGGGAGCATTAGGGAAAGTAGAGACAACTTTGAGAAGAAATAAATCCAGAACTGGCCTACAGTAGACTGCAGGCCACCTACCCATTTTAAACTTTTGCTGGCTTTAAGCTCAGCTTGTGTGAAATACCTGTATTTACTCAAGTCTAATGTGCACCGAATAGTTAAAGCAATGGTATTCACCATAGCAACCTATGAATGTGAGTGTTCCATAAGGAAGGCTGAGCGAAGGAAGATAGACACTTTTGAACTGTGGTGTTGGAGGAAAGTTGTGAGAGTGCCTTGGACCGTGAGAAGATCCAACCAGTGCATATTTCAGGAGATAAAGTCCGATTGCTCATTGGAGGGAAGGATATTAGAGGCAAAGATGAAACACTTTGGCCACATCATGAGAAGACAGGAAAGCTTAGAGAAGACAATGATGCTGGGGAAAATGGAAGGAAAAAGGAAGAGGGACCGACCAAGGGCAAGATGGATGGATGGAATCCTCGAAGTGACTGGCTTGACTCTGAAGGAGCTGGGGATGATGATGGCTGACAGGGAGCTCTGGCATGGGCTGGTCCATGAGGTCACGAAGAGTCAGAAGCGACTGAATGAATATACAACAATGTGCATCTCAATTTCCAAAACCCTGAAACAAAACAAAAAAAATTGCCGACAAATGTAATGTGCAGCAACAAAAGGTGACCTCTTTGTTGCCAATTTATGAACTTCCAGGGTAAGTATGCTGGCAGAGCTTTAAGTCCCACCACTATCTAAAAAGATCTTGGATGCAATTTTTATCCATAGAACAGAGTAACTAGTCTAAAGTTCCCTCTGTAACATTACCAAGTGAAATAACAGCTAGTACAAGCTGAGTATATCTTATCTGGAATTCTGACTTTTGAAATTGTCCATATGGGTGGCTGAGGTAGCAACACCTTATTCTGAAAGTTCAATGTATACCAACTTTGTTTTGCATGATATTATTAAAAATATTGTGTAAAATTATCTTTAGTGTATGTGTATTTTTGACTATTTAATCACCTTTGTACATTTTTGCAAATATTGGTATTCCAAAATCTGAACAAATCTGAAATCCAAAATATTTCCAGTTCCAGGCTTTTCATATAAGAGAACCTGCATCACTACAATAGGTTATGTGGACTATGGACTTCTGGAGATCGGAAGGATTGAGAGTACAACAATGAAAATGTCCTGCTTAGTGCTACACAATAAGCACTCATTGCAAGTAAGTGAATTATGTCTGTCTCTTTGTTCCTCAGACTATCAGTGGCTAGGAAAATATGAAGAGAGCAGATAACATCTAACAAATGCCATAAGGACCATCAGATCACCCAAATCTGTTAACAAAAATTAGTGTGGGGTTGAAAGGTGTACTGCAATTACTTCTGTTTATAGACTGGCCTTTTTCCACCACTGGAGCTGAGTAACTGTTTTTATGCTGCTCTCCTGCTGTCTTTTTGACTGTGGCTAACAATATCAAGCAAGAGGCCTTTGAGATGCATGCTCTCTTGTTCATGTCATTTGCACTTCCGCTTAGCATCAAACAGATGGCACGCTCCGAATTTGATAAAAGAACATTTGGAGCAGGCGTTTATTTCGAGATTTTGTTTCACAAGACATGGGCTTTACAAATAACTGGTATGCATGCATGGGGAGAGAGAGGGATTTAGAGGCATCCGTGTTATGTTCTGTGTTGCTCCTGAGACAACCCTGTGGACACCCATTTTCTGAAGTGTAAAGCTGGCTGAGTGAAAGGTGCTGCTGTATTGCTAGCCCTTTTCCAAAAACAGGGCGCTCCCTGCCACTGAAGAGAACTATAAAGACAAACATCATAATGGGGAAAGTGTGTAGTATATGTCAGTGAGGGGAGGGGGAAAGAAATCAATAAATACATCTAAATTATTTAAAGGCAAGCTGCCATGGGGCACCTCACTGTCATGCACTATACCATGTATCTCGAAGCAGACAGGTGGAATGGCTACAGCCAGCATTGGTTTGGACACCCTCTACAGCATGCTCATTAGTAGCTCTGAGCCTGGGCTCCCTGTTAGTAAAAAGGCAAGGATCACAGCGGGGAAGTTATATCTCAGGCTACTCACATTCCTGCTCTATCTCTGCAAAGCTTTGCAAAGCCTTTTCTGGCAGCTCATTAGTAGGTGCACTGATGCATAAGAGACAGTCATTAGGAGTGTTTTTCAACATTGACTTTTGATCAGGTGACTAGTAATGGCGTGGAGACATTTACTTACATTGTTTTCTACGAGGGACTCTGTTGCTGTATTGAGAATGACATGCATAGAAAATGGTGAAAACTAGCTTGACCTTTCCATGTCTTAAGTGGAGGGAAGAAGGGCAGCAGGGCTCCATTAATTCCCAGCGTTTTGCCTTGATATTGTCAGTGATGACGTAACAAGAAGAGCACCCGAGGTAATCCCTTGAAAACAGCACTCTTTTAGCTTTAACAATCCATGCCGAGTCCTGCTGCAGGTTGCGCCAGGAAAGGTGTGAGCCGAGAGAAAGATGGCTGCCATGCCATAAACTTGATCGAATTTCACTTTAACGATAAGTGTCTTTCTTTCTTCGTAAACGTTGACACTTTTAGCAGACTGTACAAGGTTTCATTCTGCAGGGCAAAGTGAAACGATCGTAAATTTTTATCATGTTCAATGGGCAGGGCTGATTAACTTATTAAAGAGGCATTCAAGGAAATTCACGCTTCATAAGAAATCTGCTTACCAAATATAGCCACAACTATGAAAACCATGCTGCAAATCAATGACACAAAAGGAGTGAGGTCGAAAGCATCTTTTCCTCTAAGATGTGCTTATTCATGGAGCAAATAGATGAAAATACTTACAACCATGCAGTTAATGAGTATTTAAAAAACCTAGTAAGATTCGGAAGGTTTTCTTTTTTCATGAAATAAGTGCATTTTTCTTCCTGCAATAATTTTGGCGTTCTGTAATCTCTTTTACATGGAACTTCTCTAAAAGAGTGGTTAGAAGTTTCAGCTGGTACAGAATGTTTCTGCATGCCTGGGTTTGGAAAGCTTGGCAGAAACCCTTCATTGATTCTCCCCACCAATATCTGCTAGGAATTGGAGAAAGGGCATCCTCAGAGTCAAACCAAATAAAAACCTTTGGCATACATTTTGTAGAAGTGCCCCAATGCTCTGCCCAGTGACAAATCATGTATATTTGCTATAACACATGCTTTTCCTCATCTAGACATCTTGAATTTCACATATTCATTTTGTGAATGATTATTGAAAAGTAGGAACAGGGATAATTTTCAACTCTGATTCTGAGGAACTTATCTCTAAGGAAATCCTACTTTAAACGGGGAAACTGTTTAATATGAGGAAAGACAGTTAGGCCTCCACATTTGAAGGATTGACTTTTGCAGTTTTGATTTTTCATGCATTTTATTGACATGTTCTTTCTAGGACTCTCAAAGTCCTCCAATGTGACCCTGTCATCAAATTCTGGCAGACACAGTCCGTAGATTTATGCTTGAGCATGGCTTCTTAAACTTTTTCCACTTTTTGCAATTCTGGGTATATAAGTATATAAAAAAGGAAAGCAAATCAAACATTTACTGACTTTTTGTAAAATGTTTATTTGGTAAAGGTGAAAGCAAATTTGCATACTAATGTGATGTATGTGCTTGTTTATTTTTATATAAAGAATTAAAATTGGCTGAATATTTGATACTGCATCCTCAACTTTTTGAAATGCCATGCTGGCTGGTTTCCAGTCTCAAGTGGCAGAATATACTCTGATGGCTCTCTTTTTTTTTTCTCCTGAGTTGGGAGACTACATTGGGGTGTTTTTTGGGTTCATACCTCCTACTTAAAGGTCCTATGTTGCAGATTGGGCCATGTGTTTGAAATGAACCCATACCCACCACCTCCCTCTTGTTCCCATCATAGTCTGTTCATAAACATGCATGCAATATATATCCTTTCCTCTCTGTCAAAACAAATTGGTGGTATTAACCCCCCCCCCCCCAATACTGGTTACAGGTAAATTCTTCTTGAAACTGTAATGGCAGGTGATGGATATTTTTTTATTTCAATTGACTGATATATGAACCCAACGTAATTTTTTAAAATCAAAATTTGAAGGACAGTTTTTCTAAATCTGAAAAGATAGCCATCAAGCAAAATCAACATTTGCAAGGCTTGCTAAACAAGGCAGACTAATTTTCCGTTTTTATGAAGAACAGCTGAAGCATTTGCTGCATGCCTTTACTAACAGATCTGTGTAAGTGTCAAAAAGAGCCACTAGGTGGTGAGCTACACATATTTTTCATGACCCACTCATTCAGTTGTGGGACCACCAAATGGGGTCATGACCTGCAGTTTGAGAAGCTTTGTGATAGATGACCTAGAAATTCCTAGAAAGCTATTGTTCAGTTTTTTTTAAAAAAAAAATAGCATTTGCAGTTTTTCACTTGTATGGGGAAAGCTGACTGTATATATTTCACTTAATGTTTAAATTGAACCTTCACAACTATTTTTAAACTCTGAAACTCTTTACCAAATGTATTCCATTTAAGTGTTTCTTTCTTGACCTTGCATTAGCAGGTAAAAGTGTTTTGATTTAAACAGGGCTTGGATTTGTTATAATCAGGGGTGGACAACATGTTAGCGTTCAACATTTTTGTATGAATTCAAGGGTCTCCATAGAAGAAACCATCCTAAAGGTATTTGTAAAGGTATTTGTCATCATTCTTATTTCTTTATGATGTGGTCTGAGGGATGGGTGTTAAAAGAATTTAAAAGCAAACACATGGCTTGACTAAGCGTCTGGCTGTCACACTGCCATGTGCTTCAAATATGAGGGGAGTGTTGAGTGGCGACTCAGGAGTGATATTATGTGATCACACAGCATTTTTTCCAATTCAGTGTGGTAAATGAAATGCATGATGAAATACATGATGCTGGCAGTTTTATTATTAGCTGTAGTGCAAGAAAGTTTGGATTGTTATTTTGCATGCTACTTCGTGTTTTGCTGTTCTTAACCTTCTTGGGCATCAGCCGGTGGGAAAGTGAGATATAAATCTAATGAGTAAGCACTTTACATTTATGTTTTATGCCTTGATCTACAAGATGTTGTGTTACATGACAGATTTCTACCAGCAGAAGGAAGGCTGTCTTATGCCCATTTTCTGCTAACTGATCTAAGTGATCTATTTCAAAAGTTTATCAATATAGATTTTTGTAGATTTTTTCTCCAAAGAAGAGAAATTCAATCAGGTCTGGGTTCTTGTAGGTTTTTCGGGTTATATGGCCATGTTCTGGAAGAATTATCTCCTAACGTTTCGCCTGCATCTGTGACAAGCATCCTCAGAGGTTGTGAGAACCTCACAACGTCTGAGGATGCTTGCCACAGATACAGGTGAAATGTCAGGAGAGAATTCTTCAAGAACATGGCCATATAGCCTGAAAAGCCTACGAGATCTCAGTGATTCCAGCCATGAAAGCCTTCGACAATCAATCAGGTCTGCTTCTGGACATCTAAAAATCATGGCATGCCAATTACATAAACTTCCATGCATTTCAGTGAAGAAGACTCCTGCTGACTAATTCGTTGCTTGTTTTCCGCTACATAGCTTTGAGTGCTTGTTAAGGCTAAAAAGGGATGGTTTTTCCTCCTTTTTTGGTGCAGCAGGGTGGGGAGGGGGGAGAGAACAACGGTAGGGCTTCTTTGCTTCTTCCATCACACTCTCTTATGATAGCCAACAATTAGTTAAGCTCCTTGGCAGGAAAATGACAAGATGGGACTTGACCAAATACAATGTGTGGTGCACATAGACATCTGCCCCAGCTGAAAGACATTACAATGTTTGTTAACCTTAAGGGTCATTCCTGATTCACTTCTGCAGACAGAAAACAAGATTTATAGAACACGGATCAATACAGCCCGAAGACTTTCGCCATTGAGGATGCTAGATTGAGGCACTTCTCTTTATCAGTTTACCATGACACTAATGTATTTTGCCTGTTTTGCCTGGGCAGTGATGAATCTGTTGGCAAGAGAAAACAAATAAGTTCTGTTGTTGAGAGACATGTTGTCTATGATTTGTCTCAGCAGACAAGCCAGCACGCTGGCCAATTCATTTCCTATTTAATTTAAGTGGCATATCTGTCTTCCCCTTTCTGGGGTGTCTTTTGTCTGCAGTGCAAACCTACACTGGCACTCTGCAAAGAGCTGGCTGTGAATTCGTGCAGGTAGATTGATGCAGGAAAGACTGGGAACGGGTCAGGGGCCTTCTCCAAGTGCTACTGTGCTGCCACTGCTATTTTGTGCCCCCTCTTATCTATGGAGAGCCAGTAAAGTAATAGTATTAGTCACAGAGACATGATGCCAAAGCAATGAAAAATCCAGAACAACTCTGTAGAGAGAGGTAGGTGGAAAGGCAGGTCTTTATGGGCCCCTATCTCATACTGATGGGAAAGGAAGGCTTTGGTCTTCTATTTATTTATTTATTTATTTTCCTAGAAGCAAATCCCATTGAATTTGGTGAAGCGTGCTTCTAAACAGACATGCATAGGGTTGCACAACATTTCTGGCCTCAAACCAGTAGATGGTCATTGGCCATTCCTTTTGAGGGTAATGGGGATGACTCACAGTCCAAGAACCATCATCTGAAGAGTATCAGTGTAACGGAAAGTTGCTCCAAGGTTAAATGGAGAAAGAGCGCTTTTCCTGTCTTGGAAACATTGTCTGTAGTGAGAGTCACATATTGTCTTCTTGGTAAGAGATGAAATCAATATTAAGGACAATCTCATTCACTTTTGAACATTGTTTTCATCAGAATGAATTTTGCTACTACACACACTAGTGCATGGATCCACTTTAAATCTGGTTTCTGCCTCCTGAAGAATTTGAGGTCTATAGTTTAGTGAGGTCCAGGACCTATCTGGCTGAGCAGTTTAAAGGGTCCTCCCTAAACCGCAAACACCAGAATTCTAAAGGAGGCAGAAACTGGATTTAAAGTGGACCCATGCTCTAGTGTGATAAGGTCCTTAATGTGATCATTAAGGCATCAGCCAGGAACTCTCCTGGTGGTAGAACTAATAACTAGGGGCCCGTCCAGACAGTATCTACCACAATAAATGAGGGGCTGTTCAGACAACATTCTGAACAGTCCTGAATTAATTTGAATTAATTAGTGGATTTATTCCGCACCTTCTTGGAAGGCACGGGATAAACCCACTACTTCCGGTAAACTGTAGGAATACCCACCCCCTCCCCTGAAGCCCCCTGATCCTTTAGAAAAGGCTCCATGCAGCTTTTATAAAAAAGAAAATCACCCCCCCCCCCACTTCCTGGCAAGTAATTTCTACGCACCAGGAAAATTTCACAAAGCCTGTAATGGAGGCCAGGTAAGTTTATTTTACTTTTCTAAGGGGTCTAGGGGCTCTGGGTGAGTGGGGAGGTTCTCCAGTCCTTTGAGGGCCAGTCCCACAAAGCATCTGGACGACCACCCTAGAAAGCACACTTTTTGGGATGGGTGTGGACAGGCCCCCAGGAAAATCCGTGTTTTACAAATGTGGATTCTCCTGGGATAACGGTCTGTCTGGATCCACACAAAGTTGAAAAATAGCAGCTGGGAGTTCTGGGGGAAAATATTTCTCAAGCTCTGTAATGAATGCCCAGTAATTTCTATCACTAGTTCTGGACCTGAATTCCAAAGCCCTATAAATCAGTCTCTTGGCAGAAGCCCATCATTGGAAGCAGAGCTCCCTCAAGAACGAAAAGGTGTATGTTTATCTTAGCATGAACTGGTCTCATATTAGTGACAAATTAGCTTGTGTCTGTTTTGTGATTTGCCACTGGGAGGTAAACACAGGCTTTGTTTACAGGTATGGCAGAACAGTTATCCTGATCTGAAAGAACTGTGTGTCTGCAGAGAAAACATGAAACTCAGTAAATATTTATTTTATTTATTAAGTTCGATTTGGTATACCGCTCTCTCTGGAGCCCAGAGCGGTTCACAAGAATAGCGAAATAAACATAAAACACATAAAAACATTAAAATGCATTAAAATACATTAAAACAATTCCAATCCCCCGACTAAACAAATTGCAGACCAAGCTGCAGTTCAGTGGCAGGCTAGCAGCAGGATAACGGGTGCGGTAGACAGCAGTCAGCTATGGGCCGAATGTCTTTCTGAACAACCACGTTTTTACTGCCCTGCGGAACGGCAGAAGGGCTCGAGTGGCCCGTGTCTCTTCAGGAAGGCTGTTCCACAGAATTGGTGCCACTACAGTGAACGCCCTCCGATGGGTGGTGTCCAGTCTACAGACCCTAACACTGGGCACATCCAATAAGTTGAGCCCCTCTGAGCGCAGTGATCTCCTGGGCACATAAGGGGTAAGCCGCTCCCTCAAGTACACTGGCCCCAAACCATATAAGGCCTTGAAAGTTAAAACTAACACCTTGAAGACGACCCGGAATTCAATTGGAAGCCAGTGCAGCTCGCGCAAGAGTGGAGTCACGTGATCAGACCTTAAGGCTCCTGAGAGCAGGCGGGCTGCAGCATTCTGCACCAGCTTAAGTTTCCGGATCACTGACAAGGGTAGGCCAATGTACAGCGCATTACAGTAATCGAGCCTCGAGATGACCGTGGCTTGGATCACCGTGGCCAGGTCGCAGCGGGAGAGGTAAGGAGCCAGACGTTTTGCCAGACGCAGATGGAAAAAGGCTGTCTTGCAGGCGCAGGCAATCTGCTCCTCCATAGACAGCTGGGCGTCCAGCCGGACCCCCAAACTTTTGACAGATGGTTGCGGGCAGAGGGCCGCACCGTTGAACGTCGGCAGCTGGGTCTCTACCCCCTCCGGGCGGCCTAGCCACAAGATCTCCGTCTTCGCCGGGTTCACCTTCAACTTACTGGCTCGCAGCCATCCAGTCACGGCTTCAAGGCAGAGATGGAAATTATCGGGTACAGAGACCACCCTCAGAATGAGCTGGGTATCATCAGCGTACTGATGACACTCCAGCCCAAAACTCCGCACCAATTGGGCGAGTGGTCGCATATAGATGTTAAATAACAGCGGGGAGAGAATGGCCCCTGAGGGACTCCACAAAGTAGAGGGAGCCCTCAGAGACCACCCTCCCCACTTCACTCGCTGCAGGCGGTTTTGGAGGAAGGAGGACAGCCAGTTGAGGGCTGTCCCCTTACCCGCCACCGCCAGGCGGTGTGTCAAAAGTTGGTAATCGACAGTATCAAACACTGCCGTGAGGTCCAATAACACGAGCAGCGCCGATCCGCCTCGGTCCAAGTGGCAGCGGAGTAGGTCTGTGATGGAGACCAGGACAGTCTCCGTCCCATGGCCCGAACGGAAGCCGGACTGGAAGGGGCCTAGCCAGGTTGCATCATCCAGGAATGCCTGCAGCTGGTCCATTGCTGCCCTCTCAATTACCTTGCCCAGGTACGGAAGATTGGACACTGGGCGGTAATGGAGAGGGAGCCGCGGGTCTAACCCGGGCTTCTTCAGCAATGGAGTGACCACCGCCTCTTTCAACTCCTCTGGAAAAGCTCCTTGCTCAAGGGAGCAGTTGACTATATTCAACAGAGGGCCTCGTGGCCCCTCCACGCAAGCTCGAATCAGCGCGGGGGGCACGGGTCGAGGGAGCAGGTGGTCGGTCGAAGAGCTGCGACAATCTTGTCAACATCCTCTGCGTCCAGTGGCCGATAC
This sequence comes from Anolis apletophallus, assembly GCA_030556195.1. Taxonomy (NCBI): domain Eukaryota; kingdom Metazoa; phylum Chordata; class Lepidosauria; order Squamata; family Anolidae; genus Anolis; species Anolis apletophallus. The sequence continues at coordinate 150,632,560 of JARBWK010000002.1, forward strand.
CGGTCGAAGGTGGATCCGGCGGTGGGCCACGGAGTCTCGAGCTCCTGTACAGTATCAACCGTGGCGGGGAGGTCCCGGCGGAGCGTCGCAATCTTGTCTGCGAAATGATTCTGGAAAGCCTCGGCAGAAAGGGCCCGATTATCGTTGTTTAGGATGGTAGGGACCATCGTCAGTTGCCGAATTATCCTGAACAATTGAGCCGGGCGTGAATCTGCAGACGCTATCGAGGAGGCATAGTGAACTTTTTTCGCCTCCTTGACAGCATGCTCATAAGCCTCCATAAAGAGCTTATGAGCTGATTCCGAAGGTCCGTCACGGAGCTTCCTCCACATGCGCTCTAGCCGTCTCTTCTCCCGCTTCATGGATCTAAGATCCTCCGTATACCACGGGGAACAACATTTGCGGGGTCTGAGAGGGCGTTTAGGGGCGATCTCGTCGAGAGCGGCGGACAACTTGCGGTTCCAGATGATAACCAGCTCACCAGGCGAGTCGCCTGTGTTTCCCTTAATATGTGATTTGATTCTGAGAAATTTCTGTTCATAACTCCCAACCTGAGCACTAAAGTGGGGAAGAGGGGTTTGTCCCTAAGCTATTTTAAAGCATTCTTCCTTTTCCTTCAATGAAGAGAGTATTTCTCCACCTACCCATACATTTGAAGCATTCCAGAATGGGGAAAGCTGGAGTAGAGACTTCAGTCCTTCTCTCTGTAAGATATAAGCTTGCTGTTTTAACAGAGCTCCCTTGATGTCTAGTACCATTTTCTTATAATGTAAGATCTGTGAGGTCAATTTAATGAAGTGTTTTTAAATGGATCTTAATTATTTGCTTTGCAACTTGACGGCACATTATGGTTAGGGGAAAATCTCTGAAAATCACGGAGTGTTGACAACTTCTTTAAAGCATGGAAAAGCTGGTAATTATTATTTCATTTTGTTTTTGAAAGCAGTTTTGTTTTGGTGTCCTCCTCCCTCCCCTCGTTAAATCATTTAACTGGAAAATAAAATATCCATTTAGGGCTCAATTCAGATTTCCTTAGGCAGAAAGAGTTCTCAAGGGGCTCCAGCTGCCTAAAAGCTGCAAGATCAGGGACTGTAAGTAGTTCGAACAAATGTTATTTACACTGTAGATTCCCTTTCTTGTTTTAGAATAAAAATTACAGGCTAAGCGTCTTTCTCTTTGCCAGCTGCAGATCTGTCATTACTTTATTAAAACAATTAGTTACAGGAAAGAATATATCAGATTTGGAAAAGGAGGTGGGAGGGATATTATTTCACTATGAGTTATTGTTTATCCACAATGTGAGCAAGACTAAAACGTATATATGCTTCCGGTGGCTCTACATTAAATTATTGCAGGAGGGTTCTCATCTGGAATCCTCTGTCTGGAGTTTCATCCAGCCTGACCCGACTCCATCCTGACACAACACAGTCTGTGCATCTTCAGGTCATAGTCATTCTTCCTTATGATGAGCAATCTCATATTTTATTTTATTTATTATTTATTTATTTCTTGGGCTTCTAGGCCGCCACTCCCGGGAGGCTCGGGGCGGCTCACAGCAAGTAAAATGTACAATAAAACACATTAAAATAGCACACTCAATAAAACACACAATAAAACATCAGATTAAAATGCAATATGCTGTACGGAGTACAGAGACAGCAAAATGCAGTGAGGCAACAACATATTTAATGTTTACGCTTTGTTCCGGCATTATTAGAAGGTGTTTTTCAGCACTCTGGCAGCCTAAATACACCAATAGCACCAGATCCCATCTGATCTTGGAAGTTAAGCAGAATTAGCACTGGTTTGTGCTTGGATGGCAGACTGCCTATGAATATCTGGTGTTGTAGATTATATTTCAGTAGAAGAAACTGGCAAAAACATCTCTAAGCATTATTTGCCTAAGAAAATCCTGTGAAATTCATGGGTCACTATAAGTCAACAGATGACTTGAAGATATATACACAGGGAGTTCTAGTTACTCTGTGCAAGGACCTCATCACATTGAGGTTCTTATGATGGGCAATAGCAGGGGGATTCACCATGCAGCATGGCAAATCCTCTGTGCAGTGGGAAGAAACCATTGCCCCTCACCTCATATCACTCACATCGCTCCTTACCTTATCACATGGGGGAAAGCATTGCAGGCCAACTTCCCCTCATTCTTCTCAAGGAAGCCTCCTGTGCTCTCTGGGCCGCATCCTAGCATGCTGCCAGGATGCTTCTTTTATGGTGCCCTGACAGAAGTAGCCTTACACTATATTATGGTCTGCATTGGGCTCCATTGAAGAAGCATCATGGAAGTGTCCTAGCTTGAGTGATGTAGTGGAAAGGTAGGATTTTGCTATTGATAAGGTACATTGGATGTTTTATGCCTAATAAGCCTAGATACTTCATCCCAAGGGATAAGTAAAGTGTTTGGGATCACTGGTTTTCCCTTAAGCTTTGCAACGCCCTGTTTGGAAATTAAACAAATAATTTTCCTACCCCATCACACCTTCTCCTTCTTTCCACCTTCTTTAGGATTTATCTGTTTGATTTGCCATCACACCATAGATATTTGTTTCCTCCCAATGTCCCTCCAGGATTTCGATTATTTATCTTTAAAAAAAACTTCACCCCAGATTGTAGGAAGTGGTTTAAAATTAACCCTGACCTTTCCCAAACCTCTGAACTGGTGATTGTAGGAAGTAGTTTAAAATTGGGAAAATGAGCATTTCAGCTCCTTTACAACCTGGCAACAGGGATTAATATTACATATGGAAATTGGACATTTTGCTGGTCTTTATGTGGGAAATTTTAAAATAAGTCAATTACCAACATGCTTAGGAATTGTTGGAGAATCAACACTTTAGAAACTGCAAAATTCCTCTACTCCACGGTTGAAGCTTGCATTGTGTGAAGGGCACCGTTGGTTGCCATTTCTTAAATGCATAGAAATGCTGATTTTATTGCATGGGATGAAGTCATAGGAGATGCTTGTAATTCAACAATGGCACTGAATGCTTTTTTCTTAATAGTACATTGAGATATAAAACAAATCAAAATAGTGCATAAAATTCAAATTTGAAAAGGAAGGTTCTTTACATTTGTCTTAAATAGAACCTTCTTTAATATAAACCTTCCTTTTGCCCCTATGGGAAAGACAAAAGAGGAAAAGTATTTCCATTGCCTTTTTGAGAGATACTGGAAAGGAAACTAGATTATGTGGGGCTTTTCAGACATTTGGAGCTTTGGCTGGATCTACACTGTCATATAATGCATTGTAGACCCATATAATGCAGGTTAATGCAGTTCAAACTGGATTATATGATCCTACACTGATGTAGATTTAGCAACACTCTCTGGCTGGGGGGGGGGGGTAGATTCTAGAACAGAAGTGACCAAGGGCCCTTCCACACAACCCTATATCCCAGAATATCAAGGTAATAAATCCCACAATATCTGCTTTGTACTGGGATATCTTAGTCCACTCTGCCATATATTCCAGTTCAAAGAAGATAATGTGGGATTTTATTGAGCTGTATGAAAGGGCCCCAAATTGTGTAGCTCACTGAGCTTTTCAACACATTTCCTGTATGCAAATAATGCCTACATATGTTATTTACCATGTCAAATTGTTCATTTGTTGGTACCACATTTTTTACTTGTGGGACAGTTGAGACAGGACCACTGTTTGGGACCACTGTGGCATCAACTTATATTTTTTCCCCTCCAGCATTATGGATTAATTAAAGAACCCAGTTTACTTTTTTCTTCTGTAATGCTTTTGATTAAGGTTTCACACATTACAATGACATTTGACTTTTCCACTAAATACTCATCCATGTCATTGGGTTCTTACACTCTTCTTGCTATACTGAGTATATAAGTTGACTCTTGATTTCTAGGAGGAAACATTGCTTCTATAGAAATGTGATTCTCCAGTTACATGCCTGCAATGATATGCCTAAGCATAACATTCATTAGTACAATTTTTTATGAAAGAGGAATTAAAAAATAAACAATAGCCTCTCCAGGCAGGGTGCGTGGTCTCAGTTTTTATATTTGCAAAGCTTAATTAAGCCGTAGATTCTATTCTGAAAGGCATACTAAATTTAATGAATCCCTCAAGAGACATAATATACAACAAAAGATAATCACAACATCCATCTGTTAAACTGATGTATATCTTTAGCTTTACAATTATTTGGACTTTTATTGCATAGGGCCATAAAGGCCGACAAAAACACCATTTCAGTTTATCATTGCAAATATTTATAGCATTTAATACTTTCAACAGAATACCTGTCATTGCACCCACTGTTAGCCAACTGCAAGATGTTATCTTCCATAATATCTACAAGTGTATGGAAATATGAGCTGTTCGTCCATCTATGCAAAAGTAATCAGAGCTCAAAAAGTGCTTTCCAATTCAACTGTCTATTAATATAGGCATTAGGCACACATTGCAGAAACAGCTGGTTACTACTTTAGTTACAATCTTTTGAAATGCAACTTTATTGTTATTCAAAATCAAATTAAACAATTACCTTTCAATGATTCTGAAGAAAATCTGAACACTGGCATAAAATCCATGACCTGTGATTCAAAATGCACCCATGCATCTGAAGAAGTAAATAAATTTTACAGTTATAGCTCAAAAAGAAAGTAAAAGTAACCCAGTTATATTACAAAACAAAAGAATGAAATCATCCTTTGTTATGTCATAGCTGCAATGTAACATAAATTATGCTTTAGTCATTGCAAACAAGAAATAATTGCAATTGGATTTGACTCAAGAATTGGCCACAAATACCAAAAACCATGGATGCTCAACTCCCATTAAATGTTAAAATTATTTATTTATTTATTTATTTCAGACATTCATATCCCATCCTTCTAACCCCTGGAGATGACTCAGGGTGGCTTACAACTGGCAACAATTGGATGACAACAACAACAATAAAAACACACATATACATTAATTAAAACATCATCGTAAGTTTAAAAGACCATTTAAAAAAGACAAGTCCAAGTCCAGAGTCATAATTTAATATTCATCCATTGTCAATCACATGATGTCGCAAAACATGATTCCTTTATAATTGCTACTGTTCTTTATATAAAAAGGCAAAATAATGGTTTTCTTTTTGGATTTTTAAAATATCTTCAAATTATGGATGGCTGTGTCTATGGATACAGAGAGGCAACTGTAATACAATCATATGATAGGGCTCAGTTTTAAAACCAGATTAAAAAAGTGTTGAGGCTTATACTATACCATGTTTAAGACAACCTCATGTAAATATCAAGAAATGTGAGTTATTTTAACAGAAGCAGAAATCAAAATAGGGTTTTTTCATATTTTTGGTGTATGTGAAGCTGAAGCTGAAGACTAATATTTCTAGCTAAACATGCTTACGGCAACAAACTTCTGTTTATGATAGAATCCTTCTCCTCTCTTTTTAAAACAATTATGTAAAACTTGAAATTTTGTATTGATAGTGCATTTAGGAATCTAGACCTTAAAACAGGGTTGGAAGTTTGTAGTCCTCCAGATGTTGTTGACCTGCAACTCCTAGCATTCCTTACTATCAAATCTGTTGCAGCTGAAATAACATTCAGAGGGATGCATGATTTATTGCCTTGAACTGTAGCTTACTTAAGCTTGTGAATAATTTGGCAAATCTGCTAAGTGTGGTGTGTTTCTAAAAAGAGAGACTTCAGATCTCAGCATACTCAAAATCAGAAAGTCTGGATATAATATCTCTAGTGAGGATGTAATTCTTTGTTGATTTCATTTTTAAAGTAAACAAGTAATTTTTGTAAGTTTCTTCCCACTGCAAGAAAGTCTTTGAAATTAATTGTGACATCATATGGTGGCGCAGTGGGTTAAACCCCTGAGCTGCTGAACTTGCTGACCGAAAGGTTGGTGGTTCGAATCCAGGAAGTGGGGTGAGCTTCCACTGTTAGGCCTAACTGCTGCCAACCTAGCAGTTCAAAAGCATGCAAGTGTGAGTAGATCAATAGGTACTGCTTCTGTGGGAAGGTAGCAATGTTCTATAATGTTATGCTGACCACATGACCTTGGAGGTGTCTATGAACAACACCAATTCTTCAGCTTAGAAATGGAGATGAGCACCCAAGAGTCGGACACGACAAGACTTAATGTCAGGGGAAACCTTTACCTTTGCTTTATGGAAAAATCAAATGTGGTTGTTTGCAGCAAAAACCCTTATCTATGTGGGGGAAGAATTTGCATTCTTTCCTGTGCAAAGAATTCTAGGCTTTTGGTAACCATGTCATCGTCCCGTCCCCGTCCCCCCCTCCACACACACACACACACACACACACACACACAGAATTTAATTTTGTCCATACTGTGTCCTGGTCTCTGAAGGTTCCTGGAAAGCCCCTTCATTTCCTTATTAGAGTTTTCTGATAATATGTATCCAATATTCCAAAGCCATGAAAAAAAATATAAAAAGGGGCTTTCGGAATACCAGGGGTAAGTTTCTATGTTGCTTCAGTGTAATGTAAATATTTGCTTACAGAGTTATATAAAGCTTGCATTACACAGCATCAGAGCAAATTCAGAAAAATATTTGTGAATTTAACTTCTGTGGAAATGATTTTTTTGTGGATTTGATCAATATGTTCTCTCTAGGAATCTCTGGCTTCCTCCAGCGTGACTCTGTGGTTAATTTTTGCAGGAATTGATCCTAAGTAGCCCAAACCGCTGAGCAGAGGTTTATGTTAGAGTCACTTATATCGCACAGTCAAAATATTTATGACTCAGTTCAAATTCTTTGGGTAGGAAGGGATGACTGGGGTAGACCAATTAGTCTAATGATGGAATAGGTTTAGGGATTGCAGAAAGATATGGCAATTACCAGGGGTGGTGCGAGCTCTCCAGGGGGAGTAAGCGAACATTATTTTGCCCCCCCCCCGGCGGCTCCCGGCTGCACCCGCGCATACACGGAAATTCGCGCATGCGCACTGGCTCCCAAGCGCGCCGGCGCAGAGGAACGGGGGGGGGGGAAGAGGGGACTCACGGGGTGGGTGCCCAGACCCGAGGAGGAGCAGCAGGAGGGGGGAAGCCACGAGGGCGGCCCCCACGGAGACTCCCTGGCAGCGGCGGCAGCAGCAGCGCCCCCGGAAGGGCCCGGAGCCAGAGGCGCATCTTCCTGATGTCACTTCGTCACCGCCTCTGCCGAGGAGGAAGGGGAGGAAGGCCTCGCCGGCCGCGCGCTGCAAGGATGCCCAGAAGGAGAGACGCCGGAGGGAGGGAGCCCTGCGGAGGCGCGGTGACCTCTTCCTCCTTCCCTCCCTCCCTCCGGCATCTCTCCTTCCGGGCGTCCTTGCAGCACGCAGCCGGCGAGGCCTTCCTCCCCTTCCTCCTCGGCAGAGGCGGCGACGAAGTGACGTCAGGAAGATATGCCTCTGGCTCCGGGCCCTTCCGGGGGCGCTGCTGCTGCTGCTGCCGCTGCCGGGGAGTCTCCGTGGGGGCAGCCCTCGTGGCCTCCCCCCTCCTGCTGCTTCTCCTCGGGTCCGGGCACCCACCCCGTGTGTCCCCTCTCCCCCCCCGTTCCTCCGTGCCACCAGCTGGCTGCGGCGGCACGGCGGCGGGGCGGGGCGGCGCCCCTCCCAGGTGGCGATGCCCCTCTCCGGGAACGTCGCCCTACGCGACCGCGTAGGTCGCTTAATGGTAAAGGCCGGCCCTGGCAATTACAAACACAACAAAATGCCTTATCTGTCACTGATCTACTCTGAAGTCAGTTGAACAAGTTCTAGGGTGGAGCAATTTATTAAGTATACAAAATTGTGATGTGTTGGGGAAAGTGGACTAGAAGAAATCCCAGTCCTCTAACAAAAACCTTTAACTCATGAAACCGAATAGTAGAAGACTGATTATAAAAGAAGTTGTTCTGCAAGAAGAAGTTATCCAGCAAGTAATGGCTAATTTATGGAAACTACTTGTAATAAATACAGTCCAGCCATTTCATCACATTGATAGGGGAAAGGATAGGTGACCATCTCTTTAAGAGTAAAGAATTGTCCCTCTTATATCATTAATAGTCCAGTTTTGAGTTCTGTCCCCCCCCCCCCCATCACACTCACACATCGAAACTTAAGAGCTGTAAATACATTCATCTTACATTCATCACAAGGTCAGTAGTACCTTTTTTAAAAATCAGGAGAAACAACAATATCCGAAAACCAAGTGGTTCTTTGACCTGCACAAAGCCTCTTACATTAAAGGAGACTGACACCAATTTAAAACTACTTCTTTCCATGGGATCTTATTGTTGTGCCCCAAACCCCATAGGATACAAGACATGGTGATCCAAGTTAAAACCATTTGTTTCCATGGGATCATATGGTTCTGCATTGAATCCTATCGGATAAAAGATCCAGTGATCCAAATTAAAACAATTTATGTCTATGAGATCCTATAGTTCTGCAACAAATCTCACAGGATACAAGAGACAATGATCCAGGTTAAAACCATTTCATTCTATGGGAGCCTATGGTTCTACATCAAACCCCATAGCATAGAAGAGACTGTTGACTGTTGGGCAATTACATCGACAAGATGGCGAGCCTTTACGATCATAGCTCCAACTCTTTGGGAACGCTCTGCCAGAAGATGTGCGAGCTTTGAGAGATCTAACAAAGTTTCACAGAGTGTGCAAGACATTTTTATTCCAGCAGGCTTTCGGAGTTTGATCGGGTTAATCAGCTGTAAATAGTTTTATAGTTTTTAATTAAGAGTTTAATTCTTTCGGTTGTTTTAAAGGTTGTTTTTATATATATCTATTCTCTGTAAGCCGTCCTGAGCCCTTGGGGAAGGACGGCATACAAAACTGAAAAATAAATAAATAAATAATGAAACATTATGGGAAACTTTTGATGGTTCCCATCCCACCTGTTTTTCATTGGAGTAAAGTGCAATAAGAGGTAGGCCCATATTTAGAATTCCCTCCTGAAAGGACATTTCTGCCTCTTTTCAACCCAGGAACATGTGATGAGCCCCTTGCCTGTCTGTGCTTGAAAAGAGTCTGAAGTGTCCTACAACTGAGATTGATAGCTAGACTTCCCTCTTTACAGGACACTTTAGCCTCTTTTCAACCATAGAGGGCTATGCATGACTGCCAGAAGTAGTTTAACTCATGTGATGGGCTCAGTACCTCTCCATGCTTGAAAAGAGGTTGAAGTGTCCTACGACTGGGAAATTTCTCAATGTGATAAGATGGTAAGTTTAGATTAGACAAATTCATGGAAGAGGACAGGGCTAGATTCCTGATGGGTAAATTCAACCGTGATGTGAAGTCACTGTGTCTATCACCAATGCTTTCCCTCTGAAATTTGGTAAGAACTGATGCAGGTCCATGTTGTGCAGCAGGGCACAACACTACAGAGACCTGCAAACTAGAAACACAAAAAATCTCCTTACCTTCCAAAAATTAAAAAAATAGAACAGCTTCATTTCCCCTCTTCTGTCAACTTTCAGAAGCACGCTTATTTTGTCTGTGACAGCCATTGACAGTGTTTTTCTCAGGGTGTCAGCAAAGAGAAGGGAGCAGAAGTCTCAAAAACTGCCCAGAAGGTGCATGAAGCCTGCAGTCCACATGGTACCTACCTACCATTGATTTAAGACAACCCCCATCTGAGATTTAAGAAATTACTTCAGAATTAAACTATTTTAAAATATAACGGTTGGCTTGTGTAACACCCAAGTCTTTAAAAATTCCTAAAAATAGGCTTAAAATGTTCAAGAAGTGAAGTCACATTACCACTGGTTTGCCAGCAACATATGATTGGAACTCACCAGTGGTACACAATAGGCATGAGAAAAAAGTTATGAAAATGATTCGTTTCGAGTATTTCCGCACCTGGAACGCCAACCAGGAAGTGGACTTTCTTTTTCGAACTTCGGGGGCCAGGATTTTCTTAAGTGTCGTTATTAGGTCGTAGGGGGCACCCTCCTTCTCTCTCACCACCCTCCCGCCTCCCTTGCCAATAAGTATTATGGCAAGGCAAGCCCTAAACTCGCTCCTTCTTTCGGCTGGAAGCCCGGAAAAATGTAAACAGAGAGGATTACTCAAGTAAATCTGCAAAGGAGGGCACTTTGGATGAAGGGCCCTCCTTGTGGATTTACTTCTGAGGAAACCTCTGTTTACATTTTTCCAGGCTTCCCTGCCTCTCCTGCCTGCCAGGATCTAAAGCATCAAAGAGTATTGGGGTGAGAAACCAACCTAATGTATAATAGAATGAATGCTACTGTAAGTGCCTAATATTATAAGTAATCCAAATGGTCATATACCTACATTCCATGCACATGCAATAATACAGCAGTAATAACAATGGGTATAAGAAGAGGTAAAATTCAAACCGACGTATTCTGACTGGTCCCTCCTCAAACTGCAAAGGCTCTTCTCTATGAGCCGGGAAAAGCCAAAACCCGGGCACAGCGTTTGCTGCCTGGGTGCACACACATACATATTCTTGGGGGATTTGCTGCAGAATCTTCTCTATGAGCCCGGGATTCTGCAGCAAATCCCCCAAGAATATGTATGTGTGTGCACCCAGGCAGCAAACGCTGTGCCCGGGGTTTTGCCTTTTCCCGGGCTCACAGAGAAGAGCCTTTTGCAGTTTGAGGAGGGAGCACAGTCAGAATACTTCGGTTTGAATTTTACCTCTTCTTATACCCATTGTTATTACTGCTGTATTATTGCATGTGCATGGAATGTAGGTATATGACCAGTTGGATTACTTATAATATTAGGCACTTACAGTAGCATTCATTCTATTATACATTAGGTTGGTTTCTCACCCCAATACTCTTTGATGCTTTAGATCCTGGCAGGGGAGGAGGAGTGGACGGCTCTCCCTGCCCCTTCTGCCTGCCAGGATCTAAAGCCTTGAAGAGGCTTCATGAGGGGCCAACTTCAGCCCTCCAGGTGTTTTGGACTTCAACTCACATCATTCCTCACAGCCTCAGGCCTCTTCCTTTTCCTCTCAGCCTGGGCAAACTTGGGCCCTCGCTCCCTCAGGATCGGGGTGAGAGAGAGGCAGCGAGGAGCGGGGGCTCCTCCTCCTTTTTTGCTGCTTCCAAGAATAGAATACCCCCTCCCTCCCTCCTTCCCTCCCTCCTTCCTATTTGGAGAGTCCCATCTAGAATTCAGTGTGATTTATTCAAGTTTTGGCCTACAACTCCCAGAAATCCCAGCCAATTTACCAGCTGTTAGGATTTCTGGGAGTTGTAGGCCAAAACCATCTGGAATGCGCATGCGCTGGCATACGAACTACTAACAAATTTCGTTAGTAATTAAGTTACATTTTAGAAATTTTTGGAAATTTTTTTGTAAGTCTTTCTTTTACTAATAAAAAAATCCCCCCCCCCCCAATTTGATTTTAGAATCGCCATTTTTGGGTTCTAAACCATGCCTAGTACACAAGGTGGAAAGTGGTGATCATAACTTACAAATGTATTTATTTATTTCCAGCATTTCTACCCCGTCCTTTTCAACCCCCGAAGGGGGGGACTCAGGATGGCTTACAGTTGGCAACAATTTGATGCTGCAACATATAACAAATGCAATAACATAACAACAATTAAAACAATAAATAGAATATTAATTAAAATAATAAAAACAGTATTGTCAGATGTATCACCATTCCAGTCCAATTCCACATCCAAATGCTGTTGTGCCTGCTATTCAAAAGCCTGGTGCCAGAACCATGATTTCAATTTCTTCCTAAAAGACAGGAAGGATGAAACCAATCTTATCTTGTTGGGAAGCAAGTTCCACAGGTGGAGGGGCACAGCTGAGAAGGCCCTGTCTCTCGTCCCCGTCAAACGCATTTGCGAAGCTGGTGGGAGCGAGAGAGGCAAACAAACAATGGGCAAGTACCTGAAAGCTAACACAAAATATAAGTTGGTCTAATAAAGAATATGCAATAGGTATATAAAGTACTATAGTTCAGCAAGCAGTCATGTGAAAATATAACAATTCATCAAATATATCAAGCAGTCATGTGAAATTGTAACAATTCAAAAAAAGAAGGATGCTTAGGTATCAATCAAATTCAAGTGCATGTAGAGCATCTTAAACTGCGAGACAGGACATAGAGGGAGATGCGTTCGGACACCACATCTGATCTGGGTAAATAGATCCTAGTCATGGAATCCATACGAAAAATCCAAATTGAGAAACATATCGCTCAGGTTCTGGTAAACAACAAGCTGAGAGGGCTCTTGCTTTCAGGATTATTGGCTTCCCAGAGGTACTTCAAAAATTACCATGGAAAACTGGATGGTTCTTTGTGCAGAACTCTTTTACACACACACACACACACACAGAGAGAGAGAGAGAGAGAGAGAGAGAGAGAGAGAGCTTTTCTATATGAAATATGAAAGCAACTGTAAAACATTATGAATATTTCATAGATACTTACAAACACTTACTAGCAAACACACACCAAAAGTAAAAGAATTCTACACAAAAGCAGCTTTAGTTTCTGTTGTCACCAGAGCCTGTGAAAGTTACTCACTAGGTGGGGAATTCTTAGAGGTGTTGGCTAAAATGTAACTTTGTAATCTTCACCCAACTTTTACAAGCATTAGATTGTTCTTAAGGTGACATGATTTCACAAAAGTGCAATAACTGTTTACTCATCAATTGAGATTCTCTCCCTAAATTGTTGGGGTTTTTTCTTCTTCTTTGCCATTTTTGGAAATAATCATGCCCATGAAACCAAGTTGTGAGAATTTAGATAGCAGTTAATTAGTTTAGTCAGACATAATAGGTTTTCCCCCCAGCTTCCTCTCTTCTTTATTCATTGACTGAAGGTAATTATATAACAGTAACTCTGGAACAAGTTATTGTTACACAGCATCATGAGGCAGGCTCTTTGCACACTTAAGTCCACACCAATTAACTGAATTTATCTGAAGCTGTTTATTCAGGTTGAATCCAATTGAGCTATATTTTAGAAAGCGTTGAGCTGTCTGAAATATATGGTTGTTCTAGTGAGCATTTCTTATGCTACTAGGCACAACTTATAGCTTACAAATATAAAACATGCTTCCTGCCCTTGAGAGCTAATAATCAAGGGTCTGAGATGGCAAAGCTAGACTAATTAGACCTTGTACAGTTGACTTGGAAAGCACTTGTGGAAGTGAAATATAATGCTCTTCCAAGGTCGAGGTACAACCCATAGAGCAGTCTGCCTACCTCTTGCACTGGACTTAGAAATTCCTGGTTTCAAGGAATCTTCCTACATAGAATTGTCTGCTGAATAACATTTACCAAAGAAGGTCAAAGTCTGAAAACATTGCCTTTTGAATTGATACTTCCACAATCCCCTCTCAAAGGGGTTTCCAAGCACTAAGAAAACCAAGATAGGTGTATGGCAACCTTTATCAACAAGAAAACCCTAACCCAAAGGTTGAATCTCAGATAACAAAAGAATGAAGACAAACATGATATGAATTGCTATATATTTAATGCAGTGCCTGATTTACCGGGCAGTGCTGCTGAGGTGGTGGTCACTCTTCTGCCGGCCATGGCACCTGCCAGCCATGGTGCCTCCTAAAATGTGTAGGATCACATTTTGGCTGTGATATTGTTTGCAATTCTTAGACTTCCTGTGTCTGGACGCCTGGGAGCTTATTGCGCTCTGAGGAAGCCTCTACAGAGGCAAAACGGGAAGGCCTGGAATTACGCCGTTAACCTGTAGCCGCCCTCCGCATCCGGTTTGAACCTCCCACTTGGACTCGATTGTTTCTTTCTTCACGGGTGTTTGCCTTGGATGCCTTATTTTGGCTAGATATAGGCCAACTACTATTGTTCTTCATGCGGCTCCCTTTGAATTCTACCTACATTGCCCTCCTGGATACTTCCCTTCCTTTGTTTATCCTGGATTATCCCATCAACATTGATTGCCACATGCATCAACAGGAGAACGCATTGCTTCTCTCCTAGTGAACTTTAGGAGCCTGTATAAAGTACCAAGACTTCTCACCATGGACTATGGACTTATATGTGTTGAATTATTAAGTGTGTAAACGTTGTGGATTTTGCATATTGCTCATTGATATTATATTTTTGTACTGCCTATCTTCTGTCTCTCTCCTGCCTCCCAGAAACCCCAGTGAGGCAGGAAATTTGCTCACCACTGCTGGATCCAAGGGCATCCTATTTAAGTATACCCCAGGCCACTTCCAGCAGTGCACCTGCTCTGGTTAGCACTGCGGGATCCCTTGTGACTGGCCAGATAGCAGGACAGAATGCCACAGACCAGCTGGGACTGTTGGACGGGGGGCATTTTGGGACTGTACAGAACCTGCTAAGCAATATCCCAGAATACTTGTAAAATATACAAACAAACACAATATAGTCTATGCAATAGAAATATAATGACCATATGCACATAGCAACACCATAATCCCCAATACAAAGCTCAGGGGTCCAAATCCAATGAGAGCTGTGGTCCATTATAATTTTTTCCATCCTGTATAGTAGCTACTCGAGCTACTGCCAGTTTACTTTCACTCCTTTGTGGAGGATTTTTTCATCGAATTTGGACCCCTGAAGATTTTATACTCTAGGACTGATATCAGACCAAGATACTTTCTGTTTGAGAGCAGTTGCTCCCTTTTCATTGTATTTTTATTTCATTGTATTGAGCTTTGTATTGGGGTTTATGCTGTTGCTACATGCTATATGGTCATTATAGTTCTCCTATTGCATAGACTATATTGTCTTTGTTACTATTCGGATCCTGACCATGAGAACTTTGGGAGCTATATTGGATGGTTGCTCCTAGACTGTTGGTCATGCAGGGTTTGATTGGGACTCTTCTTTACATTTGACTATTGGGAGTTTGTTGGTTGTAGGGAGTCAGGGTTGATGGGAAGGGGAGTGGGGGCCCCTTTGTTGTGGCATGTGGCATGGGCCCTGGATCTAGCTTGATTGTTCCCCTTCCCCCATCAGAGGGGGGAGTGTCCAGTTGTTACCAAGGGTGCGATGGTAACGGTGGCCCCGTATTGTGATAGCAGCACCCTCTGGTGTGAAAAGCGGAATCAGTCAGCAGTGGACTGCCTAATCCATGATCCAGGACCCATGCATGACAGCCAACCCTGTCCCTGTAATCAATAAACAAGATGTATATATGATACCTTTGTGATTGATATGTTATTTTGCTCTACATGCGTGACCATTTGTTATCCAATATCTGTGTGTGTTTCATCTTTATTCTGTCGGTGGGAGACAGGGTTGCCCATGCACACACAAATGAATACTTGCTGATACAAATGACTAATATTGTTCCTGGAAAGATGACCCATAGCATATGCAGACCATACAATTTTGCTGACTAGAAACATACTTATAAACACATTTTGACACTGCTTTAACTGCCATGGCTCTATTATTATTGTTGTTATTATTCCACCCTCTCTCCCTGAGGGGGATTAATGCTATGGATTCATAAGAGTTGTACTTTTAAAGATATTTTTCCTTCTCTGTCAAATATTGTTGATGTCTCACCAACTACAAATCACAGGATGTTATAACATTGAGCACAATTGTAATGATGTCGATTATTTGTGTGTAAATGTTGTATAACATATGTTAAATGTATGTTGTTTTGTGTAGTTCAAAGGAATATCCTATGAATTGTTGATGTGGGTGAGACAGAAGGGAGGCTTGGCAAAAGCTCTGAAGAGCTGTCGCCATAGCAACCAGGGCCAGAGCCTTTTAGAATGTTCAAGGTATGAATTTTACAGTTGGTGAAGAGCGGTTGGAAGCCAACTGCCATGAGAGGGGGGAGGAGTTTGTTTTGAGTTAGTTGGTCTTAAGGACTGTAAGAGAACAGTTCAGTCTTTAGTTAGTCTTAAGGTCTGCAAGAGAGCAGTCCAGTTGTATGGGTGTAGAGACCCTAGTTAAAGATGGAAGAGTCCAGAGGTCTATAGAGGGTTAGTGGGAACCCTATAGTATAACCCCAGTTGTGTTTTGTGTAACAGAATAAGTTTGTGCCTCTGAGGAAGTATAAAACCAATCAAGATTTGTACCCATTTGTGTCATAATAAATTATTTACATCTTAAAAGAAAAACACCTCTGTTAGTTCTTTATTGGTGGTGGCCCTCAAGGTCAGTGGTCAGACAAATGGTGGCAGTGTGGTCAAGTGGTTACTGAGAAATTTAAAGTCTCTGCAATTCAAT